>JARQOD010000005.1:409171074-409381319 GCA_033576555.1 Oophaga sylvatica
TGCCCTGCCAGATCACCCGGACGCACACCCGGGGCCTCCTATTGTCTGGACCGTGAGTGACCCTTCTTTGATGTGCGGAATCGGGAGCCCATTTGTTTCTTTTGTCTGTTGTACTGTGGGTTTCCTTAATAAACTTTAGTTTTTCTTCCTGAAGTTGTGCGGGTTGTTTGTCCTGCAGGTCGCCATTTCCACATGTTCAGTGCCCGGATCCTGGTCGCTGCCCTTCCCTCCCCTCCCTCCGTGGCCAGTGGGTCCACTTTTCTTACCATCTGGGATCAGCCTCGTCGTCTGGACGGGGCGGCGGGGAGCATTGGTAGTTAGGCAAGCTATCCCAAAATCCCAACGCCCCGCAGCCGTGGGAAGCGTTAAGCGGAAGACGTCACAGGGGGGCGGGAGAGGAAGTTTCAAGTGCTGGGCCCTGAGCAAGCAGGGGGGCCCGAGAAGGCGGTGGGGCCCCCCATCAAGACACCAGCGTACTATAGGCCCCTGTGCCGTTGCCGTCACCCACGAGTGGGCCCCCCCACCGCTCAAGGCACCAGAACTTGCCCGGGTGCGCCAGGTGCTGCCGCCGGCCCTGGGGGGGGTACACCCATTAGGGAGGTGGAAAAAACTGGCTATGCAGGTGTGGCGGACGTTCAGCAGCTGCAAATGGAGGAATTGGAGAAGTGGAGAAAAAGGAGGACAAAGCGACCTTTTGGGCAACCTATGGGTCATCGGGGAAGGGGGACAAAATCCTTTAAAACATGATGGTTCATTTTAATGAAGGTAGATCACCAACATTTTTGGGTAAAAGCCGGGTCCTTCTTTGTCAGGATTGACCAGCACATGAAGCTCTTTTTAAGCACATACCACAGGGCAAGCGGCCCTGAAAGGGGGCTTTGTGCCAATTCAGGCCGGTTCATTTACGGCCCGTAGCCAAAGGGGAATGAACGTGAGGGAGAACATCGATAGGGGAGGAGAGTAATTTTGACCAAGTTGACAACGCGTCTCCTGTTGTTGCAATGATTCAGTATTAACAGTCGTGTGAGCGTTACTCGAGAAATCAGTCCACAACATGGTTATGAAACTCCGTCTCCAACGCCACTTCGGCTGTGTGCACCACGAAACCTTTCCTTTTGGGGCCCTACGGCCGTGGTGAACCTGCAACCGCTGCCGTGGCTGGGAATGCTCTAACAAACATTTACCAAGTTCTTGTTGTTGCCAATATTCTCTAGGTTTCTTGTGGCATGATGTTCTGTAATTTGCCTTTATAGTGTGGATCGAGGGATGCTGGCCAACAGTAGTCATCATCTTTCATAATTTTGGCAATGCGGGGGTCCTTTTTAGGATCCACAAGACATAATCACACATGTGGGCCAATGTTCCAGGTGTCAATGATGCACTGACAGTGGTGGTGGAGGAGCAATTTCTGCCAAATCCACATCCCTACAGTCACGCACAAACCTGTACTGACCTTGGCAAGCCAACATTTTCTCTGCCCCCTGAGACGCATCCTCCTCCCAAAATAATCATCCCCCCTCATCCCTCCTCCTTTTCCTCTTCTTCCTCCCCTCGCCCAGGACAGTTCCCTGAGCAGACAATGGCTGACTGTCATAAAGGCTTCCCTCCTCCCCCTCCTCTTCCTCCTCCGCTGCAGACATCTGATTCCTTAATGTATGTCAAAGTTTGCATGAGCAGACGCATAAGTGGGATGCTCATGCTTATGATGGCGTCGTCTGTGCTTACCAGCGGTGTGCATTCCTCAAAACACTGAAGGACTTTACAGAGGTCTTTCAGCTTTGACCACTGCACACCCACAACTCGATGTCTGCTCTCAAACTGCCTGCCCGTGTATCCTCCCACAAATGCATTACAGCCTCCCTCTGTTCGCACAGCCTCTCAACCATGTGCATGTGGAGTTCCACCTTGTTGCAACGTCTATGATCCCTACGGTGCTTGAGGAGGTGGAGCGATCGCTGCAGCCTCTGCATACAACTGGAGTGTTACGGGCGAGCGACGGATGTGCGAGCACAGTCTTCGCACCTTATGGAGCAGGGCTGTTAACTCTGGATAATTATTTAGGAAGCACTGCACCACCAGGTTCAAGGATTGAGCCAGGCAAGGTAGTGTCTGAGTTTTGCCAGGGTATGGCCGCCACAAAATTACAGCCGTGATCACTGACTACCTTACCTGGCGCAAGATGTATACTGCCCAACCATACTCAGTTTCTCGCTGCAAGTAGTCGGCCAGGATCTCCGCTGTGTGTCTGTTGTTGCCCAAAGACATTATCTTTAAAACAGCCTGCTGAAGCTTACCACTAGCTGTTCGATAGTGGGACCCTCGTGTGCAACACTGGCAGCTGTGGATGAAGTGCTTGTGCGACTGCGCCCTGTTGACGAGCTTTCGCTTTGGAGGAGGAGGGTCAAACGCCTACAGACAACTGTTGCCTATACCGTGGGCTAGGCAGCACTATCCCACCGCCGCTGTCCCCTGTGGACCCTGCATCCCACATTAACCCAGTTCGCAGTGATAGACACGTAATGGCCCTGGCCATGCCTACTGGCCCATGCATCTGTTGTGAGGTGCACCTTTCCACTCACTGATTGAATGCATGGACAATGTGGTCTTTCACATGCAGGTGGGAGGGCAGAAAAGGCTTTTCTAGAAAAGAAGTGCCGACTGTGTAGGTCATAGCATGGGACGCGTAGGCCTGAGCTCTCAGAACGCTGCGCTTTCAACAAACGGAAGGGCATCACTCTAATGAGATCAGTTTGGCAATGTAGGCGTTCAAAGACAGTGTACGCGGATGAGAGGATGAGTACTTTCTTGTCCTACTCAAGTGTCTGCTAGGGTGAGCTGGACTTGAGAGCTGCATATGGGGGAACTAGACATGGACATGACGGACTGAGAAGGGGTTGGTGATGTGATGGTGGTGGTGGTGATGGCCTAGATTCAGTCTTTCGTTGCAAAAACATTGTGATTCCCTGACTGCTTTGGCTTGCGACCACACCTCAACATTTCTTGCTTGGTGGTGTGCTACCGATGGCTTACAGTGGGGGAAGCGATGGAGCATTGCTGGCTACCTTCAGTTGGAGCAGGTGCACATTTGCTACCTGAAGTTTTGTAGTCCGTCCATGCTTGCAAGTGCATGGTGATTAATGTCTAAGCATGCAACTGGTATTCAAATTTCGGAGATTTTTCCCTCGGCTAAAGGTCTTCCGCACTTCTTACAGATAACCATTGCCTGATCAATAGGATTTTGGTCAAAAAAGTGCCACACTGCACTCTTCCTACTATGGGATAAATTTTCAGGGCTTGCACGCTGTGCTAATTTGACCGTCTGGTCAAGCTGTCCTGCAGCTCTTTTTGTTTTTTTAACACGTTTTTGGACAGCTACAGGCCTGCCAGATAACCGCTGCTGCGATGTCGATGCTTGTTTCGGATTCTTCTCCTCTTCTGATCTATTGCCAGCGGCACCCTGTTCCCCAATGGATGCCCATCCGGGTCAAACAACTGGGTCATCCATCACCTCCTCTTCAATTTCATCTGCACCTTCCTCTGTGTCACCGTGTAAGGTGGTATAGTATGCGGGAAGGGGCACCTGAGTTCATCAGGGTCAGATTCTGGCTCAGTAGACTGCGAGGGCAATGTAGTGCTCTGGGTGAATGTACCAGCAGAATCATCTAGCAGTGGCTGTGCATCAGTGCACTCCATGTCAGATTCATCTTGGACTGGGGAATTCAGGATTTTACTTGGTAACCCAGGCATGGTATGTGAAAAGACCTCCATGGAGTAATCTGAAGTGTGGCCTGCCGCATCCTTCACTTTTGGTGGGGGTGAAGGACACAAGGAAAGGTTTTGTTCCTTACCAGGAGCCTGCACTGACGACTCAGTGCTTGCATTTTTTGAAACTTCAGAAGAGGAGGCGATAGAGCTGGAGGCTGTTTCGGCACTGTAAGCCAAAACCTGTTCCTGATGCTCCGGCTTTAAAAGCGGTTTACCTATTCCCAGAAAAGGGAGCCTTCCAGGCCTTCTGGAGCCAGATGATGACACAGGCTCAACACCTCCTGCCTTAGGTGCTATTGTGCTTTTGGCACTACCAGCAGATGCACCACCACCACCACCAGATATATGGTACTGTATCAGAAGCGTACAGCTGTACACGGTGAAGGGGAAAATTGTAAATCTCCGTATATACTTCGAGAGTAACACACAGACGCTCACAGGCTCAGTATGGACTAGGCCAGAATATAAAAAGCAGAAAAAGGGTACTGTATCAGAAGATACCAGGTGTATATAGTGTTGGGGTAATTTTAAATCTCTGTATATATTTTAGGAGTAACACACAGACGCTCACAGGCTCAGTATGGATTAGACCAGAATATAAAAAGCAGAAAAAGGGTACTGCATTACAAGCGTACAGCTGTATACAGTCTAGGGGTAATTGTAAATCTCCGTATATATTTCCGGAGTTAGACACAGACGCTCACAAGCTCAGTATGGATTAGACCAGAATATAAAAAGCAGAAAAAGGGTAATGTATCAGAAGCGTACAGCTGTATACAGTCTAGGGGTAATTGTAAATCTGCGTATATATGTCTGGAGTCAGACACAGATGCTCACAGGCTCAGTATGGAGTAGACCAGAATATAAAAAGCAGAAAAAGGGTACTGTAGCAGAAGATACCAGGTGTATACAGTGTGGGGGTAATTGTAAAATGGCGTATATATTTCCGGAGTCAGACACAGAGGCTCACAGGCTCAGTATGAATTAGACCAGAATATAAAAAGCAGAAAAAGGGTACTGTATCACAAGCATACAGCTGTATACAGTCCAGGGGTAATTGTAAATCTCCGTATATATTTCCGGAGTCAGACACAGACGCTCACAGGCTCAGTATGGATTAGACCAGAATATAAAAAGCAGAAAAAGGGTACTGCATCACAAGTGTACAGCTGTATACAGTCTAGGGGTAATTGTAAATCTCCGTATATATTTCTGGAGTCAGACACAGACGCTCACAGGCTCAGTATGGATTAGACCAGAATATAAAAAGCAGAAAAATGGTACTGTATCACAAGCGTACAGCTGTATACAGTGTAGGGGTAATTGGAAATCTCCGTATATATTTCCGGAGTCACACACAGAGAGTCAGCATGTAGTTGTCCGTGATACCAGCCGGTACATGGTAGTGTGTGAGGAGCGTACAGCTCTATACGGTGTGGGAAAAAATGAATGCTCGGTAACTGTGCAGAAAAAAAGAATAAAAGTATTAGTGCTGAGACTTCCGGGAGGCGGAGCCAAGGAATGACCGCTTTTTAGCAGAGCTCCCCGCTGGCCTATTCTCATCTGTGGCCGTCCCTCCGTTAGTGAGCGCAGAAACAGCTTTAATCAGCGGGGGAATACCTGGACAGGGGGCTCGTCTGTCGGGTCTGCCTCGCCAGGCTCATCAGGAGGCTCCAGGTGCAGGAGACGCCGTGTAGCGTGGTACAGGCCGCACGCGAGCTGTGAAGGTAGAGGGACTTGCACTGATAAGAGGTCCCGAGATAACAAGCGACCACCCGCCGGGAGAGAAAAAAAACAAACAAGCAAATAGTGAAGTCCTGAAGATCTGGCCGTTATCACATCGAAGGGCCGGAGGTGGTGAGTGCAGTGGCAATAGGGGAGGGTTAAGCCCCCGTGTCACATAGCGATACACCAGTGATCCCGACAACGATCAGGATCGCTGGTGTGTCGCTACATGATCGCTGCTGAGCTGCCAAACAGGCAGCTCAGGCAGCTATCAGCACAGCGACATTGCGGGTAACGTCGCTTAGTTACCCGCAGTGTACGTTGGATACCAGTGCCCTGATGCAGGGAGCTGGTAACCAAGGTACACATCGGGTTTCCAGGCGCTGCGCGGTGCCTGGAAACCCGCTGTGTACCTTGGTTACCAGCTCCCTGCATCAGGGCGCTGGTATTCAAGATACACATCGGGTTTCCAGGCACAGCCCCGCGCCTGGAAACCCGCTGTGTACCTTGGTTACAAGTGGATCGCTGGTCTCCCGCCTGTCACACGCAGCGATGCGTGCTGGCCAGCGGGAGACCAGTGATCAAAAAAATGTCCAGGACATTCAGCGACGATCAGCGATACCCAGCAGGGGGGCTGATCGTCGCTGAATGTCACACACAGCGATATCGCAGGGGAGATCGCTGTTGCGTCACAAAACTAGTGACTCAGCAGCTATCTCGCTAGCAAGATCGCTGTGTGAGATGGGGGCTTTAACTACAACAGACGCCATCTACCTGCCACTTACAGTACTCAGCAGCATCTCTGCACTACAGGCTGGTTGTGAGCTGCATTGTTTTAAGCTGCTGACCATCCTGTCAGAGGTGACAGAAGCAATAAAGTACTCAAGGTCTGTCAGATAGAGGATTAACCCCTGAGGCCCCGCTACAGAGCTCAAATAAATCAGCCTAAGAAGTCACAAGGGGGTTTCTTCGGAGACCAGACACAATACAGGACCTAGAGGACAGTTGATATTGACTTTATTAACCCTTTGGCAGCAGTGTAACCTGGTGAAGCCCTCACTCAGTGACACATTAATCTGTTTACAACTTAGAAGTTTATATTTGTCCTCTCTGACTTTCAAGGTTACTTAACCTCTATAAATAAAGGTAAACAGCAAGAGACTAATATTCTATACGCTCCATATAGGAGTTACATGCTACATAGCAGATTCTAATGTAACGTTTCTTAACTGAGACATCATCGCCTTCTATCTTCTCACCATTGTCGCTGGGTATGGATAAATTTGTGGGCAAACAAACTAAAGGAGGCCGTGCCTCTTCCCGAAACCAACAAGGCTCATCCTCGCCTAAATCTACCTCTGATACCAGTAGCGATAGCAGATGCCAACATGGAACGCCTTATGCCCGAAATAGACTCTAGATTTGCCACTCTTCAAACCTCAATAGACTCTATAATATCACAAGTTAATAGTCAGGGCACCTGCCTGGATGAGGCTGAACAATGTATCTCTGATTTGGAGGATGTTACCAGGGAAATGGCAGAACGTCTAGAGGGAAAACAGAAAGTCGTCACAGATATTCAATCCAAAGTGGACGATTTAGAAAACAGATCTAGACTAAATAACTTGAAACTGATAGGACTACCTGAGTCCATACATCCCTCTGAATTGCTAAAATTAACATCAGAGTGGCTTCCTGAGCACTGGACATTCAACTAACATGCGGTTCAATGGCGGTTGAGAGAGCACATAGAGTAGGTCCACAGAGGGGAAAAGACAATGACAGATCCAGACCGGTGATATTCAAGGTCCTTGACTTTCAAGACAAAATTTGTCTACTCACTGCTTACAGGAATAAAGCGCACCTATCCTACGAAGGGCACAAAGTTCTGATGTTTCAGGACTATTCAGCTATGGTGACGACCAGACGCAGGGCCTTCAACCCGGTGTGTAAGTTGCTGGCTGACAAAAACATTAGGTTCGGTCTACAATATCCTGTGATACTGTGCTTCAATCTATCTGGGAAAAACTGGGCTTTCCACGACCCAGTGAAGGCTCTAGAGGTTGTCCGGGATACTTCCCAGCCACCATGAGCAAGATTCAGAGTGGCTTACTCAGTGACAATACCATGAATCATATAAGGTGATGTCAACTGACATCTGTTTGTTATGTTGTTGTTTTTTGCTGTATTTTTACCTCTGCGTCTAACGTTGGGATGTGGGTTTAAGGGAAATGTTGAATATGGCACACAGTTACAAATTTTGTGGGAGGGGAGGTTTTTTTGGGAGAGGGTTATGTCTTATCATATTTCCCGCACTGTAGTGGGTTAATGGTAGATATCAACAGGAAAAAAATGTCCGCTATGACATCTCTCCTTTGGTGTTCCTGGAATGTCAATGACCTAAATTCCCCAGTCAAAAGGAAAATTTTTTTAAATGATCTGCATTGAGAAAATTGTCATATTGTACTTTAGCAGGAGACACACTGGGTGAAGGGTAACCACCCGGTGTTTTCTAGCAAAAAATTTATGTTATGTGCAGAAGCTTCTTTTACTAAAAAACAGAGGGGTGTTGCTATTATGATAAACAGGAATATTGGCCATGAGATAGTGGATGTGTTAGAAGATCCTTCAGGGAGGTTTGTCTGCGTTAAGCTAGTTATAGAGGGGACAACCTACAGTGTAATTAATATTTATGCGCCAAATTTGTCAGATCCACTCTTTCGGGCTAATGTGCTAAAACAAATCGCAGGATGGGACACCTCCCATACGATTGTGGGTGGCGATTTTAATAAGGTGCATGACCTCGAGATGGATAGATCTAATTCTCAATCTCCTCATATACACTACCGGTCAAAAGTTTAGGGTCACTTAGAAATTTCCTTATTTTTGAAAGAAAAGCAATTTTTTTCCAATGAAGCTAACATTAAATGATTCAGAAATACACTCTATACAGTGTTAATGTGGTAAATGACTATTCTAGCGGCAAACGTCTAGTTTGTAATGCAATATCTTCATAGGTGTATAGAGGCCCATTTCCAACAACCATCACTCCAGTGTACTTATGGTATTTTGTGTTCGCTAACTGTGTAAGAAGGCTAATAGATGGTTAAAATACCCTTTAAAACCCTTGTGCAAGTATGTTAACACAGCTGAAAACCGTTTGGTTGATTAGAGAAGCTATAAACCTGACCTTCCTTTGAGCTTGTTGAGAATCTGGAGCATTACATTTGTTGGTTCCATTAAACTCTCAAAATGGCCAAAAAAAAAGAACTTTCTTGTGAAACTCGACAGTCTATTCTTGTTCCTAGAAATGAAGGCTATTCCATGCGAAAAATTACCAAGAAACTGAAGAATTCATACAATGGTGTGTAGTACTCCCTTTAGAGGAGTGCACAAACAAGCTCTAACCAGAGAAGAAAGACAAGTGGGAGGCCCCGCTGCACAACTGAGCAACAAGACAAGTACATTAGAGTCTTTAGTTTGAAAAATTGACGCCTCACAGGTCCTCAACTGGCAGCTTCATTAAACAGTACACATTAAACGCCAGTGTCAACATCTACAATGAAGAGGCGATTTGGGGATGCTGGCCTTCAGGGCAGATTGGCAAAACAAAAGCCAATATTCCTCTGTCCAATGTCTGTGTTCTTTTGCCCATATTAATCTTTTCCTTTCATTTAAGCCAGTCTTAAATATGGCTTTTGTTTTGCCAATCTGCCCTGAAGGCCAGCATCCCCAAATCGCCTCTTCATTGTAGATGTTGACACTGGCGTTTAATGTGTACTGTTTAATGAAGCTGCCAGTTGAGGACCTGTGAGGCGTCAATTTTTCAAACTAAAGACTCTAATGTACTTGTCTTGTTGCTCAGTTGTGCAGCGGGGCCTCCCACTTGTCTTTCTTCTCTGGTTAGAGCTTGTTTGTGCACTCCTCTAAAGGGAGTACTACACACCATTGTATGAATTCTTCAGTTTCTTGGTAATTTTTCGCATGGAATAGCCTTCATTTCTAAGAACAAGAATAGACTGTCGAGTTTCACAAGAAGTTCTTTTTTTTTTGGCCATTTTGAGAGTTTAATGGAACCAACAAATGTAATGCTCCAGATTCTCAACAAGCTCAAAGGAAGGTCAGGTTTATAGCTTCTCTAATCAACCAAACGGTTTTCAGCTGTGTTAACATACTTGCACAAGGGTTTTAAAGGGTATTTTAACCATCTATTAGCCTTCTTACACAGTTAGCGAACACAAAATACCATAAGTACACTGGAGTGATGGTTGTTGGAAATGGGCCTCTATACACCTATGAAGATATTGCATTACAAACTAGACGTTTGCCGCTAGAATAGTCATTTACCACATTAACACTGTATAGAGTGTATTTCTGAATCATTTAATGTTAGCTTCATTGGAAAAAAACTGCTTTTCTTTCAAAATAAGGAAATTTCTAAGTGACCCTAAACTTTTGACCGGTAGTGTACCTACGCAGGGAGACTAATACAATCTTTTTTAGATCACCTGGGATTGTTGGATCTTTGGAGAGTGCAACACCCTGTTTAGAGAGATTACTCTCACTATTCACATGTTCATAATTCCTTGTAAATACTTAACCTCTCCAAAACTGAACTTCTTCTGCTTTCGCTGTCTACTAACCTCACTAAATCTGATATTTCCCTCTCCGTGGGTGGCACCATAATAACACCCCGGCAGCAGGCTTACTGTCTGGGTGTTATGTTTGACACCAATCTCTCCTTCACCTCCCATATACAATCTCTTGCCCGCTCTTGCCGCCTACACCTAAAGAACATCTCTAGAATCCGCCCTTTTCTCACCATGGAAACAACAAAAACCCTCACTGTAGTTGATCCACTCCCACCTGGACTACTGCAACGCTCTATTACTTGGCCTCCCCATTACTCGACTATCCCCTCTCCAGTCCATCCTTAATGCAGCAGCCAGGGTCATCCATCTGGCTAATCGGTACTAGGACGCGTCCGCTCTTCGCCAGTCCTTACACTGGCTGCCCATTCACTATAGGATCCAATTCAAAGTACTGGTTCTCATCCACAAAGCTCTCCACAGTGCAGCACCCCCCTACATCTCCTCCCTCATTTCTATCTATCGGCCTAACCGACTGCTGTGCTCTGCAAACGACTTTCGCCTAACCTCTGCACTAATCCGTACCTCCCACTCCCGACTCCAAGACTTCTCCCACACTGCATCAATCCTCTGGAATGCTCTACCCCAAGAAATTAGGACTATACACAATTTGCATAGTTTCAGGCGCTCCCTCAAAAAACATCTGTTCAGAGCCGCCTATCACATTCACTAATCAAAGTCATTCTATGTGTAAGTGTGTGTGTGTGTAGCCCATTCACTATCTCCATCCATCCCTCACTCCCTCAAGATGGCTGGACCATCATTGTAAATGCACCATTGTATATACACACCTGTACTTTGTATATCCCCCACCTCATTGTAGATTATAAGCTCTCAAGAGCAGGGTCGTCTTATTTTGCTTTAATTATTGTATTGTTAACATTATTACTTATGACTTGTGTTTTGAAACTCTTAAACTGTAAAGCGCTGCGGAATATGAAGGCGCTATATAAATAAAGATTATTATTAAATAAAGATTATTAATTCCCATGCTAGAATTGACTACTGGTTGTTGGGCCCCTCACTCATGCCAAGAATCACACATACCAATATTCTGGACGTGCACATCTCAGATCATGCACCGATAACGTTCAGCCTAAAACTAGCTAACCCAATCTATTTTCATAGGAAATGGAGGTTCCCGTCATATTTATATCACTCAGATGATTTCAAAAAATTCATACAATTCTCATGGGACACGTACAAATCTGATAACCAAATGCATTGTGAAACACCAATTCTTTTCTGGGATACCTCTAAAGCAGTGTTGAAAGGGCAAATAATTGCGTGCATATGTCACAAAAAAAAACAGTTGCAGGAGCGGACCCTGGCAGCGCAGAGTGCTTTAACCTTAGCATATAAAAACTTTAAACTTAATAATTCACCCCTCACGAAAAAACAATATATCGAGGCAAAGGAATTGGCAGATGCACTAGCTCATGAATGGGCCACTTATAGTATTGATCTCCAAAAGCACAAATTTTTTAAATGGGGCAATAAACCTGGCAAATTATGTGCGTCTCTTACTAGACCATACAGAAAGGCCACAAGGATTCACAAAATTCGGACCAAAGAGGGCAGAGTGTTGACAGAGAATGAGGAGATTGTAGAGGAATTTAGATCATTTTTTGGTTCCCTGTACAAAGCGGAGAAGAGAGAGGGGGACGATATTCTAAACTTTATGCAAACGGAGGTGGCACCTTTACTAACAGAGGAACACAGGGAAATCCTTAATGCTCCTATATCCCATTCAGAAGTCATCCAAACTACCAGCTCCTTGAAGCTCTCTAAATCTCCTGGCCCTGATGGGTATAGCAATGAATTTTACAAAATATTGGGAGGCAGTATAGGGACACATCTTTGTGAAGTCTTTAAACAGTTGGTTCAATCGGGGCAGCTCCCGGACCGTTTCAATGAAGCAGACATAATAGTGCTCCCCAAACCGGGCAAAGATCCTTCACTAGTGGAAGGATATAGACCAATCTCGCTTTTAAACTCCGACTTTAAAATTTTCACTAAAATACTAGCGAATAGAGTGCAAAAAATACTCCCCAACCTGATATTGCCTCAACAAATTGGGTTTGTCCACGGTAAATCCATAACATACAACATACGGACGCTTTGGGAGCTATCTCTTATGGAAAATCTCATGGTTGTTTAGAGTCTATTGTGGTCAGCCTGGATGCTGACAAAGCGTTTGACAGGGTTGCATGGGATTATCTCCTCGACATCCTGGAGTTTAGAAACTTTGGTCCATGGTTCTGTGAGGCGATAAAGTTGTTATATAAAAGCCCGGTGTCCAGGCTGGCCATAAATGGTATACTCTCTTCCACATTTGAAATCCAGAGAGGAACGTGTCAGGGCTGCCCCTTATACGATACGATACACTTTATTGATCCCGGGGAAATTACAGAATTACAGCCCTTACTTTTTAACCTTGCTTTAAATCCTTTACTTAGAACTCTCCAAAATTCTTCAATATACAAGGGCATAGAGGTAGGCTCCACCTCACTCAAAATTGCGGCATTTGCCGACGATATACTCCTATTCATCTCCAATCCCAATGCGACAATACCAGTTATCATGGAAGCCCTAAATCATTTTGGCAAATGCTCAGGCTTTAAAATAAAATTATAATAAATCAGAGGCCCTGGCTCTGTTTGAGCAAGGGAAGTTAAATAACTCGATACTTCCTTTCCAATGGAGCACATCATCTATCAAATATTTGGGTGTTCACCTCCCGGCAGATTTGGCGTCCTTATACCACATTAATATTAGACCCCTAATTACGTCCATATTTAACCTTCTAAACTCCTGGAAACACTTTACTTTGTCGTTTTTCCGGACGATGTCATTTAATTAAGATGATAATATTTCCAAAACTATTGTATATTTTCCAAACACTACCTATTTTGTTGACACGAGCTGATGTTAAACTCTAAACACTGCTTTTAGGAATTTTATTTGGGGAGACAAAAAGCGTACACGCAGAGGTCTAATCAAACTACAAGCCCCAAAGGAGGAGGGTGGCATCAATTTCCCGGACATTGCAAAGTACAATCTAGCAGCAAATCTCAGATACACCATTGATTGGTTAAGAGGTAGATCACATTTCGCAAACCTACTTTTAGACCAACAATTAAGTCCTCAGGTTTCCTTACCAGCATTACTACATATGGCCAACGATGACCTTATTGCAGACATAAGAAACCACCCCACCTTATAGCAAACTATACAGACGTGGAGGAAATGCCGGAGACTATGTCATTTGAGAAGCGATGTCTCTCCGTTTGTGCCCTTTCTGGGTAACCAGGGCTTTATGGGAGGTAAACCACCCTTATCTTACATTGAGCTAGCTGGGCAGGGTTGCATCTTGGCAGCTGACCTATTAGATGATAGATTCTCCATGCTTCCATTTGACATAGCAGCACAACGTTTCCCAACATTTGTAAACAAGCCCTTCCTTTTTCTTCATGCAAGGAGCTTAACTTTGAAAGGCATAGCTACTAGGGGTGGAGAAAGAGGGAGGAACGCTTTGGATGGCTTCCTTAGGACCGCCAGATTGCAGATAGCCTCGACAAGCAGTATTTACACACTGTTGCGTAAGCAATGGTCATGGGAGGGCAAAAAGACAGGTCCAGCACGATGGGTTAATGATATACAGAACATCACAGTCGGGGAAATCTTGGATGCCACTTTGATGCAACGGAAGGTGATCCCCTCCAGTAGTTATGCAGACATGTCTTTATTACTCCTTCATAGAGCTTATATTACCCCACACATTAAGTCTAGGATGTCTCCAGGGGGCACATTCACATGTTCCAATTGCGGGACAGGAAACACAGACATATTTCATCACATGTGGGGATGACCCAAAGTGCAAAAAATATGGCAGTCTATCCATGCCGAACTGCAGAATCTTGGTGGGATATTGTTTCCTTTGATGCTGCAATAGGCAATATTTAATATTCTAGACAGCTCTCAACACAAATTCCCCAAACATCTTAAGGCCATGTTGATAATATGGGCCTCAGTTACCAGGAAAAGTATCTTGCAGCACTGGCTAAATCCATTGCCACCACCCAAATCTCTCATATACTCCAAAATAATGTATATTTTTCGAATGGATTAGCTAGACACCCTGACAAATAAAGAGAAATTGACTGGGAAATTTTTAAGTACATGGTCATTGTTCATCCCATCTCTGTCTCAGGACACCAGGGACAAACTAAGGACACATTTTGAAAACACCCAGTGGTATCTTCTTCAGAAAATTAGCGAACATAATCCTATTCCTTGAACTTGTTGATTGTTAATCAAATGGAGGGTCGCTTTAGGGGTTTATATGTTGGGGAATGGGAGGGTTGAGGGTGGTGGGGGACATTTATGAGTATTATACCTGTCAAATAAGCGTCAAATAAGCTTGATACCTTCAAACCTGTATGACTTACTTTTTGGCAATGCTCTTTAAATCAATATTTTGAGTTTTACGTCTGTCAAATAAGCTTGTTACTTCAAGACTTGTATGATTATCTTTTATTGTAATGCTCTTTAAATCAATAAAACATGTTGGAGAAAAAAAAAGTATTAGTACTGTGTAAAAAGCAGTCTGCACCACAGTGTACACACAGCCCATTAACCACCACTGCTGCACACAAGAAGATCCTCCCCTGTCACTGGCAAGCAGCCTAATAACCAGCGCTGCAGCACACAAGAAAATCTTCCGCTTTCACTGCACACTAACGGTACAGCACAATTGCTATCAGCACAAGCACATAAGAACTTCGGTTTCCAGCCCTAACTCTCTCCCTACTGATAAACAGTGTCAGCAACCTCTCCCTACTGTTAAGATCGGCAGAAGTAAAATGGCGGTCGGCGCTCAGGGCTTTTATAGACACTATGACGTCCCCCAAAGCAAGCCAATCACTGCAATGCCCTTCTCTAAGATGGTGGTGGCTGCTGCCCATGTCATCTCGTTGCCCACAGTGTACATCCTTGCTCATTGGCTGAGAAAAGGCACCTGCAAGCATTATGGGAAAACCGACTTTGGCGCTCAGGTCGACGACCGCATTGCCGACTTCACGCAATGGTCAGGTTTCGCTCGGCGAAACCCGACTTTGGCGAAAGTCAGTGACTTTTGAATCTGACCGACCTGTGTCGCTCAACTCTAATTAACACTTGACAAGGCAATTTTTCAATGCAATTTTGGTATTTGTCTTTGAGGATTCAATGTATGCAATAAAGAAAACTCATATCAGAAAATCTCTGCCACTGGTATGTCTGTATTAAGACATTTTTGAACTGTTTACAAAGCAACAAATATAATGGTGAATGCAGCTTTGCAATATAATACAGGCTGTATTTTAGGGACAGTTTATGAAATCTGAAACATAACTTTAACCCCTAAACATGTAAAAGAAAAATAAAGTTCTGACGCTAGAATTCCTACATACAAGAGAATAAAATAAAAATGAAACGTTCCTCAGTAGAAGCATTATTATTGTGTATTCAAAGATAAAGCTGGTCTATAAAGGTACAAATTCAACTAAGGGCCCCATCTCACATAGCGACACACCAGCGATCCCGACAACGATCAGGATCGCTGGTGTGTCGCTACATGATCGCTGCTGAGCTGCCAAACAGGCAGCTCAGGCAGCGATCAGGACAGCGACACTGTGGGTAATGTCGCCTAGTTACCCGCAGTGTACGTTGGATACCAGCCCGCTGATGCAGGGAGCTGGTAACCAAGGTACACATCGGGTTTCCAGGCGCTGCGTATGTGTACCTTGGTTACCAGCTCTACTGCAGCAGCGTTCTGGTATCCAACGTACACATTGGGTTTCCAGACACAGCCCCGCACCTGGAAACCCGATGTGTACCTTGGTTACCAGCTGATCGCTGGTCTCCTGCCTGCCACACGCAGCGATGCGTGCTGGCCAGCGGGAGACCAGCAATCAAAAAAAGTCCAGGCATTTCTGACACGACTAGCGATTCACAGCAGGGGCCTGATCGCTGGTACATGTCAGACATAGCGAGATCGCTATTTAGCAGCGATCTCGCTAGCGATCTCGCTATGTGAGACGGGGCCCTAACAGATTTCCTAAACTGCTAGCTGTATGGTAACATGGAACTGTTATCTCTCTGCTTACACATTTGCCATCACTATATAAGCAGCAAGCAATTGGTACAGGTCCCATGAGTTTGCTTTTAGAATCTATGATTCAAGTGAACACAGAAGAAAAGTTCTAATATTTCATTATGTCATAGCCACAGTGTACCTTATGACAGCTCCTGTAATAACTGTGTACACCCATGCAATAGAAGATTTTTAAATACAAATTCAATTATTCTGTAAATTAATGTCCTGCAAGAAGATACCAGGTCTAGCTATTGAGTCAGGATTAAACATGTTTACTCATAGGATTGATAATGCTTTTCTTAAATGATGCATGTATTTTTTTTAGATATGTGTGATACAAACATACTACATATGTCCCAAAAACTAAAACATATTTCTTCCAATCATGCTGTTATTTTACTGTACATATCATCTCATGCATACTTCATTTAGAAAATGTGTCCGTACCATGCCAATAGTGGATCCCCGCCATGTTCTGGACAGCTTGAAATTGAACTCTTTTATCTGTGGACTGAGTGCCCTTCAAAAGAAGCCAAAGCAGAAGATCATGGTCCTCCATTTTTGATTTGCTGTATTTTTCTATGAATAAATAAATAAATAAATACATTTTCTCCATACTGTTGTATTTGGTCAGAAGTTAAAAGTTATTTTAATATTTAATAATAATAATACAAATTTTGTAAGCAACTTCAACTTCACCTTTCTTTGTCCTAGACTGCTATGGATTTTAGCATGAATCCCTTCTCTGCCATAAGCCACCATTAACTCCTACTCTTCTCTAGAGATGCTGACAATAGCTGTTTCATACCACCCCTATAACTTGTGGGAGCTCAGATGGCAGTTAGACCTCTGGTTTAGATGAAATCAGGATAATTTTCAATGAGTTTTAGCAGTTTGCCAAGTGCTCCTGTGTTCTGTATAAGGGCCTGTGCACACATTGCGGATTTGCCTGCGGATTTTCCCACTCCGCGCGGTTTTGACGCGGTTTTTCTCATGCGGTTTTGTATGCGGTTTTGACAGCTAAATAAAGATATGTTGTTTAACAAAAAAAAAAGATTTGTGATGTCATTTCTTGTCCAACCTCCTCTTTTACATTTGTCCAACCCACACTCCATTACACACATACAGATAGAGATAGGCCGGCGTCACACTTGCGAATATGATGCGAGTAAGTCGCACGACTTTCTCGCATCAACACCTGGCACGGCCGCCCGCTCTCGGACCCGAGTGTGCGCCTGCATGTATTTCTATGCAGCCGCACACTCGGGTCCTAGAGCGGGCGGCCGTGCCGAGTGTTGATGCGAGAAAGTCATGCGACTTACTCGCATCACACTCGCAAGTGTGACGCCGGCCATAGATAGATAATAGATAACAGTAGTAAGATAGAAAGATAGATATATAGATAGACAGAAAGATATATAGGTAGATAGATAGATAAAATGGTACATAAATAGTTAAAGACACACACGAGCACACACACACACACAAAATAATGCAATAGTTAATAAAAAAAAAATAGATCTGCGGTTTTGCTGCAGAAGTGCCCGACTCAATGCAAGTCAATGGGCGCCGAACCTCTGCAGTTCCGCACAAAGAATTGACATGCTGCGAAAAAAAAAAAACGCGGTGAAACCGCGCGTTTTTTCCGCAGCATGTGCACAGCAGACATGCGGTTCCCATTAGATTACATTGGTAGTGCACTGTGCTGCGGGTTGGATGCGTTTCCGCACGTTGAAAAACGCAGCGGAAACGCATCTAAAAATGCAAAGTGTGCACATGGCCTAAGAGAGCTGTTGGCAGACATAAAAAAGAACAAAAGGATCAGCCGTCCAAAATTGTAAATGTCGGATCTTTAATTCCATTGATAACCAATTATCCCAGGTGTTAGAACCAAACCCGTAGTTATTGGTGGATTTGGATGATGTATATAGAGTCTTTACATCTCTGACATCCTCATGATTACCTACTTTACTTTACAGTCATGTTATACACGTTTATTTCCTTTGTGTGTATTGGAACAACATAAAAAAACAGAGAAAGGAAAAGACAAAATGGACATAATGACACACAAAACTCCAAAAATGGGTGGAACAAAATTGTTGGTACCTTTCCAAAATTGCTGGTAAACAACTTTAATGCTCCTAACATAAATAAAAATATGAGAATAAGTATCACAAAAAAAACATTTACATCCAGGTACCTTATAGATGACGTTGTCTCTGGAGTCGTTCTCTTTCTTTTCTTCTTCATCTTGTCCAGACTCCATGAGTTTTCTCATCCACAGCCGTTTCTGCAGACTTCCATCTTCACTGGTCTTGTGTAGCACATCCCCACACAACGCCCTTAAAGATAGCAGTGTCATTATAATGCTCCCAAATAAAAATATCTGACCTACACTGAGCCCCTGAAAAAATAATTGCCCCTCATTATATTCCCTGCACAAAATATGAGCCCACGCTGCACCTCTTATGGTAAATGCTCTCCATACTGCTGTCTCCTTTCCATACTGGACCCCCTGTTCACACTGTTTTCCTTCTGTGTCCCCCCTATAGGACCCAGTCTCTAAACTGGGCCTTCACATCACCCCCCCACCCGGTATACTGTCACCTCCTGGCTGTGCCCTTACACTGTTGCCCCATGCTATACCCCCCGCACTAAGTCTCTATTCTGTGCCCACACATGCTTTTTCCATCATACTATCTCCTCGCATGTTTCCCCCTCACTCCTCATACATTTACCCTCTCACTTTCCATGCTGCCTCCACACACATCACTCCGACTTCCCATACAGTGTCCACACCCATCCCATCACCCCCCCATACTGTGTCCGCATACATTTTCCCTTGCTCCTCATACTGTTAGCATCCATACCACCACTCACCATACTGTGTCTGCACCCTTCCCCCATACATGCCCCCATCTCATACCTTCTTCCTCATTGTGTGTCTTCAAATTTCTCCCTCTACCCATATTGAGTCTGCACCTGTCACTTCCTTGCTCCCCAAATTTGTGTCATCAAGTCATACCCCGTTACGTGAAATCTCACCTAGCCCTGTTACACTAAAACCCTGCAACACAGTAAATCTACCCACACAGTAAATACCCCCCCACACACACAGTGAATACCCCCTCCACACACACACAGTAATTACCCCCCTCCACACACACAGTAATTACCCATCCAGGAAATACCCACACACACTTAATACACCACGCTCCAGTAAACACCACCCAGTAAATAACCCCCTCCTATCTTTAGTGTACTATTGAAAACTGGGAGCCGGCGCACTGCAGTTTCTCTGTGCCGGCTGTCAGTTTGACAGCCGACTCAGAGAACTGCCGATTCCCAGTACCGGGGGCGGCAGAATGCAGCCACCAAGGGAGACACTTCGGACCGCATTCGGACGCTTCATTCACCTTCCAGCCGCATTCCGCATTCGGACTCTGCCGGCTGCACCTGAGGCACATGCCCCAGCTGTCCCCCCCTAGATACGCCTCTGCCTTCAAATATGAGAGACCTGGAGCAGTTTCCAAAAGAAGAGTCGTCCAAAATTCCAGCTTAGAGGTGTAAAAAGCAAAATACAGGAATTGATTGCAGTTATTTATTCCAAAAAGCGTGCAACTAAATTTTGAGGGTGCCAACAATTTTGTCTGGCCCATTTTTGGAGTTTTATGTAAAATTATGTCCAATTTGTCTGTTTTTCTGTTTTTTTGTGTTGTTCCAATACACACAAAGGAAGTAAACATCTATGTAACAAAACAAGTGTAATTGCAGTTATTTTCTGAAAGAAATACTTCATTTTCTGTGTGTCAACACTTTTAGCCATGAATTTATGTTTTGGACTTTGCATAATTTTTATTGCATAGCTTCATATACATTCTATATTATCAATATTTTGGGGGCTGATGAAGTATCCAGAATTCAGCACAGTATTCAAAAATGTCTACTTAGAATAGTAAACTGAAAAAAACATGCCCACTCACACTCATTTCACTACTATTTTACTTTTACCTCTATCATATTCTTTTCTGAACAATCTGGTTGAGGCTTCCAGAAACTTTATAGCTGTTTTGTGAAGCTCTTTTCTCAAGCTACTTGTGATTCCTGAAAACACAATATGAAATTATATTATTTATAAGATCAATAAAAATTGTGGAATTAACAAAACAGTTATTGATAATCTATTAACCCTTTAGTGACCACCAAATCTTTTTACTGACCTGTGCTATAAGAGATGTCGAAGCACTCTACACTGTGTTCCAAATTATTATGCAAATAATATTTTCTTAGAATTTCCCAAATTACCTATATGAATTGCAGTCATTGTAATTTTCCAGTCAAATAACTATTAGAGTACAATTGAAAGGTTTTTGTACAAACTGCCTATGATAACAGTATATTTTTAAAAAAATAAAATACTCAAACTGCACTCAAAATGCATGTTCCAAATTATTATGCACAGCAGAGTTTTCAACCTTTTCATTTTAATAAAGAACAAAATAATGGTCATTTTTTAAAATTATAAGCATTAGCAGGTTATTACAAACTGAAATCAAACAGTTTTCAACTCAAAACTTTATTCTAGGTGATGTTACATTTGCACATAGGACCCTTTGTTCGAAAGGAGCTTCTGAACTCTCTCGTCCATTGAATTTGTCAGGTTTTGGATGGTTTCTGCTTCAATTGTTTTGCATGAGGACAGAATACCCTCCAGAGCTGTTGCTTAGATGTGAACTGCCTCCCGCCATCATAGACACTCCTTTAGATGATGCTCCAGAGTTTCTCAATAGGGTTGAGGTCAGGGGAGCATGGGGGCCACACCATAAGTTTGTCCCCTTTTATGCCCATAGCAGCCAGAGATGCAGATGTGTTATGTGCAGCATGAGACGGTGCATTATCATGCATGAAAATGATCTTGCTGCGGAATGCACAGTTCTTCTTCTTGAACCATGGCAGGAAGTGCTGTTTGAGAAACTCAACATACACTATGGAGTTCATCTTTACCCCTTCAGGGATCCTAAAGGGGCCGACAATCTCTCTCCCCATGATTCCAGCCCAAAACATTACTCCACCTCCTCCTCGTTGGCGCCGTAGCCGTGTTTGCATGGGGTGTCCATCAACCAGCCACCCTCCACTCCATCCATATGGACCATCGAGCGTTGCACAGCACTCATTGGTGAACAAGTCAGTCTTCATGTATTGTTTGGCCCACTGGAGCCATTTCTGCTTGTGTGCAGTGGATATAGGAGGTCGACAGGATGGCTTACGCACAGCTGCAAACCTCTGAAGGACCCTGCATCTTGTTGTTCGGGGGACGTTGGAGGCACCAGCAGCTTCAAAAACTTGTCTGCTGCTATGACAAGGCTTTTTTGCCGCTGCTCTTTTAACCTGACGTAATTGCCTGTAGGAACGAGTCCTCAATTTTTCCTTATCAGCGAGCACACGTGTGTAATGTGAATCAGCTACATACTTCTTGATTGTGCGATGATCACGATGAAGTGTCTTGGCAATGTTGATTGTAGTTATGCCTTGACCTAAACACTACACAATTTGTTGCTTCTCAGCAGCCGACACATCCTTTTTCTTTCCCATTTTGGCAGAAAATGTAGGCTGCTTAATAATGTGGGACAGCCTTCTTAAGTAGTCTTGCCTTTCATTGGACACACCTGCCAAACTAATTAGCACAAGTGTCTGCAATTGCTTACAGTGATATAAAGAGCCCTGACACACATCACCATCAATGAGTTTAACTGACAAACAAAAAAATTCTTACCTTATCACTCCTAAACAATTTTTGCATAATAATTTGGAACACAGTGTATAGTAGTATTAAACATACAGAAGGTCTGAAAGCGATTATGAACTATTATCTTAAAGGTAGAGAGTTATATTTAGGACCACACAATAAATTTGTAACGAAACTTTTGGAATATGTACTCTATCATAATTATTTTTTAGTTAATGGCAGGTACTACCACCAACTCAGGGGCACGGCGATGGGAAGTCCTTGCGCTCCAACATATGCCAATTTGCTCCTGGGTTGATGGGAGGATACAATGGTCTTTAGGGACGAGGCTGTCATGTGATGCCCCAGGAATACTATTCTGGGGGCGCTATATTGACGACATCCTCGTCCTGTGTGCTGGCGACAAGGAATCTTTTGGTTCATTTGTTGAGTATTTCAACACTAATAAGATGGGTCTATTTTTCACCTCTGTAGTAGAGGGAAACCGGATAACTTTTCTAGACATCAATATCTTTATGGATAGAGAGGGATCCGTCAGTACATCTTTTTATCGCAAACCAACATCTACCAACATCCTCCTGAGATGGGAGAGTCACCATCCCCTCCTGTAAAGCAAGGTATTCCCAGGGATCAGTTGCTCAGGGTCAGGAGGAACTGCTCTGAATGGGGAGATTTTGAAGTACAGGCTAAGGACTTGAAGGGGCGGTTTTGGGATAGGGGATACCGTAGTAGAACTGTGGAGTCAGCATATAACTATGCTAAACAAACTAGTAGGTCATCCCTACTTACTCCAAGGGAGAAACAATATTCCAACAATCTGACAAGACTTAAGGTACTGTCACACTAAGCGATCGCGACAACGACAAAAGCTGACGAGATCGTTGGTGTGATCGCTATAAGGTCGCTAGTAGCTTCCAAACAGGAAGATCTAATCAACGACACATCAGCGATCAGCGATCTGTATAACGACCTCGGCGGTCTTTGGGACGTGTCACACAGCATGTCTTGTTAAAGATCACGACCTCGATAGGCGTGATTGAGCGCAACCTTTTCCATGTCCCTCAGCACAGATTGGTGGTCACTGTATTTCATGACTGTTTATGTCACATCTCTCTCGCTTTGTGATTGGATGACCATGTCATAAAAGACGATGTATTAGTGCTCCTTTCCATTGCTCTTGAGCGGAAGCGGTTCATTCGAATCTCCAGCATCGTTCCATACTGTGTCCTGCTAGCCTTTGCAGCTTCTGCGATCCAGTCTGTGCCACTATTGCATTTGCTGCGATCCAGTCTGTGCTGGTATTGCGTTTTGCTGCGATCTAGTCTGTGCCGCTATTGCGTTTCCCGCGGATTTACTTTTTCTGGATCACAAACATGTCTTGTAAGGTAGGTACAGTTTTTTTGTCACATTTAATTTTTCAGATCCATTTTAAGATCCCAGCTGTTGTTAACCGTTGTCGTCCATCAATTTTTTTTTTTTGGTCTGCCATTGTTTTGTCCTGGCGCGCCCACCACCACCATTTTATGATCCCTGCTGTTTTTACTGTAGTTGTCCATCTATGACTTTTATTTTGGTCTGCCATTGTTTTCTCCTGCCGCGCCCACCACCACCATTTTATGATCCCTGCTGTGTTCTATGTTGTAGGCTATGTAAGCATTTTATTTAACCATTCTGCCGTTCTCACATAATCCTTTTTTTATTACAGATGTCCGATAAGCATGATTTTCTGCGGGAATTCATCGAGATGTGCCGCTCGATGCCTTGCCTGTGGAAAATAAAGTCAGCGGATTACAGCAACAGGCTTAAAAAGAAGGAGGTGTACGAAAAACTGGTGGAGCTTTGCAAAAACCGTTATCCCAATGAACCAGCGGATGAGTCATCGGTCAAAAAATGTATTCAGGCCCTCCGCACAGTTTACAAGAAGGAATTAAATAAAGTACAGAATTCTAGCAAGTCTGGAGCCGGGTCCGAAGATGTGTATGTCCCCAAATTGTGGTACTCTGAGCTATTTTCTTTCACAAGGGACCAAGAAGTACCCAGACAAACGACTTCCATGTTGGCACCAGACCCAGCAGGACTCCCCTGTCGTACATGTAAGTACCTTTTGTATTAAAACACATTTTAATGTACATGCCAAAGTGGACTTGAAATTAAAAATATAATTGTGAAATGTAGATAAAATGGCTGAATTTATCCCTTCATGTACTGATAATTTATCTAGCTCAACGGTTGAGGCCTATCAATTTACAAGTCCCGTTTTCACATTTTTGCTGTATTTGGGTGTTATAGTGTGAAGATAAATTTATTTTTCTTTGTGATTTAACATTCGTTTTTTGTTCATGCAGGACACAGAAGAGGCTGTCTCCAGACCTCCGACTGAAGAAGACAGCATGGCGTTGGTCCAAGAGGACGAAGCAGTTGAGCCACCATCCTCATCTGTGCGGAGCCGACTTATATTTTCAGGCAAAAAAGGAAGGCTCCCACCTCGGCTACTCCAGAATTTCTTGAAATAGCCAAAAAAAGTCCTTACGGCGGAAAAAAACCAACCAAAAATCACAGGGTTTGCTTACTACGCTAATGAGAAGCTCCCAACACTGGATACAATACAGCGTGTTCATGCATGAGGTCTTGAGTCAAGTGTCATTAGGAAATCTTAATGACACGTCTGTAGTCACCGCCAGACAGCAATACCCGGAGTACTCATGGCCGCACAATCCTGTGCCGAACCCAATTGGGATAAATCCGCCGAACCCAAACGTTGTTACACCACCTTTTTTTTTTTTATACACCGCCGAGGCAACGTGGTAATGGCAACGAGACATGTTACCAGCAGCTGTAGTTTTTAAAATATTTTCTAAAGTTTTTTGTTGTCTATAATTTTTTTTTACATTGTTACATTTTTTTAATAAAAATCTTATTTATCTACTGAATTGTGGTCTTTTATTCTTATGTTTGTTATTGATGTCAACAATATTGTTGACAACTATTAAAATGTTGTATTTTTATTCCATCTACTTGCATCTACTTGTCACACACGGGGTCATGGGAGTACCAGCAGTCATAGGAGTTCCAGCATTGGTAAAAAAATAAAATGAAAAAAATTTCAAAAATTAACATTTCTTTTAAAGGCCCTGGTCACACTAGCGCTAAAACCTTATAATAAAAAATAATACACCACAGCTGCGTATATAAACTTAAAATATATAATATATATTTTTAGTCATATATAATATTTTATTTTTTTAGCAAAAAAAAAAACAATAAAAGAATAAAAATACTAATAAAAAAAAATAAATTTATGACTGCCCCCCCTTTGGAGGCCAGCCACAAACCTCTCCAGCATCACGCTGTGCTCATGCAGTGCTTCCATTGATGTGGTCATAGCTGCCATCAGCCGCCTGTGTGATGCCAACAGGTCCTGCGCAGTGGGGATTTCTGTGGAGGTAATGGTAACAGTTAACCAGGGAATTCTGTTGCAACATCAACATGTACATGTTACATGCTTGCTGTTTAACACTTACGGTTTTGGGCCGACTGCGGTTCACCAGAAGAACCGCTTACCGCCCACCCAGAACCTGTGGCACCACCGGCTAGGGAAACACAGAAAAATATATATATCACAACAGCCATTACACATTTTAAGACCTTACAAAGTTGTCAAATTTGTCGGAAGCTTATATTATGTGCGTAAGTTACCTGAAGGCGAGCCTGCATACATGTCACGGAGTGACGCTGGAGAGAAGCCATACTCTAGTGACGGGCTAGATGACCCCAAAACTGGAGGTGGGGTTGCTGCCGGTGAAGGGGTAGATGGGGATGGTGCTGCCCATGGTGATGGCGCTGCGGGGGACAGTGGTGCAGCTGCAGCTGGTGAAGGTGGTGCTGCAAATAAAAAATACAATTCAGTCAAATAATCCTTCTACTAACCCCGTCACTGCTGTACTCCCATCACTGCTGGTACTCCCGTCACTGCCAGTACTTCCGTCAATGCCTGTAACCCCCTCACTACTGGTACTCCCATCACTGCCTGTAACCCTATCACTGCCTGTAACCCCATCACTGCCGGTACTCCCGTCACAGCCAGTACTTCCATCAATGCCTGTAACCCCCTCACTATTGGTACTCCCATCACTGCCGGTACTCCCGTCACTGCGGGTTCATTTATATAGATAGATAACCCACAAACCATAACCTCTCCAGATACCCTCATCAATACTCACTCAGATGCCTGCGGAACTGAGCCCGGATGCTGGCGACCCTCTCGCTGGACCGGTATCGAAGGTCGGCCAGCTTTTTGCGGATCTTAGTTGGGGTCCGCTCCACCCCGAAGTGTCTCGCCAGGCCCCTCCGGATTTTCCGCAGGACTACCTTCTTGTGGCACATGGGATGCACCACATGTAGCCTGCACTCATAATCCCACTTGTCATATTTACGGATGAGGTAACGCACCTCTGCGTCACCCCACGGGGCACAATGCTGCCTCGTCGCCATCTTCTCATATAAACAACGCCAGCGCCATGATGTCACAGCGTACGCGTGGTCGCACTTGCGATGCAAGACGCTATTGCGATCGCAAAGTGACCGGTAGCAGCCATGCGCCCCAGCCACGCACAGATATGAGACGCTGTTGCGATCGCAAGATGATGGTTCCCAGCTAGACGCCCCTGCCTATCAAGGCATGAGCAAGGACGATGCGATTAACTGGCCTACTTGGCAGCATCAGATCTAGTGGGCTACTGACCGCTTTAACTTTTTTTACCATGTTTACAAAAGTTTTCATTCATTGTAATTACTTCTGTAATAAAGTGTCATTTTATGAACCGTCACTTTGCGATCGCAATGGCGTCTCATGTCTGTACGTGGGAGGGGCACCATGCTGATAACCATCACTTTGCGATCGCAATGGCGTCTCAGGTCTGTGCGTAGCTGGGGCACCATGCTGATAACCCTCACTTTGCGATCGCATGGCGTCTCATGTCTGTGCGTAGCAGGGGCACCATGCTGAGAATCGTCACTTTGCGATCGCAGTGGCGTCTCATGTCTGTGCGTGGGAGGGGCACCATGCTGATAACCGTCACTTTGCGATCGCAATGGCGTCTCATGTCTGTGCGTAGCAGGGGCACAATGCTGAGAATCGTCACTTTGCGATCGCAGTGGCGTCTCATGTCTGTGCGTGGGAGGGGCACCATGCTGATAACCCTCACTTTGCGATCGCATGGCGTCTCATGTCTGTGCGTAGCAGGGGCACCATGCTGAGAATCGTCACTTTGCGATCGCAGTGGCGTCTCATGTCTGTGCGTGGGAGGGGCACCATGCTGATAACCGTCACTTTGCGATCGCAATGGCGTATCATGTCTGTGCGTAGCAGGGGCACCATGCTGAGAATCGTCACTTTGCGATCGCAGTGGCGTCTCATGTCTGTGCGTGGGAGGGGCACCATGCTGATAACCGTCACTTTGCGATCGCAATGGTGTCTCATGTCTGTGCGTAGCAGGGGCACCATGCTGAGAATCGTCACTTTGCGATCGCAGTGGCGTCTTGCGTCGGATTCGAGCACGCAAGTGCGACACAATGGGTTCCCTGGTTAATTTTTACCATTACCTCCAAATAATTTTTTTTTTATTACTATTTTTATTCTTTTATTGTTTTTTTATTTTTTTTTTGCTAAAAAAAAAATAATATATAAGACTAAAAATATATATTATATATTTTAAGTTTATATACGCAGCTGTGGTGTATTATTTGTTATTATTTTTTATTATAAGGTTTTAGCGCTAGTGTGACCAGGGCCTTTAAAAGAAATGTTGTTAATTTTTGAAATTTTTTTCATTTCATTTTTTTACCAATGCTGGAACTTCTATGACTGCTGGTACTCCCATGACCCCGTGTGTGACAAGTAGATACAAGTAGATGGAATAAAAATACAACATTTTAATAGTTGTCAACAATATTGTTGACATCAATAACACACATAAGAATAAAAGACCACAATTCAGTAGATAAATAAGATTTTTCTTAAAAAAAATATAACAATGTAAAAAAAATATATAGACAACAAAAAACTTTAGAAAATATTTAAAAAACTACAGCTGCTGGTAACATGTCTCGTTGCCATTACCATGTTGCTTCAGCGGTGTATAAAAAAAAGGTGGTGTAACAATGTTTGGGTTCGGCGGATTTATCCCAATTGGGTTCGGCACAGGATTGTGCGGCCATGAGTACTCCGGGTACTGCTGTCTGGCCGTGACTACAGACGTGTCATTAAGCTTTCCTAATGACGCTTGACTCTAGACCTCAAGCATCCCCATTACTCCCCTCCCCACATCTCACTCATCATTAGCCCTTCTCCCATATTGGACAAATAATTGAAAGAACACAAAGGCATTTTTAAAATAAACATTTTTTTATTAAAAGAAAGTTAAAAAAGGCAAAACTAAAACATTATCAAAAGTAAACTATATCTGATGCTGCCAACTCACTTCACCAAGCCCGTTAAAGTATTGGCAGTACTTGTCTCGGCAGGCCTTCACATCGTCCTTGCTCCTGCCTAGAATGACAGGTTGAAGGTCTGCAATAGCGGGATCATTGTCACGCCATTCTCCGAGCACCACGTCACCATTGCTGTTCGAGTCCATGAAGCCTGGCGGACTGTAAGTAACAGCATCGCGTTTTCGTAGAAAATTGTGCAGCACACAACAGGCCAAAACCACAGAGTCTATAGATTCCAGCTTCAAGTTGATTGGAGTGTGAAAAACCCTGAAGCGGTTGGCCATTATGCCGAAGGCATTCTCAACAACGCGCCGTGCCCTAGACAGTCTGTAGTTAAAAATACGCCTTTCCCCTGTCAAAGTCTTTTGTGGGTATGGTTTCACAAGATGCGTATGAAGGGGGAAGGCTTCATCGCCCACAAAAACAAAGTTTAGGTTGGCAGTGGTGTCCATGTTGGTTGGCAGTTAAGTTTATTATTCAACAACCGTTCACCAAAAGTAGTGAGCTCCAAAACGCCACAGTCAGAAGCCCTTCCATTAATGCCAACATCAACGTTTATAAATTCATAATTGGCAATAACAAGGGCCATGAGGATCATGCTGAAGTGGCCCTTGTAGTTATAGAAATAGGATCCGCTGTTGGCTGGTTGCGTGATCCGCACATGTTTGCCATCCAAGGCACCACCACAGTTTGGGAACTGCCAAATCCGTTAAAAAAACAGAGGCAATTATTTGCCATTCCGTCACTGATTTTGGAAAAGGCTTGTAGCTCCGTAAACTGCGGATGATGGCGTTGCATGTCTCTGGAATTAATACACTACGGAGCGATCGAGAAACAGCAGCAGAAAATTGCAAGTCTTTCATTGAACGTCCGGTTGCCAGAAATCGCAGCATTACTGCCAAACGTTCCTCTGCTGAAACAGCTGCACGCATCCGTGTATCCTGCCGTTCAATGAGTGGCCTCACACATTCCAGTAGGAGCTTGAATGAATCCTCTGACATCCGTAGATAATTTTGGAAATCCTCCGGATTCTTCTCCTGCAACTCCCTCACTAGATGCATGTGGGTGAATTTGGACCTCTGCTCCAGCCATTCTCTGGTCCACATGCGACGCTTTAGTTTGGAGCGCCTCTCTTCCACCCGCGCCTCTTCTTGTCGATCTCCCTCCATCAGTAATGCAGCTGCGACAATCACACGCTCCGCGGTGGTCAGGTTCATTATGTGCAACCTGTACGGTAACGAAGAGAAAAGTTAATTACTATTACTAAAGTGTTTAAAAAAATAAAATAAAGAATAAAAAAAAGTAATTGTTTATTGTTAACATTTCAGTTAACATTGGAAATACAGTTTACAAAAGCCTAAAATGGTGGGGGTAGGAGGAGCTGTCAAAAGATTGCTAGGTTATCCAATGTTATAGAGGATCAAATCTAACAAAAAAAATTACCTCAAAAAGCAACAAAGTTCTTAAAATTGCAGTGGTGGGCGCGGAAAAATAAAAAAATAATCACGGCAACATGTCCGTATAAATATTGGAGGTAAGCAGACAAAAATAAAAGGTGTAACCAAAAAACGCATCACACAACATCACAAACAATATGTACCTTGCAAGTGAAATCCAAATATCCAGAAGATCCAAATGGCAAAGATGAAGCGCTGTAGCGACTCTGACAGGACCGCAAAACCCACACACGATACTATCCTCGCAACAACGCTCAAAGGACACTGTAGCGACTCTGACAGGATCGCAAAACCCCCACACACAATACTATCCTCGCAACAACGCACAAAGGACAGAACATTGGAGTCATCCACAAAGCGCTCTGGAACAATGGATGGGGGCGCAGTTATTTATTGCTGAGGTGATGTTGTGGCCACCAATCGGAGCTGAAGGGCGTTACTAAAGAAAACCTAGTCCCGCCTGCGCCGCTGACATATGAGTCGTCAACGATGTTGCACATCGTTCACAAAAGGTGTCAAACACAGCGATTCAGGCCCACCATCGGGATGCCAACGATCAAAATACGGCCCAAACCATTCGTGCACGATCAGCGACATCGCAGCAGGGGCCACATCGCTGCTACATGTCACACACAGCGACATCGCTAACGATGTCGCTGCTGCGTCATAAAATCGCTGTCGCTTGCGCTATCTCGCTAGCAATCTCGCTTAGTGTGACATACCCTTTATAGGCACATTTGATGACCAATCTAGGAGGGTTATGGAGGTCCTTAATAAATATTGGGCTATTTTAAAAGTGGATCGTGACATCTGTAACTTCATCTCCCCCAAGCCATCGATTACATACAGAAGAGGAAAATCGATAAAAGATTGTGTGGTGCATAGTCATTTTGAACCCCCTAAAAAAGAAGGAATGTGGTTACAAAACAGATCGGTTGGAATTTTTAGGGCCTGTGCACACGTTGCGGATTTGCCTGCGGATTTTTCCGCGCCGAATCCGCACCTCTTGGCAGAAAACGCATGTCCTTTTTTGATGCGGTTTTGGTGCGGTTTTTCATGCTTTTTCTCATGCGTTTTTGTATGCGTTTTTGACAGCTAAATAAAGATATGTTGTTTAACAAAAAAAAAGATTTGTGACGTCATTTCTTGTCCAACCTCCTCTTTTACATTTGTCCAACCCACACTCCATTACACACACACAGACAGAGATAGATAGATAGATAATAGATACCAGTAGTTAGATAGACAGATAGATAGATAGATATAGATAGATAGATAGATAGATAGATAGATAGATAGATAGAAAATACATAGATAGATGGATAATAGATAGTTAGAAATATATATAGAAAGATAGATAGATACAGTATATAGATAGACAGAAAGATATATAGGTAGATAGATGATAGATAAAATGGTACATAAATAGTTAAAGACACGCGTGCACACACACAAATGTTCACACAGCTATGTTCACACAGCTGCTGGTTTATTTGTGGTTTTGTCCACATTTAACCATACATATGGGGTTTTCTTTGTGGACATTTTGTCAATTATATATTAGGCATTATTGCTGATTATAGGATGGCTTATACTACATGTTTTGCCTTATTATTGACTATTGTATAGCAGGATGTATGCGGTTGGCTTCTCACTGTTTTCAGTATGTTTTTATTGTTGTTTGCCAATAAAGTCATTTTTTATTATTATATAGGGTGGTGTGCAACATTTTTGGTGGTCATCTTTTTTCTTCCTCCAGTCTTCCCCACTATTATTGACCACTGTTTGCACCCCCTGATATTGATTGTTTAATACTTCGCAGTGCGCCCATTTTTTCATATTGCAGTCTCTAGTTCCCTTATACCCTTTTGGGTATTTTCTCTTTGGGTGGCACGCAGCCTATTGTGGCTTATTTTTGACTAAATATTATTGAGTATATTGATAGTTTTGTGTGTTTGGTCACATGGATTGGGATACACGTGAAGCGGCATGGAGAGCATCAGCCTCACAAGCTTTTTCAGACACGTCTGAGGCAAGTCCCGGCTCTGATTTTTCCAGTCTTACTACTGAGCTAATTGCGGCACAAAAGCAGGGCATTAGGTTATTATGGAACATCCGTTGCTTAGAGGAATATTTAAAACTGAATTTGGTTCCGAGAGGGCTCAGGGTCTCTATTTTTCCCGCATGGGAGCCGTCATCTGCTTTCCGTACTACCTGGGAACAGGGTCTACTCCGTTGCTCCAATATTTTGATCAATATGCTAATTGTACATGATAGGGAGTTACTGAATACAGTCAAATCTGATATTAAAAAACTAGAGACCAAATTAAACAGTTTTGACACAACTTCTCAGGTCCAACCCTTTAGGGCCAGTTTAAAAGATATACTGGACAAATATGACAAAGAAATCATGAACAGGAAGAGGTCCAAATTTTTGAGGGATAAATCGGACTTTGAACAACACAATGTTTTCAAGTGGACACACCGTGGAAACCAGCGCAGGGGTACGGCCCCATTCAGGGGTCGTTCTGGCACTCGCAAGGAGGCTTCAGGTACGGATGGCCAGACCTCCAGTGATTTTTTATCATCGGCAGAGAGCGAGATAGACCCAGGACCAGACGTGGACGCAGGAGACCCAGGGTCCTATACTCGTGTGACCCGCTACAGGGGTCACAGACCACAACGGCACAACCAACGAAAACAATACCGCAATTAAGGCCCTCTGAAACAAGTGAGTGTAATGTATCTGATTCTTCTAACAGCCTGCAGATTATTAACTTATCCAATCATGTGTTGTCTCCTATTGAAAAATCTGTCCTGAGCAAAGGTTTAACATTCTCACCGGTTCAGGCACTTGATAAATTCATTTTGATTAAGGATTTGTTTCTTTTCTGTAGGAAGGTCTTACTTCAGATTATGCATAACAAACCACAGGTTTCTCCACTTGCTGACCCTACGGATCAGATGGTCTTTCAGGACCTTTTGGACTTACTACAGGAGGGGGACACGGCAACAGGTAGGCCCAAATTTCCATTCAAAAACAGATCACGAGTCTCGCCACCATTCTCAATTATACCAGCAGTGAGAATATTTTTTGAAATGGTTAAAAAAGATATTGAGGCCCTCCCTATCAACTCGCCTATTATATCTAATTTGACTGCACCTGAAAGACGTGCTCTTTTCAATTTGAAATCTAATAATGACTTCATTATTAGAGAGGCGGACAAGGGTGGCAATATAGTCCTGTGGGCACACCACCTGTATCAGGAAGAGGCACATAGACAGCTTGACAATCAAACATGTTACCGCCAATTACCTTCCAATCCCACTGGCTGCTATGCGACCAGATTGAGATCTCTAATTGACAAGGCTTTACAATTGGGGGTTATCAGTGTGGGTGAACGTGATTTCATTTGGGTTGAACAACCGACTATATCCACCTTCTACATGCTGCCCAAAGTCCATAAGGACTTACAAGTGCCTCCGGGAAGACCTATCGTTTCCAGCATAGGAAGTTTATGCGAAAAAGCATGTATATATCTTGATTTCTTCCTACAGCCCTTTGTTCTTAAATTACCATCGTACATTAAGGATTCCTCGCATTTTATCTCGGCCAATCAGGGTTTATCCTTGCTGCCGCATGAGGTGATGGTGACATGCGATGTTGAGTCTCTTTATTCGAATATCAATCACAAAGATGGCATGGAAGCAATTTTATACTTCCTTGATCAGCAATTGGACTCGGATAGGATGCATGATTCTTTCTTGGTGGATCTATTGGATTTCGTCCTTAAGCATAATTTCTTTTTATTTGATAGGACGTATTATCTTCAGGTGTCAGGAGTGGCAATGGGGGCGAGATGTGCCCCAGCGTTTGCAAACTTGTTTTTGGGTTGGTGGGAGGCTACGATTGTGTACAACTCCAGGCAATTCCATGACAAGGTACGACATTGGTCTAGATTTATAGATGATGTCTTCTTTATCTGGGCTGGTTCCCCTGAGGAGTGCATAATGTTTCTGGATTCTTTGAATGATAATTCCCTCAATATCCACTTGACTCATACCATTTCATCCCTTTCAGTGGACTTTTTGGACCTAACCATTAAATGCCATAATGGTACCCTACTGACGTCTCTATATCGTAAACCTACGGCAACCAACAGTTTATTGGAATTTAACAGTTTCCATCCATTACATACCAGGAGAGGTATACCAGTTGGTCAATTTTTAAGGATCAGGAGAAATTGTACGGAGGATCGGGAGTTTCGTAGAGAAGCACAAGATCTCACACAGAGACTCAAGAAGAGGGGCTACCCAGGAAATGTATCTCTCGGGCCTATCAGAGGGCAAAGGCGCACTCCCAGACATCACTTTTGACTCCCAGAAATAGATCGATGGACAAGCATGTTCGGTTCATCACCGATTTCAACACGAATTGGTCTCAGGTGAGAAACATTTTATGTAAGCACTGGGGGATTTTGACCACTGATCTTCAAACCTCACAGGTGGTCAGTCAATATCCGCTTCTTACTGCCAAACGGGCACCCAACTTAAGGGACATACTTACTAGGAGCCATTATTCGAGACCCACCACCAGGCTTAACAGGGGCATTATTTTGAAAGGTTCTTTCCCTTGCGGGGATTGTAACATCTGTCCCTTTATGCATCCTACGCGTAACAATTTTTGCCATCCTATTGACCATAAGCAACATAAATTAAGATCATATATTAATTGTAAAACGACCAATGTAGTTTATGCAATTATATGTCCCTGTCCGCAAATTTATGTCGGCCAAACCTCGCAAGAGCTAAGACGGAGGATTCAAAGACATTTTTCCTCCATTAATACTGCGGCTGCAGATACACGGAAGGGTAAAACCCTTACCTCCGTAGCATCGCATTTTTTACTTCATCATGAGGGTAGGCACCATGATTCCAGAATAGTTGGTCTTGAACATATTAGCGGCACTATCAGAGGTGGTCCCCTTGACAGCAAATTACTACAAGTTGAAGCTAAGTGGATTTACACCTTGCATTCCATAACACCGTATGGTATTAATGAGGACCTTCTTTTTACAGGCTTTTTGGGATGAACAGCTTTCACATTTGCCCTCTGATGCCCTCTGTCATGTTTTATGCGTACAAGCATTCCAGATCCTGGAGTGGTTTCCTTTCTGGTCGTATGTATATTATCTGGCTCATCGTTTCTAGGAAATTTTTCATCCATCAATATGGGATCTGTCATCTTTGGAAATTGGATGTGTTGAAATCTAGGACTATTTTCATCTTTTTCATATGGAACCATTATTCTTTATAACTGGATATACTCAAGTTTGGATTTCTTCTGTCTTCTTCATATGGACTTCTTGGTGTCGACACATGGAGTCATTGTTTTCGGGTCAATATCATTATGGACAGTTGACTGATATCAATATGTCTGACATTTTCATGCCACAATTTATGCGGGTTTCATTTTATGTTTTTACCCTGTGTTTTTATTTTTTATTTTTTTTTTTATTTTTATTTATTATTTCATTATTATTATCTTTTCATTATTATTATTTTTCACTATTTAAATATTTTTATTTTATATTTATTTCATTTATATTTATTTCCATTTATTTTTGTTATTCATAAAAAATTCTTTTTTTGCTTTATTTTCTATATTCATATAGTGTTAATAATTATTATTGGTGTTATTATTTTTTTCATTATTTTATTTATTTTTCATTAGTCCTTATCAATTTCAGTCACTAACAACTCCTTACATTGGTAAGGCTCAAATTTCCATTCAATTCAGTCCATATGATCTTATTCTTCATTTCCCTGTCAGCACTTTTTTCTTTTCTCCCAGCTCCCGGGAGCCCTGCACGTGCAGTCATTATCCTCGCTGTGCATCATCGCCCTCAGTGAGCGATGTCTGCACAGCAAGGTTATTCAGCAGAGACGTCTGCCGCGTCATCACATTCCTCCCCTCCACTTCCGGTTTCTGACCCAGACGCCACACACACGAGGCTGCTTTACCTTAATTACACAGGTATTTATAGACGGCTTTGGCATGCATGCTTACCTTCCCCTGACGAAGCCGTCCGGGTGACGGCGACACGCGTTGGGCAGCCTCCGCCTCTGCCTCCTGCTTCCTTGTCACTTGCCCTCCTTCCCCATGGCAGATTTGTGAGCACATTTCTACATCGCTCATTGCTTTTCATTCTTTGGACTTGCATCTGGGCACATTGCATGGGATTTCCCTGACTGGTAGTATATCTTAGCAACTTTTGCTGTGCATAATTATTGTCTTTCTCTACCTCATGGGTGCATTCTGGTTCACAGAACATTTTTGTCTATGTTCACACAGCTGCTGGTTTATTTGTGGTTTTGTCCACATTTAACCATACATATGGGGGTTTTCTTTGTGGACATTTTGTCAATTATATATTAGGCATTATTGCTGATTATAGGATGGCTTATACTACATGTTTTGCCTTATTATTGACTATTGTATAGCAGGATGTATGCGGTTGGCTTCTCACTGTTTTTAGTATGTTTTTATTGTTGTTTGCCAATAAAGTCATTTTTTATTATTATATAGGGTGGTGTGCAACATTTTTGGTGGTCATCTTTTTTCTTCCTCCAGTCTTCACACACAAAATCTTAACGCAATAGTTAATAAAAAAAATAGGAAAAAAATGGTGTGCGCTCCCGCGCAATTTTCTGCGCCAGAGGGGGAAAGCCGACAGCCGGGGCCAATATTTCTAGCCTGGGAAGGGGTTAATACCCATGGATCTTCCCAGGCTATGAATATCAGCCAGCAGCTAGCCTTCACTGGCTATTAAAATAGGGGGACTCCCTATAATGATGTGGGGTCCCCCTATAATTTATAGCCAGAAAGGCTACGCAGACAGCTGCGGGCTGATATTCATAGCCTAGGAAGGGGCCATGGATATTGGCACCCCCCCTCGCTAAAAATACCAGCACCCAGCCGCCCCAGAACTGGCGCATCTGTACAATGCGCCAATTCCAGCACTTAGCCCCTCTCTTCCCACTCCCCTGTAGCGGTGGGATATGGGGTAATAAGGGGTTAATATCACCTTGCTATTGTAAGGTGATATTAAGCCCGGTTAATAATAGAGAGTATCCATTATTAATCTTATATTAGGAAAGAATTAAAAAAAACAACACACGCATAAGAATAAATTATTTTAATGAAATAAAACACAACACGGTTTTCATATCTTTATTATACGCTCAGATCCAAGCGACACCCTCGATCTCCTGTAATAAAACATAAAAAAAAAAACAACCATATACTCCCTGTCCGACGCAGTCCAATTAATAACGAGTGTCCCACGACGGTCTCCCCTATAGAACAGTGACATCAGGTGATGCCACTGCTCTGTAGGGCCTCCCAGAGATGCACTGACAGGAGACAATGGCTCCTGCAGTGCATCACTGAGGTTACCTGAGTTCAGAGTCTCACTTTATGGCAATGCTGCGTGGGAATTTTCTCACCCAGCATTGTCGTGAGAGAATGAACTGTAGTGACGTCATTCTCTCCCGGCGGCAGAGCGGTACACAGATCGATGGCGTCGGGGAATAGGTGAGTATATACTCTATGTTATGTGTTGTATGTCATTGTATGTTATATATTCTGTATGTCATTGTATGTTCTGTATGTCATTGTATTTTCTGTATGTCATGTGTATGTTATATGTTCTGTATGTAATGTATGTATTTTTTTTTATATTCAGCACTTTAGCCGGATGATGGGACTACTACTGTCCCATCATTGGCTAATGTGTCAGTCACTGTCACTGTAGCAGGCATCGCCGGATGGGCCTTCTAGTCCCTGCATACACAGATCACGCACACAGCCCCGCGCACCTCCGCACATACACAGATCATGCACATACACTGATCATGCACACAGGCCCGCACACAGCCCCGCACATATACCAATCACGCACACTGGCCCGCACACCGCCGCACATACACCGATCACGCACAGAGGCCCGCACACCGCCGCGCAGACACCGGCACACAATCACCGCTCACACACATAGCGCCACACACTATACACGCCCACGCATCGCTCACACACATAGCGCCGCACACTATACACGCCCACGCACCACCCACACACTTCCCTCCTCCCGAACTGTAGCGGTTTCACCCGCAGCAAAACCGCAGATCTTTTTAAGACCTGCGGTTTTGCTGCGGAAGTGCCCGACTCAATGTAAGTCAATGGGCGCAGAAACGCTGCAGTTCCGCACAAAGAACTGACATGCTGTGGAAAATAAAACGCGGCGAAACCGTGCGTTTTTTCTGCAGCATGTGCACAGCTGACCTGCAGTTCCCATTGGATTACATTGCATGTGCACTGTGCTGCGGGTTGGATGCGTTTCCGCACGTTGAAAAACGCAAGGGAAACGCATCTAAAAACGCAAAGTGTGCACAGGGCCTTAGATGTGGACATTGCAGTTTTTGTAAATTTATATGTCCATCAAAGACATTTTCTAGTTCCCACACTAAAAGAGTGTACAACATGAAGTGTTTTGCTAACTGTAAAACCACTGGGGTAGCATATCTATGTACTTGTACATGCCCTTTGGACTACGTGGGCAAAACTAAGCGTGAACTACGTGTCCGAATTAGTGAACACTTAGGTGACACTCCGAGACACTCCGCTTGCTCCCCACGTTAATTCCAAACATGGGGGTGATGACAGTACATCTCTTTCTGTGTTATTGAAAAATTCAACCTGCAGTGAGACAGGGAGATTGGGATTGTAAGATTTTACAACGTGAATCATGTTGGATCTTTTGGCTTGAATCCCACAGCCTGAAAGGATTAAATGAACAAATGAATTATACTAGCTTTCTGTAAACAGTGAGGTCACGGATAGGTCCAGCATACTTAATTTTGGGTTCCATCATTTCTGCCACGGTATCATTTGTCTCTCCTGAGGAACCCTATCGAAAGGAAAAGAGGGGGAAACGCGTTGAGAGTATGAAAGTATTGTTGTTTGACCTGTGAGATGAAGCCATGATGGTGTCTCGGTCACATGAATGCAGTGGAATCTCACATAAGTATGGCGGCCGTATATCAGAGAGATTGCTCATTGTCATATATCTTTATTGATTTGGGCCAATTTATCATTTGATGATGTGAGAGTACTGCAGTTTCTTGTTTTATTATTGTGGTGGTGGACATTTCATTTAATCACTGTTATGGCAGGCACGGCACTGACTAAGGAGCGTGCCTTTGACTGTGTAGCCCCCATAAAACTTAGCTAGAGGATCAGACCACGGTGCCAGAATTCCCCCTCCCTCTATTCCCCCCCAGGTGAGGCTACACTGGGACCCCCGATTGACCAATAGGGAAAGAAGGAGGGGGCGGACAGCCACACCCACGGGGTTTAAATCCAGGTACCAGGGGTCAGCGCTCCCTCTTTCTCCTCGGCTGACCCCTGGTAGCTGTTGTCCCGGAAGCTGTCGCCGTGTCCCTACAACCATGTCCGAAGCCATGATCGAGGCCCTGCGGCAGAGAGCAGCACAGGAAAGTGAGATATGGTTACGATCCCTTATGTCCGGCCTAGACGTTCACCTTCCTGTGCCCTCTCACGAGCCCCAGCCTCCCCTCAGGTCTCCCCACCGTCCCCCAGGGCCCCATTCTCCCCCAACCTAACCCGGGTCACACGGGTCACGACTGCCAGTCTCCTACCGTCCCCACTCCCGGGCTGCCAGCCCCCCTTCCCCTGTCAGCAGACTCACCACTGTCGCCCATCGCGCTGGCTGGCGATCTCCCCTCTCATGCTCAGCTTGCGTCCCCGGCAGTCGGAGCTCCTGCCGCCGACGTCTCGGCGCTGCATCCGGGTAGACAGTCTGTGCGCTCCTCTCGCCCCCCCGAGCGTCTGCGCGTCGGTGTGTTCCCCTCTGGCGCAGCTGCTGGCGGCGGGGGGCCCAGCCGCCGGTCGCGGTCGCGCCGGGTGCCCGCAGTCTCTTCCACCCCTACTGTCACGTCCAGGCAGGCCCCATCGTTGCAGGGCTCAGAGCGAGCAGGCGAGGCCCCACCCACTTCCAGTCAGCAGGCCCCATCTTTGCAGAGCTCTGCACATGCAGGTAAGGCCCTGCCCACTTCATCCCAGAGTGCCGTGCGGGCCCGTGAAGCCCCGCCCACTTCCTTCCAGAGTGCACTGCGGGCCCGTGAAGCCCCTCCCACTTCCTCCCTGAGGGCTCACACTGCTGTCCAGAGCTCCGTGCGGGCCAGCGTGGCCCCCCCGCCGCCGCAGCTGTCCTCAGGCTGCACTGGCCGCGACGCCAGGGCCCCCTGCACTTTCCCCCCTCCAGCGTCACGCAGCACGGTCGCCAGATCCGGGCGGACCGTGATGGCCCCTATGCGGAGCCTCCCCTCCCTTATGGCCATGCCAGCTGGCCTCGCCTCCCCAGTGGGCGCACATATGCCGCCCGCTAGGGGAGACTCCGGGGCCGGCCCAATACCACGAAATGCTGCTGCAGAGCGCGCTGTTTCGTCCAACCATACGGAGCAGCGCGCTCCGCACCAGATACTGTGTAACGCACCACGTTCACACCAACACGCAGTAACGCAGGCAATGCAAATGGGTTAACCATTCACTACACACTCCCAACACCCCCACTGACGCAGACACAGCCATCACCCACTCACGACGACCGGTCAATCGCACGCAGCGCGTCCCCCCCTCCTCATATCGCCCCGTCCCTCAGCGCCCCACGATGCATCCCTGCTTGCGTCCCCCAGCCGGCATGCTCACCTCAGCACACGAGGGCTACGCGTCCCCAGCGCACCCCATAGCCACGGTGGTCAAAGGCGCAGATGCCGCAGATCCTCCTCAGCTTCCTCCAAAGAGGCCAACCGCCATTCCCACAGCCACCGTCACCACCGCAGACGCAGCTCCCGTAGCAGGTCCCGGTCCGCCAGATGGGGTTCCCCGTACTCCTCAGAATGGTCCGATGCATCCGGGAGTCACAGCAGAGCCACCTCCACCAGAAGACGCCGTCCACGCCATTCATCGGCCAGAGAGTGTTTCTTGCCGCGCAGAGCCACCTCCGGCCGGTGCTTTAGTAACGAGTATTCCAGGTTTCCACCCTCATAGCGAGCCGAACAGCTTCAGGCACCCAACAGGCATCGGCCGTCATGTGCTCCATCCATGGCTGCCAGCCACGTCGGAGATCCATCCGCACACGGTCTCATCCCGACAATGGAAGCCGGATTCCCAGAAGCCGCTCTTGACTTGCCACAGGCATCATCACCAGCCAGCGGCAGGGGAGTCCGATCCTCGGCTCCCTAGGCCTCCGGTCACCAGCAAGACAGCTCTGCAGCGAGAGCCGGAGCTCCTCTACCCCAGAGAGACGCACGGCCCGCACCAGACAGCGGTGAGTTATCTACGATCGGCGAGCACCACACCATACACAGCGTAGGAGAGACCGAGCTAGCATCAGCCGTCAGGGCGCTGATTCAGCAGTTCTCACGCCCAGATGTGTCACCTGACACAAGGTCGTCACCGCAAGCACCTAGCCAACGCAAAAGCGGATCGTACTGTGGAGTCAGCCCACTGGGCACGCACGTAGGACTAGAGACAAAGAAAAAGATCTGAAACAACGAGTACGTGGATATATGGTCGCTTCTATCAGCGGACCAGACAACGGTAGAAAAGGAAAGGTGGACCGGGGAACGGTCGCGCGATAGCAGTAAGACAAAGGTAGCGCGCACTATGAACAACTGGCTACAGACCTTCACGGTACTTGGGTATATTATGGGCCAGAAACACCCCGAGCGGTGTTGCGAGATTTTTTGTATCTAGACCTAGTGTACAACTCATACAAGGCCTCAATACGACGAGGAGTTTCGTTGTTAGCTAGACCGGAAGCCCGATTTAGGATGGGGAGTTAAGGCGACTGACGTGTGGCTGCGACTCATGCTGTCGCAGAAACAACCCTTTACACCAATGGCCACTAGTCACTCAGCAGCCACAGGCCAGAATTCAGTGGTCGTACGAAGACCGGGGGCCTGTATGTTATTTAACTAGGGAAACTGCCACTACCAGGGGTCCTGTAGATTTACACATGAATGCTCCGCTTGCAGGGGAGGACACCCTGCAGCGAGATGTTCCCACGAGGCAAACAGAGCCCATATCAGGCAGAACCCCAGTGAGCGTAACCGCAATGGGGCCCTGGCTAAACCTGTACCTCAATAAGCAAGCCGCGCTGCAGCTGCGCGACGGTTTTAAACACAGATTTTTCATCCCTTCAGGAGCGCTGATGGGGACTTTCGCATTAGTGGCTGCAGTCGAGCTCTGGGGTTCCCAGTTGGAAAACATGAAAATTAGAATTTTAACCAAATATCCGCGGACGGCAAAAAGTTTAAACAGCATGTCTTCCTCCTCCCCACGCTCTGCGCATCCGCGCGCAGAAATCCAAATGCGATCCCTCCGGCAGGGACTCGTGGGTCCTCGTTAAGTCATCCGACGGTCCAGTATGCCCGGCAAAATTAGTCAAACGCTATGCGAGCCTAAGACAGGGAGGCAGTTTCTTCCTCGCACACTCGGACGGGTCCCCCCTCCAAGTATCAGTTTAGCGCAATTTTTAAGCGGTGCCTTCAAAAAGCAGGTTCTAACCCAGCAGAATACGGTACACATTCCTTTCTAATAGGAGCCACCACCGAAGCTGCCAGAGCGGGAGTATCGGAAGAAGAGGTGCAGAGGATGGGTCGCTGGAAATCCTAATGCTTCGCCAGGTATACAAGACCGGACTTGCTCTATTAACACATCTTATGTTCACAGGAGCTTGTAACTCATGGTATGGATAGTAGGACACTCGTACGTCTTCTGGGCGAGGAAAAGGGCCGAACTTCGGCCAGGCGGTCTAAGCCTGGGCTTGCCAGGGCTAAAGGTCATTTGGAAAGGAATCAAAGGCCTAAAAAGGCAACAAATGTTTCCGGAGATGCTGAGCATCGCTATAAAGGCAAAGGGCGAATCAGAGGCCTAAAATGGCAACAAAGGTTCCCAGAGGTGCCAAGCAACGCTATAAAGGCTGATATTGATATTGGTATAAAGGCAAAAGGGCCGGTGATATTGGTATAAAGGCAAAAGGGCAAGTGATATTGGTATTGCACGCCGGTGGTAACGACCTGTGCACAAGAAAGAGCGCTGAACTTTGCACGGTAATGGCTTCGGACATCGAGCGCTTCACGTATCTTCTCCCACACATGGTTGTGGTATGGTCGGAGATAGTTCCGCGAGCGGTATGGAAGGGAGCGAACAAACCAAAGGCCATTGAAAGATCAAGGAGAAATGTCGATGCAAGGATGGCTAAGATCGTCAAAGGAGGTTTCGGTGTCGTGGTACGACATTACCAGTTGGAAGGAGACTGCTCAGGACTCATGAGGCCGGACGGAGTCCATCTTACAGACGTTGGCCTTGATATATTTTTTTCAGGTTTACAGGATGGGGTTGAACAGGCCCTGAGGCTGATGGGTGGGAGTCGGAGTCCTGTGTAGGTCATACACAGGATCCTCCATGGCGGTAATGCCGGGAGGGGCAAAGGGGCGTAACCCTCGTTGGCCGGCTCGCATGTCTATCACAGACAGGTATAAGAACGCTAACCAGCTCACCGGTTTGTAGAAGCACGGATCCTCCGCTTGATCAAACGTGAAGATACATGAGAAAATGAAGGAAAAAGGGATCCAGCTTCAATAAAATCTTCATCTTTATTGATTCATAAAAACATGAATAATGGCATGCTCCTGGACAAGCTCAGGACAAGGCTACGCCTTGTTTTTGTTTTATTGGGGGGTCTAGCGGGAGGGGGGGATGCACCACCTACGCCAAAACGGGTCTACGCAGTCTGGCAGGCACGGCACTGACTAAGTAGCGTGCCTCTGACTGTGTAGCCCCCATAGAACTTAGCTAGAGGGTCAGACCACAGTGCCAGAATTCCCTCTCCCTCTATTCCCCCCCAGGTGAGGCTACACTGGGACCCCCGACTGACCAATAGGGAAAGGAGGAGGGGGCAGACAGCCACACCCACGGGGTTTAAATTCAGGTACCAGGGGTCAGCGCTCCCTCTTTCTCCTCGGCTGACCCCTGGTAGCTGTTGACCCTCCCTCCCTTATGTATATATGTCGTCTTTTGGTTTTGCCTGTACAATCATATACCGCTTTTAAAAAAAATATATATCTTTTTCTCTGTTATTCGTCTTGTTTTAAGTCACAGCGGTAATGCCAGGAGGGGCAAGGGGGCGTAACCCTCATTGGCAGGCTCGCATGTCTATCACAGACAGGGCCTGCGGCGACCGAGTCGGTTGCAGAACTTAACTTGCCCCTCCCCGCGTGGTGTAATTTAATTAATAAACTGTGAACGACCTGTTCAACCCATCCCTGGCTTGTTTTCGTTTTATTGGGGGGTCTAGCAGAAGGGGGGGGAATGCACCACCTATGCCAAAACGGGTCTACGCAGTCTTAACGCAGCATGTGTTATTTAACCATTGCATGTGATTGACTGTTTACTGTAAAGTCCCTAAAAACTCAGCTGGTGTCTGCTATTGGTATGATGATATGTGGTGACTGGACTATCTCCTTTCTTATATCTTACATACCCTCATACTCCTACTTCATGAAGAACTGACAATTCATGTGTGACAAGAACAGGCCATCTGGCTTTCTATTTCAAACTATCGTACCTTATAGTGTTTAAATAGGAGAGGAGGGAGAGCCATCGCACGAGCGGGGGCACCATTCTCGTTTTATCTTAGGGTGCCAACCTCCGCAACTAGGTAGGTGTTCAGTCAGGCACTTTGATATAGGGGCAGTTCACCTTTCTGCACTATACGGCTGTTTTTGTATGGTTTTGTGCTGCACTGTATTCAGTCACTATATCTCTTTTATGATGAGGTTTTTTCTGATGTTGAGTATCATGAGGACATTAGAGTAGGACTATTACAGAGCGACCAGGCTTTAATTTGTGGGCTAATCCAAATAATAGTCCATTAACCCAATAGTCACTATAAATTCTGTTTTTAGCAACTTTTCTATGGAAGTTCATTAAAAGTTATCATTAAAAGTTAATTTTAGTCTAGATTTTTCTAGTAAGCCTCTCTTGTGGACCCTAGACTAATTGTAGGTATTATTGGGGCATAATTAAAATTATTATTTGCTCATACCCGAAGATATTTTGTTCACACTGATGCATCTTGCACCTAATAGTGTTTGTCACAGGACTTTTCATATATAAATAAAACAATTAATGGATTATTTTGATCCTGATTTAATAAAATTGGCGGCATCTAATAACGTTTTTTTTTTTTAAATTTTGTCCATTCATCTATACATTGACATCATTTTGGGTGGCATATAATATATTTGGGCTATACTTTTAGTGCCTTGAACGCATTATGCGCTCCATTCTGACTGACGGATACCTTACTTCCCGTGTGCGGACCTTTGGAATGCAATCTGCGTTTAACATACCACTTTGCAATGTGGGACAGGAAGTGACGTCCTCCTCTGACCGGAGATATTCTGCATTTAGTGGCGGCGCATACAACCTGAACACGCCACACATCGCATTTGTCTTTCGGCCACTGGGGGAGATGGAAGCCCCCATTCTTTTCCCCTGATGAACCCTCTACTTGTTTGAAAGGGGGAAACATGTTGGGCTGTTTACAACTGATGGCTGATAAGTATTTGTTTTAATTTCTAGTGCTATCAAGCATAACAGTTTTATCCGGGAGGCTTATACTTGATGGCTGATGTAAATATATTTTTGATAGCATGACAGTATTATCTGGGAGGCTTAAATTTGATGGTTGATGTAAACATACAGTATGTCATATAGCGCTTTGAATTATGCCAGGATCATTTAGTAATGCCTATAATTATTTTGTGAGACCAACTGAAACAAGTGGGTTATTGTATCTGGCATTATGATGGAGAAATGCCAAGATTAACATATCTAATGTGCTGTTGCTATAATGCTTGAATGAATGTCACTTTTTATTGAAATGAGTTATGTGTGATCTTTAATTAGCTATTTTTCTATGTGAGGAATGATATACTGGCCTATGAAACTGACATGGCATCTTCTGCCCTGATTTCTACTGGAGTATATCTACAGGGTGGGCCACTTATATGGATACACCTAAATAAAATGGGAATGGTTGGTGATATCAACTTCCTGTTTGAGGCACATTAGTATATGGGAGAGGGAAAACTTTTCCAGATGGGTGGTGACTATGGTGGCCATTTTGAAGTCAGCCATTTTGGACCAAACTTTATTTTTTCCAATGGGAAGAGGGTCATGTGACACATCAAACTTATTGAGAATTTCACAAGAAAAACAAAGCCATGGAGGTTGATCGTGAAAACTTGGCCAGCCGCCACCAGGAGGCCCGCCGCAAAGAGGGAAGTTGCCTCTACTGTGGTAGTCTTGAGCACCTGATTCATACCTGTCCTAAGAGGTCGGAAAACTTCAGTGCCTAGGTTAGGTTGAAGAGGCCACCCTAGGTAGAGAACGTCCCTCTCCATCATTGCCAATTTCAGTCTCCATCTCCCTCGGAGCAATAAAATTCTCTGAACTTTGTTTACTGGATTCTGGAGCTGCAGGAAACTTCATCCAGCAGGCGGTTGTGGATTGTTACCGCTTACCAGTCCAGTGTCTTCCTGATCCGTTACGGGTGACCGCCGTAGACGGCAAACCACTGATCAAGCCTGTCCAGTTTCAGACCGAGCCTGTGGAACTCCGGGTAGGTCTAACGCATGCTGAAAGAATCCGTTTTTATGTGTACCCCGGGTTGTCTCATCCCTTGCTTTTAGGTTTACCATGGCTTCAGATGCATGAACCGGTCCTAAATTGGAGAACTGGAGAGGTTCTGCGTTGGGGAGATACCTGCATGAATCGATGCCTAACCTGGATTCAACCTGTTTTGCCTCCAGTTCAACCAGTTACCCTGCCAGGGTTGACTTCCTCTTACTGGTCCTTCTCTGATGTCTTTGGGAAAAAAGAGGCTGAGAGACTACCTCCACACAGGTAATATGACTGTTCGATAGATCTTCTCCCCGGAACATCTCCTCCTCGCGGGAGAGTTAATCCTCTTTCTCAAGCAAAGACTCAGGCAATGTCGGACTACATCCAAGAGAACCTGGCAAGAGGATTTATCCGAAAGTCATCTTTACTGGCAGGTGCAGGATTCTTTTTTGTGAAGAAAAAGGATGGGTCCCTGAGGCCCTGTATCGACTATCGGGGCCTAAACCAGATTACGGTAAAAAACAGGTATCCATTACTGTTATGAATGTGCTAGAGATGGTTTCTGAGCAGAGGCTCCCTCTGGTGGTTACAGACAGTACTGAACCATTCAGCGAGGAATGGCAATCTGGGATCACGGACTGGTCTGATATAAGGGAGGTTCCCTCCCATGATGGTTGCCGGTGATCAATTGTTCTTGTCTCAATTGTGGTTCCTGGCTCATTTGGAAGTTTGCTGAGTCTTGCCTGCATCTCCTGCTATCAGATAAGAAATTTTCTGCTTTTATTTTTGTGCTTGCTTTTTGCATTGTTCCCTGCACTTCTGTGGAGGTCAGCCAGGTCCCCTCCGGGGGCTTGTGCTCCTCTCAGTTCATCTGGTGCCACTGTTGTTTGTTCATTTGCTTTTTCCTGTTTTTTCAGTGGCTGCGGCTTAGTTTTGTTACACCAGAGTACTGATTTAGGTGGTAGAGATCGTGTGATCTCAGGTGTTTTTGCAATCAGTAGAGTTGGTATTTATTAGGGTTTTTTTGGATTGCAGTGAGTATCCTTTCCTGTACTTTTCTGTCTAGACAGATTGGTCCCCAGCGTTTGCTCATTCTATTTTCTGTCTGTGTCCATGCTTCTTCTTGTTTAACCGCCATTACATTTTGGGGGCTTCCTATTTTCTTTGGGGATCTGCTCCGGGGCAGATAGCTTTCATCTTTCTGCCTTTAGGTGTATTTATCTCTCAGGCTGTGACGAGGCGTCTAGGATCAACGTAGGAACGCTCCATGGCTACCTCTAGTTGTGTGGTTAGTTCAGGTTACTGCAATCCAATAAGTTCCAGCCTCTCTGGTGTATTGCCGTTTTTGCTTATTCTCCTCAGCTACCAAAACTTAACACATTATCTCTTATTTCAGAGCTGTTTGATTGTCTCCGAGGGGCCAAGATCTTCACCAAATTGGATTTCAGCGGGGCCTACAACCTGATCCGAATCCGAGAAGGAGACGAATGGAAAAACAGCCCTCAACAACCGTGATGGTCACTACGAATACCTGGTAATGCCGTTTGGCCTAATCAATGCATCCGCGGTCTTTCAGGAATTTGTTAATGACATTTTCAGGGATCTGCTCTATACTTGTGTTGATGTCTACCTGGATGACATTCTGATCTTCTCTGCAGATTTGACCTCGCACCGGAGGAATGTGCGCCTAGTCTTACAAAGACTGAGAGAGAACAGGCTTTATGCCAAATTTGAGAAATGCCTCTTTGAGCAATCCTCTTTGCCTTTCCTCGGGTGCATTGTATCTTCCACAGGATTAAAGATGGACCCAGAGAAGTTGTCTGCTGTCCTCAAGTGGCCTCGTCCATCTGGGCTAAAAGCCATAAAACGGTTCCTGGGGTTCACCAACTACTACTGGCAATTCATCCCACACTTTTCCACCCGAGTGGTGCCCATCACAGCTTTAACCTGGAAAGGTATAAACTCCAAGGAATGGTCCTCCGAGGCAGAAGAGGCCTTTATTTCTCTCAAAAAAGCCTTCACTTCCGCACCCGTTCTCCATCGTCCAAATTCTAATGAGCAATTTTTTCTTGAGGTAGATGCTTCCTCCATAGAAGCAGTTCTCACCCAGAAATAGTCTACCGGTCGGATGATCTCCTATGGTTTTTTTTCCAAGGTTTTTTCTCCCGCAGAAAGGAACTATTCTGTTGGAGATGGGGAACTGTTGGCTATCAAGTTAGCTCTGCAAGAATGGAGACATCTTCTTGAGGGAGCTCTTCACCAGGTAGTCATATTCACCGATCATAAAAACCTTGCCTACCTCCAATCTGCATCGGTGACAGCGACGATGTGTGAAAACTGAAAAGCGCTGCGGAATATGTTAGCGCTATATAAAAATAAAGATTATTACCTTTCGCCCTGGAGACAAGGTATGCTCTCCTCCAAGTACATCCGTCTGAAGTTGCCTTCGTACATATTGGGACCCCGTTTCATTGGACCCTTTGAAGTCTTGAGACTAATCAACCCGGTCTCTTACAAACTGAAATTGCCTACTTCCTTACGTGTGCCTAACTCCTTTCATGTTTCCCTCCTCAAACCAGTAGTTTTGAGCCCCTTCTTTAAGGGTACCACTTCAGATCCTGCCTCTGAGGATGATGTTTTTGAGGTAAAGCATATCTTGGCCACTAATTAAGTAAGAGGTAGGACCTATTACCTGGTGGACTGGAAGGGCTTTGGTCCTGAGGAGAGGTCTTGGGAGCCTAAAGAGAACATCCAGGCCCCTCTCCTTCTTAAAAAATTTCACGCAGGCTTGAAAAAGAGGGGTCGTAAAGAGGGGGATACTGTTACACCCAGTACCAGTTCTGGCCCCTCACCTACTCCTGCTCCCGGGGCTGCCACGGTACCTCTGCGAAGTCCCTGTCAGGTTCCTCACTCTCTATCTGTCCCTCGGCATCCTGCTGCTTCTCTCTCCTCTACTTCCTGGCACGCTGCCAGCAGGCCTCCAGGGAGAATGCTTAGGACGCGAGCGCGCTTCTCTCTGGTCTCTTAAAGGGACAGCGCACATTTTTTGAAAATATCAATTAACCAATGACAGCGCACTGATTACTTTTTCTGGCCACTCCGCCATTGGGGGAGTGCCAGAGCAACGAGTATCTACTCTTACTGAACCCGGTTCTGTCCTTGCTCTGTCTGCGCTGCTATAGCATTCCATTTTGCACTCTGCTTATACTGTTTGTTTCCGCAGAATATCAGTGACCTGTTGTTCGGCTATCCTAGACGACATCTGTACCTATACACTCAAGTGTCATCCCGTTCCGCCACTCGCCGTCCAAATCTGTGAACGAAGCTAAAGTTGCTGGAGCCAGCTTCTTACCGTCTACCTGGAACCTGACGATCTTCGCCAGAGCCAGCTTCACCTCATATACCCGGTGTCTGCCGGTCTGCTCCACAATATCTGTAATACCCGTTTACCCGTTTGTCCCGCTGGGACAGCTGCCACGTGTCCGGGATCTAACTGGAGGTAGCACCTGTGTCCCTCAGGTATTCCACTCTGGTTCTGTTCGAGGGACCTTACCACGGATACCTGGGGCTCACTAGTTACGCCCCCTTCGGAGCTCCCTGGACCGAGATCTCGAGGTTCCACTCAAAAAATAAAATATGAATGTGAACTTCATCACCTGTGCCTCCGCTTCCATTCGTTACAGTTTTTTCCACTATAAATATGATGATGATGATGATACAGTTTTCTCTACTGACAAAACTTGTAGCTTTTTTTGATAGGCTTCAGTAGGTTTCACACATTGGGATGTCAAAAGTGTATAAAGATTTTCATATGTTTGACCTTGAATATGATTAGACCAAGTTTGAAATGCATTATACTAAAGTAGATGCATATTTGTTGTAAAATTATAATAAGATCACTTATAGAAAGAATGTATGCTAGGTACTGAATGCTCTCATACACGAGTACAGGAGTTGTAATGGCTGTCACATAACGTTCACACAAGAGCATATACAGGAATTGAAAGAAAAAAGAGTTGCTGCAGGGGAGACCAAACAAATAAAACAATCACGCAGACACAACAACTTATCAATAACCCCTTAGTGACAGAGTCAATTTGCCGCTTAATGACCAGGCCAATTTTTACAATTCTGACCACTGTCACTTTATGACGCTATAACTCTGGAACGCTTTCACGGATTCCGCTGATTCTGAGAGACTCTTTTTTCGTGATATATTGTACTTCATGTTAGTGGTAAAATTTATGCGATATGACTTGCGTTTATTTATGAAAAAAACGGAAATAAGGCAAAAATTTTGAAAATGTTGCAATTGTCAAAATTTTAATTTTTATGCCCTTAAATCAGAGAGATATGTCACACAAAATACTTAATAAATAACATTTCCCACATGTCTATTTTACATCAGCACAATTTTGGAAACAAAATTTTTTTGTTAGGAAGTTATAAGGTTTAACCCCTTCACCCCCAAGGGTGGTTTGCACGTTAATGACCGGGCCAATTTTTACAATTCTGACCACTGTCTCTTTATGAGGTTATAACTCTGGAACGCTTCAACGGATCTTCACGATTCTGAGATTGTTTTCTCGTGACATATTGTACTTCATGTTAGTGGTAAAATTTCTTCGATATAACTTGCGTTTATTTTTGAAAAAAACGCAAATATGGCGAAAATTTTAAAAATTTTGCAATTTTCAAACTTTGAATTTTTTTTCCCCTAAAACAGAGAAATATGTCACACAAAATAGTTAAGAAATAACATTTCCCACATGTCTACTTTACATCAGCACAATTTTGGAACCAAAATTTTTTTTTGTTAGGAAATTATAAGGGTTAAAAGTTGACCAGTGATTTCTCATTTTTACAACAAAATTTACAAAGCCATTTTTTTAGGGACCACCTCACATTTGAAGTCACTTTGACGGGTCTATATGGCAGAAAATACCCAAAAGTGACACCATTATAAAAACTGCACCCCTCAAGGTACTCAAAACTACATTCAAGAAGTTTATTAACCCTTCAGGTGCTTCACAGGAGCTGAAGCAACGTGGATGGAAAAAATTAATATTTAACTTTTTAGCCACAAAAATGATCTTTTACAAACTTTTTTTATTTTCACAAGGGTAAAAGTAGAAAATGGACAGATAAAGTTGTTGTGCAATTTCTCCTGAGTACGCCAATACCCCATATGTGGGGAAAACCACTGTTTGGGCACACGGCAGAGCTCGTAAGGGAAGGAGCGCCGTTTGACTTTTTCAAACTAAAATTGGCTGGAATTGAGATTGGACGCCATGTCGTGTTTGGAGAGCCCCTGATACGCCTAAACAGTGGAAACCCCCCACAAGTGACACCATTTTGGAAACTAGACCCCCTAAGGAACTTATCTAGATCTGTTGTGAGCACTTTGAACCCCAAATTGTTTCACAAAAGTTTATAATGCCTGGGTGTGAAAAAAAAAAAAACAAATTTTCCACAAAAATGATTTTTTAGTCCCAAATTTTTGATTTTTCCCAAGGAAATTGGACCCCAAAACTTGTTGTCCAATTTGTCCTGAGTACGCTGATACCCCATATGTGGGGGGGGAAAACTGTTTGGGCGCACGGCAGGGCGGCAAACATTGATGGGGGTCATGTTCCGTTTGTAGTGCCCCAGATGAGCCTAAACAGTGGAAACCCCCCACAAGTGACCCCATTTTGGAAGCTAGACCCCCTAAGGAACTTATCTAGATCTTTGGTGAGCACTTTGAACCCCCAAGTGCTTCACACAAGTTTATAATGCCCGGGCATGAAAATAAAAAATCCTATTTTTTTCCCACAAAAATTATCTCTTAGTCACTAATTTTTTATTTTCCCATAGGTAACAGGAGAAATTGGACCACAAAATTTGTTGTCCAATTTGTCCTGAGTACGCTGATACCCCATATGTGGGGGGGAACCACTGTTTGGGCGCATGGCAGAGCTCGGAATGGAAGGAGCACTATTTGACTTTTTCCAACCAAAATTGGCTGGAATTGAGATTGGACGCCATGTTGCATTTGGAGAGCCCCTGATGTGCCTAAACAGTGGAAACCCCCCACAAGTGACCCCATTTGGGAAACTAGACCCCCTAAGGAACTTATCTAGATCTTTGGTGAGCAATTTGAACCCCCAAGTGCTTCACACAAGTTTATAACGTAGAGCCGTAAAATTAAAAAATTATATTTTTTCCACAAAATTGATCTTTTCACCCCAATTTTTATTTTCCCAAGGGAAACAAGACTCCAAAAGTTATTGTGCAATTTGTCCTGAGTGCGCTGATACCCCATATGTGGGGGTAAACCACTGTTTGGGTGCATGGCAGAGTTTGGAAGGGAAGGAGCGCCATTTGACTTTTTCAACGCAGAATTGGCTGGATGCCATGTCGTGTTTGGAGAGCTCCTGATCTGCCTAAACAGTGGAAACCCCCCACAAATGACACCATTTTGGAAACTAGACCCCTCAAGGAACTTATCTAGATGTGTGGTGAGCACTTTGAACCCCAAAGTGCTTCACAGAAGTTTATAACGTACAGCCGTAAAATAAAAAAAATCTTTTTTTTTTTACAAAAATGATTTTTTAGCCCCCAATATTTTATTTTCACAAGGGTAGCAGGAGAAATTGGACCCCAAAAGTTGTTGTCCAATTTGTCCTGAGTATGCTGATACCCAATATGTGGGAGTAAACTACTGTATGGGCGCACGTCGGGGCTCGGAAGGGAAGTAGTGACGTTTTGGATTGCAGACTTTGATGGAATGGTCTGGGGGCGTCATGTCGCATTTGGAGAGCCCCTGATGCGCCTAAACAGTGGAAACCCCCACAAGTGACCCCATTTTGGAAAATAGACCCCACAAGGAACTTATCTAGATCTTTGGTGAGCAATTTGAACCCCCAAGTGCTTCACACAAGTTTATAACGTAGAGCCGTAAAATTAAAAAATTATATTTTTTCCACAAAATTGATCTTTTCACCCCAATTTTTATTTTCCCAAGGGAAACAAGACTCAAAAAGTTATTGTGCAATTTGTCCTGAGTGCGCTGATACCCCATATGTGGGGGTAAACCACTGTTTGGGTGCATGGCAGAGTTTGGAAGGGAAGGAGCGCCATTTGACTTTTTCAACGCAGAATTGGCTGGATGCCATGTCGTGTTTGGAGAGCTCCTGATCTGCCTAAACAGTGGAAACCCCCCACAAATGACACCATTTTGGAAACTAGACCCCTCAAGGAACTTATCTAGATGTGTGGAGAGCACTTTGAACCCCAAAGTGCTTCACAGAAGTTTATAACGTACAGCCGTAAAATAAAAAAAATATTATTTTTTTTTACAAAAATGATTTTTTAGCCCCCAATATTTTATTTTCACAAGGGTAGCAGGAGAAATTGGACCCCAAAAGTTGTTGTCCAATTTGTCCTGAGTATGCTGATACCCAATATGTGGGAGTAAACTACTGTATGGGCGCACGTCGGGCTCGGAAGGGAAGTAGTGACGTTTTGGATTGCAGACTTTGATGGAATGGTCTGGGGGCGTCATGTCGCATTTGGAGAGCCCCTGATGCGCCTAAACAGTGGAAACCCCCCACAAGTGACCCCATTTTGGAAAATAGACCCCACAAGGAACTTATCTAGAAGTGTGGTGAGCGCTATGAAGCCCCAAGTACTTCACAGAAGTTTTATAACATACAGCCGTAAAAACAAAAAAATCATTTTTTTTTTTTACAAAAATGATTTTGTCGCCCCCAGTTTTTTATTTTCACAAGGGTAACAGGAGAAATAGGCCAAATTGCACAATAACTCTTGGGTCCAGAGTATGCTGATACCCCATATGTGGGTAAACTATTGTTCGGGCGCATGGAAGAGCTCAGAAGTGAAGGAGCACCATTTGACTTTTTCAACGCAGAATTGGCTGGAATTGAGATCAGACGCCATGTCACATTTCGAGAGCTCCTGATGTGCCTAAACAGCAGAAACCCCCCAATTCTAACTCCAACCCTAACCCCAAACACCAATAACCCTAGTCCCAACCCTAACCACAAACCTAACCCTAACACACCCATAACCCTAATCCCAACCCTAATCCTAACGTTAGCGCCAACCCTAACCCTAATACTAACGTTAGCGCCAACCCTAACCCTAACTTTAGTTACAACCCTAACCCTAACGGGAAAATGGAAATAAATACATTTTTTTAATTTTATTATTTTTCCCTAACTAAGGGGGTGATAAAGGGGGTTTGATTTACTATTTATAGCGGGTTTTTGTGATTGGCAGCTGTCACGCTAAAAGACGCTTTTTATTGCAAAAAATAGTTTTTTGCATCACCACATTTTGAGAGCTATAATTTTTGCATATTTTGGCCCACAGAGTCATGTGAGGTCTTATTTTTTGCGGGACGAGTTGACGTTTTTATTTGTACCATTTTTGAGCACGTGACATTTTTTGATCGCTTTTTATTTCGATTTTTGGGTGGTTAGAATGAACAAAAATCAGCAATTCATGAATTTCTTTTGGGGGAGGCGTTTATACCGTTCCGCGTGTGGTAAAATTGATAAAGCAGTTTTATTCTTCGGGTCAGTACGATTATGGCGATACCTCATTTATATCATTTTTTTAGGTTTTGGCGCTTTTATAGAATGAAAACAATTTTATATAAAAAATCATTATTTTTGCATCGCTTTATTCTGCGAGCTATAACTTTTTTATTTTTTCGCTCATGATGCTGTGTCATGGCTCGTTTTTTGCGGGACAAGATGACGTTTTCAGTGGTACCATGTTTATTTATATCAGTCTTTTTGATCGCGTGTTATTTCACTTTTTGTTCGACGGTATGATGATAAAGCATTGATTTTTTGCTTCGTTTTTTTTTTTTTTTTTAAGGGGTTCACTAAAGGGGTTAACTAGTGGGACAGTTTTATAGGGGGGGTCGTTACGGACGCGGCGATACCAAATATGTGTATTTTTATTGTTTTGTTTTTTTTATTTACAGGAAAAAAATGAATTTATTGGGGAATATATTTTTTTTTTTTATGATTTTTTTTTACACTTTTTATTTTTACTTTTTTTACTTTTTTACTTTGTCCCAGGGTGGGACATCACAGTATTTTATCAGATCGCTGGTGTGACAGTGTGCACAGCACTCTGTCACACCAGCGATCGCTCTGGCATCGCTGCAGGCTTCCCCAGCGCCTGCTCTCAGCAGGCACTGAGGAAGCCGCCTCCCTGCAGGACCCCGGCGCCATCTTGGATCCGGGGACCTGGAGGGAGGACGGACCCTCGGAACAGCGCGACACATCGCGCTGCTCTGAGGGTCTCAGGGGAGCGCGCAGGGAGCACCCTGCCTGCGCGATCCTCCCCTGTGCCCCGGGTACACCGCGATCATGTTTGATCGCGGTGTGCCAAGGGTTAATGTGCCGGGAGCGGTCCGTGACCGCTCCTGACACACAGTCACGGGTGTCAGCTGTGATAATCAGCTGACACCCGGCGGCGATCAGCTGCGCTCCCCCCGGGAGCGCAGCTGATCGCCCATGACGTACTATTCCGTCCATAGGAATTAGGTCCAGGGTCACATGGACGGAATAGTACGTCTGATGGCAGAGAGGGGTTAAAAGTTGACCAGCGATTTCTCATTTTTACAACAAAATTTACAAAACCATTTTTTTAGGGACCACATCACATTTAAAGTCACTTTGAGGGGTGTAAATGACAGAAAATACCCAAAAGTACAACATTCTAAAAACTTCACCCCTCAAGGTGCTCAAAACCACATTCAAGAGGTTTATTAACCCTTTACATGCTTCACAGGAACTGAAGCAATGTGGAAGGAAAAAATTAACATTTAACTTTTTTTTACAAACATTTTACTTCAGAATCATTTTTTTATTTTCACAAGAGTAAAAAGAGAAAATGAATCACAAAATATGTTGTGAAATTTCTCCTGAATGCGCCGATACCCTATATGTGGGAGTAAATCACTGTTTGGATGCACTACAGAGCTTGGAAGGGAAGGAGCGCTGCTTGACTTTTTCAATGCAGAATTGGCTGGAATTGAGATCGGACGCCATGTCACTTTGTAGAGACCCTGATATGCCTAAATATTGGAAACCCCCAACAAGTGACCCAATTTTGAAAACTAGACCCCTTAAGGAACTTATCTAGATGTGTTGTGAGCACTTTAAACCCCAAGTGCTTCACAGAAGTTTATAACGCAGAGCCGTGAAAATAAAAAATCATTTATTTTTCCATAAAAGTGATCTTTTCACGCCCAAATTTTTACTTTCACAAGGGAAACAGGAGAAATTGGACCTCAAAAGTTGTTGTCCAGTTTGTCCTGAGTACAGTGGTACCCCATATGTGGGGGGAAACCACTGTTTGGGCACACGTAGGGGCTCGGAAGAGAAGTAGTGACGTTTTGAAATGCAGACTTCGATGGAATGGTCTGCGGGCGTCATGTCGCATTTGGAGAGCCCCTGATGTGCCTAAACAGTGGAAACCCCCCTCAATTGACCCCATTTTGGAAAATAGACCCCCCCAAGGAACTTATCTAGATGTGTGGTGCGCGCTATAAACTCCCAAGTGCTTCACAGAAGTTTATAACGTACAGCCGTAAAAACAAAAAAATCATTTTTTTTTACAAAAATTATATTTTCGCCCCCAATTTTTTTACTTTCCCAAGGGTAACAGAAGAAATTGGACCCCAAGAGTTATTGTGCAATTTGTCCTGAGTACGCTGATACCCCATATGTGGGGGTAAACCACTGTTTGTGTGCACGGCAGAGCTCGGAAGGGAAGGAGCGTCAATTGACCTTTTCAAACCAAAATTGGCTGGAATTGAGATTAGACGCCATGTTGCATTTGGATAGCCCCTGATGTGCCTAAGCAGTAGAAACCCCCAACAAGTGACCCCATTTTGAAAACTATATCCCCCAAGGAGCTTATCTAGATGTGTGGTGAGCACTTTGAACCCCCAAGTGCTTCACAGAAATAAAAAATATTTTTTTCCACAAAAATGATATTTTTACCCCCAAATTCTTACTTTCACAAGGGTAACAGGAGAAATTTTACCCCCAAAGTTGTTGTGCAATTTGTTCTGAGTACGCTGATGCCCCATATGTGGAGGTAAACCACTGTTTGGGTGCACGGCAGAGCTCAGAAGGGAGGGAGCACCGTTTGACTTTTTGAACACAAAATTGGCTGGAATCAATGGTGGCGCCATGTCGCATTTGGAGACCCCCTGATGTAACTAAACAGTGGAAACCCCGTAATTATAACTCCAACCCTAACCCCAACACACCCCTAACCCTAATCCCAACCCTAACCATAACCCTAATCACAACCCTAACCCCAACACACCCCTAGCCCTAATCCCAACCCTAACCACAACCCTAACCACAAACCTAATCCTAACCCTAATCCCAATCTTAATCCCAACCCTAACCCAAACCCTAATCCTAAAACCTTAGCCCAACTCACTTTAGCCTAACCCTAAAACTTTAGCCCAATTCACTTTAGCCTAACCCTAACACTAAAGATTTAGCCCAACTCACTTTAGCTTAACTCTAACCCTAAAACTTTAGCCCAACTCACTTTAGCCTAACCTTAATGGAAAAATGGAAATAAATAGATTTTCTTTATTTTATTTTTCCCTAACTAAAGGGGTGATAAAGGGGGGGTTTATTTACTATTTTTTTTATTTTGATCACTGTGATAGCGTCTATCACAGTGACCAAAATGAACCAATAGGAAAAATCTTCCTATTGTTGCTGGGTGCCGGCCGGCAGATTGTGACTGGCGTACTGCGCATGCGCCTGCCACTTTCTGACTGGAAGATAGCGGCACCCACCGAGGATGCAGGAGGGCCCGAGGACCCCTGGGATGTATGGGGGGATCTGGGACCCTATTTCTCTCTCCTCTGATGTGCGATCACATCAGAGCAGAGAGAAATTAAATGGCACGTCTGATTTTTTATTTTTTTTTGCGGTCGCCGTTATATGGATAATAACGGTGATCGCAACCCCGGGTCGGTAAGACCATGGAGAAAATCCGACTCTGGGGGGCGCGATACACTTTTTCCACAGAAAGCGCGAAATGGCCGTAGTCTGCACTTAGCATTCTACTCCCATGCCGATGTCTTTTACTCGTTGAATAAAGTCTTCAATATTTGAACGGTGAGTGCCATCCTTCAATTTCTTCTTGTTTGGACATTGGATCTGTTTGTTTCTTTGAATTGAGCACCCGTTCATTGAGGGTTTATGGTGTTGTTTTATGTGTGTGTGGTGTAACCTCTAAGCAGAGTGGAGGTGGTGGCAGCGCAGCAATGCCAAATCTTTCCTCTCTTTATGGATTTTTTAAGTACCCTTAATTACCGCCGTTAAAAGGCTTATCGGCGATCGTTAAGGGGTTAAATTGGGGCTTTAGATATAAGCCATTCCCAACACGCCAATTTTGTCTTCCCTTTCTTCCATGAGTTGTAGTCTTCAATGGCACCATTCGTTTTACAGTTCAATGTAGTGGAAAATGGGAAAAAATATTCCAAGTGCAGTGAAATTGTGTGAATAAACACAATTCCGCAATTGTTTTGGTGGTTTTATTTTTTTTTGGGGGGGGTGAAAAAATATGGAAGTTTAAAAAAAATTGCTTGTGTAGTCACTTTCCAAGATCCATAATGTTTTCATTTTTCTGTTGATGGAATTGTGTGAGAACTTGCTTATTGCATGATAAGCTGACATTTTTATTGATACCATACCACTTATTACATTGTTTTGCGATGTTGCGGCAAATAAAAAATTGCAATTCTGGCTTTTCAATATTTTTCTCATTGCACTGTTTTCCAATTGGGGTTAATTTTTTTTATATATTGATAGATCAGACTTTTTTGGGTGCGGTGACACCAAATAAGTTTTTTATTTTTTACTTTTTTTTCATTATTTTTAATGGGGAATAAGTGAGGTGTTTAGATTTTTTTTAATTTACTTCACTTATCCAGGAATATCAGGATGATGGTGACAGGGGGGGTGTGGTTTGCAGGAGAAGGGAGCAGACGTGCTTTGCAGAGGCTCCTGTTACTTCTCCTATTTTGGGCTACTTCAGCTTACTAATCTTGGATTATAAGGACTAAAAACATTTGTGAGTATGCCTCGATTAAGATTGAAGACAAGAAAAGCGAAACTGTTGGACAAAGAATCTTTAATAGACCAAGAAAGATCGGGCCCTCCGTGCCTTGGAGGTAAACAGACCAGGACTTTATTTACAGCAGCTGTTCCAGAATGTATAGAGGGAGACTCGGGACTCAATGGAGCGTGGACATCCTCATAGATATCGGCGGTAAGACAACCTACACCCAGTGCAGCTTTAATTGGAAAAGCTGGCTCTGTGGAACACTGCCGAGAGCCTGCCGAGAATGCAGCTGCGACGCCGTTTGAGATCGCAGCTGGGACATCGTTGCAGATCGCAGCTGCGATGCCATTTGAGAATGCAGCTGCGATGCCGTGTGAGAATGCAGCTGTGATGCTGACTGAAAGCACAGCTGCGATGAGGTTTGATAGAGACACAAAGAATGCGGCTGATACCACTGCTGGACTATCAAACATTGCCCGTTCGCTAAGTAGCGGTCTGAGGCATGACGCAGAAATGTTTGTACCTGCAGCTGCAAGTACTATTATATGTCAGAACCGAGCAATGCAAGCATCATCTAGAGGAGTTGTTAATTCTACAGTGGATGAACGGATTAATCTTCCACATTAGGGGGTAAGAGATAAGCAGCCATTTAATTATTACAAGGAGCAGCCATCCTCCGGCGATAAAAACTCTTTTGAGCATAATGGGGAAATTCCTCATACAAATGCATTATCGCAAGAAGAGGAAAAGGGACATATGTCATCATCCATATCCACATTTGTGTTTGAAGAAAATAGGCGTCTTATTGATAATATTGGGAAAATATTTAGTAATATATCATTTTCTCACCCTTTTAATGACGCTCAAGCTAAAACATGTGGTGAGGTGGTTGAAAAGGAACCACCGAATCCATCAGATATAGAACATATTACAGACCCTGAATCAGGCTTGTCCTCCAAATCTGGCGAAAATCCAGAAAGTTTCAATTCGGAAGAATTTAATAATGAAGTGGCATCTATTGAAGATATGGGAAGTAATTCATTTGATGGGACGGACATTGATGAGGTATCTTCTTTAGATTCATCTTCAGAAAATTCTCTTAAAAATGAAATTAATGACGGTGAACAAAACTCTTTTTCACAAGATCAGGGTTTCGACACAGATAATGGTGAGCTTGGCGCGGGTAATGAAAAATCTGAGTTCAACATTGCGCATTTGGATGCTATTTCAGCTACTGATAAATATCCGTCAGAAGATTTTTTGATGGATCTTATTAAAGCTTTCTTAATAGCATTATCTATAATGGCGAAATCTTCCAACAGTGATGATAATTTAGGAACACTGCTAAAAACTATACATAAAGATGTAAATCCTCAGTATCCGGATAAAACCCTGGCTACAGAAAGCCTAATCAAGAAACTGCTTAAAGATATGTTATTGTCAATAGCAACAGATACGGATATAAAGCTTAAAAGTGAACTCAATACCCCTCCTGATCCGGAAATATGTAAACATCAGGATTTAATTCAAGAAAACCCGAAATTTGATAACATTTCGAAACTTAGTGAAATTTCGATTTCTCTGGAAAAAATCCAGAAGGATATTACTAATTTTAGAAGCTGTTTGTCCAACTATGAGGATTTAAAGAGGAAAAATAATGTGAAAATAAGAGGAATATCAGAATCAGTTCCTCCGTCCTGACTAAAGGATTATATTTCTTCGATGGTACGCTACATGATACCAGATGTTAGAGGAAGAATTTAGTGGAAAGAGTTTTCAGGATTCGGAGACCTCCTTCTTTGTCGTCTGATTTGGCTAGAGACGTTATTGTTTCGTTCTATCCTAATTGGGTGAGAAACGCGCTCCTTGATATTGCTAATGATTCAACTTTTTTATCATCACCCTATAACAACTTGACTTTTTTCAAAGATTTATCTAGAGACACCATGCAAAAACGTAGATCATTTTTTCAAGTCACACGAGAACTTCAACGCGCTGGTATATACTATACTTGGTCCCATATGTCTACTTTATGTGTGAGATTTTCCTCTAAGATTGTCGCTATTCAATCTCCGGAGGATGGCATTAAATTTCTTCAACATATTGGAATTATCCCTCCAACGTCTCTCGGTGAAGGTGTTGTCACGCGGTCTTATGATATGTGTACGATGTCAGTAAACTATTCTTAAAAGAACAACACTCTATACAACATATAGATTAGCAACATCAGCATGTAAATATAGAATAGTAAAGAAGAGGACCGGGGGTCTAACCTGACCCTAAACTGGGGTCCTAACTAATCCCTCACCTTGGATGTACTGATAATGGTTCAGAGGTCCAAGTCTCCAGCCTAACCCTGTCTCCTATCAGTCCCTGAACCCTGTAATCAGTCCTAAGAAGGATTCTGATTACCACCAAAGGGATATGGGCTGATCTCTGCTAAATACACAGATTAGAAATATAAGACAGACTGGAGAAAACACAGACTTGCATACACACTCAAACACAGAAGGAACATAAATGATCTGGGATATTAAACTCTAAGCAAGGTGAGCTTAAAACAACTAAGGAGCTCTTTAACTTAAGTCTATACAGATACAATCCTATCTGTGGTCTGCATGAAGAATTTCACTGGCAACTCCCAAACAGACAACCAGAGATTTAAAGGAAACCAATCAACAAATAATTAATTGCAGCCGGGAGAAACTGCACCCAGTCCCAGAACTGAGCACAGACAGAATTAACTCCCTAACTGCCAAACACAAAGAAACAGCAACTCAGCTGTGAGAAGTCAGAATGTGCAACCGCGACGATCTTCGTGGCGATGCACACATGACAGTACCCCCCCTTCTACGAGGGGCCTCCGGACCCTCAGGGCCAGGTTTGCCCGGGTGAGTTCTGTGGAAGGTCCGCACCAAACGATCTGCGTTAATGTCAGACGCAGGAACCCACGTCCTCTCCTCTGGACCATACCCCTTCCAATGCACCAAGTACTGAAGGGACCGGCGATTCAGACGTGAGTCAATGATCTTTGACACTTGAAACTCCAAGTTACCATTGACCACCACTGGAGGAGGAGGTAGAGGTGATGGTATGACTGGTGCCACGTACCTCTTAAGTAATGACTTGTGGAACACATTATGAATTTTAAACGTAGGAGGGAGGTCCAGACGAAATGCCACAGGATTAATTATGGAACTGATCCTGTACGGCCCGATAAATCTGGGGCCCAGCTTCCAGGAGGGAACTTTAAGTTTTATATTCCTGGTAGACAACCATACCAGATCGTTCACATTAAGATCTGGACCAGAAACTCTCCTCCTATCAGCCATACGTTTGTAACGGTTCCCCATAGCACTCAGATTATTCAATACACCTCTCCACACTGAAGCAAGTGACGACGAGAAACGCTCCTCCTCAGGAACCCCAGAAGGGCCCCCCCCATTGAAAGTACAAAACTGGGGATGAAAACCATATGCCCCAAAAAACGGGGATTTACCAGTGGACTCGCTCCGCCTGTTGTTAAGAGCGAACTCTGCCAGAGGCAAGAAAGAAGACCAGTCCTCCTGGTTCTCTGAGACAAAACACCGAAGATAAGTCTCTAGGCTTTGATTCAGACGCTCTGTCTGACCATTGGTCTGCGGATGAAAAGCCGAGGAAAATGACAATTGCATCCCCCGACGTAAACAAAATGCCCTCCAAAACTTGGACACAAACTGAGACCCCCTATCTGACACCACATCAGAAGGCAACCCATGAAGTCTCACAATCTCCCCAATGAACACCTGCGCCAGAGTTTTAGCATTAGGGAGGGCAGGAAGAGCAATGAAATGTGCCATCTTACTGAACCTGTCAACAACCACCAGTATGACAGTCTTCCCTGACGACTGAGGAAGGTCCGTGATGAAGTCCATAGACAAATGAGTCCATGGACGCTCCGGAAGTTTCAAGGGTAAGAGGGTCCCAGACGGACGGGTATGAGGGGTCTTAGAGCGAGCACAAACCCCACAGGACGCGACAAAAGTTAAAACATCTTTATTAACGTTAGGCCACCAAAACCGGCGAGAAAGGAGATCTAAAGTAGCCTTACTCCCTGGATGTCCTGCTAAAGCAGAATTATGATGTGCCTCAATAACCTTTTGTCTCAACTGATTTGGGACAAACAGTCTCCCTGGAGGTCCTGCAGGGGCGTCCCCCTGAACCTCTAATACCTCCTCCTCAAGCTCAGAACATACAGCCGACACTACCACCCCCTCCTGAAGGATAGGAATCGGGTCATCCATTTTCCCGCCCCTGGGAAACTGCGAGACAAGGCATCCGCCTTAACATTCTTAGATCCAGGGCGATAAGTGACAACAAAATTAAACCTGGTAAAAAACAACGACCATCGAGCTTGTCTGGAATTCAGACGCTTAGCAGATTCCAAATACAGCAGGTTCTTGTGATCAGTAATGACGGTGACCGGGTGGACTGCCCCCTCCAAAAAGTGACGCCATTCTTCAAAAGCCAACTTAATGGCCAAAAGTTCCCTATTGCCGATATCATAATTCCTTTCGGCGGACGACAATTTCTTAGAAAAGAAAGCGCACGGATGCCATTTACCAGGGGACGGACCCTGGGACAATATTGCACCCACCCCTACGTCAGACGCGTCCACCTCCACAACGAACGGCTGTGATGCATCTGGTTGGATGAGAACGGGTGCCGAAGCAAAACATTTTTTCAAAGAGGAAAAAGCTTGGCAAGCTTTGTCCGACCATTTAGAAAAATCCGTCCCTTTTCTTGTCATGTCAGTGAGAGGTTTGACAACAGATGAGAAATTACAAATAAATTTCCGGTAGTAGTTAGCAAACCCCAGAAAACGCTGCAGAGCCTTAAGATCCTCTGGCTGATCCCATTCAAGCACTGCTCTCACCTTTTCAGGGTCCATACGGAAACCGGAGGCTGACACCAAGAAACCCAAAAACTGAAGTTCCTGTACGGCGAATACACACTTTTCCAGTTTGGCGTATAGTTTATTGTCTCGCAAGATCTGCAACACCTGTCTCACATGCTCCTGGTGAGACACAAGATCTGGCGAGTAAATTAAAATGTCATCCAAATATACGACCACAAACAGCCCCACCAGATGACGAAAAATGTCATTAACAAAATGTTGGAATACTGCTGGTGCAGTAGTCAGACCAAAAGGCATGACAAGGTTCTCATAATGTCCCTCCGGCGTGTTAAACGCCGTTTTCCACTCATCCCCCTCTTTTATCCTAATCAGATTATACGCCCCCCTGAGATCCAATTTAGAGAACCATTTGGCGCCAACAATTTGATTGAAGAGATCAGGAATCAGAGGGAGTGGATACGGATCTCGAACAGTAATCCGATTAAGTTCGCGGAAATCCAAGCAAGGGCGTAGGCCTCCATCTTTTTTCTTCACAAAGAAGAACCCCGCGGCCACTGGGGAAGATGAAGGTCTAATATGCCCTTTGGCCAGACTTTCCGAAATATAATCTTTCATAGCCTGCCTCTCAGGACCAGAAAGGTTATATAACCTAGCTTTAGGTAACTTAGCATCAGGAAGTAAATTAATAGAGCAGTCATACACGCGATAAGGAGGCAACTCCTGACACCCCTCCTCAGAGAACACATCCCCAAAGTCCTCCAAAAAAGGAGGCAAAGTACTAGGCACGACCGCACTGATGACTGTGTTCATGCAGTTACTTTTGCAAAACTCACCCCATTGGCTTATCTCTCTGGACTGCCAATTAATCACAGGGTTATGTTTAACCAACCAAGGAAGTCCCAACACAATAGGAGTAGGTAGACCCTCCAACACATAACAAGTTAATAGTTCCCTATGTATTGCCCCTACCCGAAGGTCAATGTTATGAACCTCATGAACAAAGCTACCTTGGCCGAGAGGCCTGGCGTCAATGGAGAATATAGGGATCGGTTTGACCAATACACTCAGATGCATACCTTGAGCCTGAGCAAACTGAGCGTCAACCAGATTAGCCCCGGACCCACTATCAAGAAGAACAGAAAATCTCTCCACTCTCGTACCAACCACCACCTCCACTGGTACAAGGAACTGAGAAGAACTAGCGGACGAAATACATACTCCCAGGTTGTCGTCCACCACACAACCTGGGATTAACAGTTTTCCGGCGACTTCTTGTTCAACAAGGCACGGGACGGACATCCCCCAACAAAATGTCCCTCTTTCCCGCAGAAGAAACACCTTCTAGTCCTGCGGCGTACCGCCAATCCCCTCCTACGAAATGATGTCCCTCCCAACTGCATAGGCTCCTCCGAACAGACAAGGGGAACCTCAACATAAGGGACTTTAGTAGTAGGTGGAGTAACAACAGGGGGCGGAGTTACCTCGCACCTCTCCCGGAGCCGTCTATCAGTACGGATAGCCAGGGCCATAGCAGCCTCCAGTGATGGAGGAGAATCATACTGAGCCAAAACGTCCTTTAATTTGTCAGAAAGCCCATGACAAAACTGGCTCCTAAGAGCTGGGTCATTCCACTGAGTATCTGTGGCCCATCTACGGAACTCAGAAGCAAATTCCTCCGCCGGACGATCTCCCTGCTGTATCTTACGTAATTTTGTCTCAGCAAGAGAGACCCGATCTGGGTCATCATATACCAAACCCAGGGCAGTAAAAAATCGATCTACTGACTGTAGAGCCGGGGATCCCGGAGGAAGGGAAAATGCCCAGGAATGAGGGTCCCCTTGTAGGAGCGAGATAACAATTCCCACTCTCTGCTCTTCACTCCCTGATGATCGAGGCCGAAGCCGAAAATACAATTTACATGCTTCCCTGAAGGTAAAAAATTTGTCTCGCCCACCAGTGAACCTGTCCGGGAGAGCTACTTTAGGTTCAAATCTGGTTTGCTCCGAGGGAGACAAAACTTTGGACTTAATGTCCGTCAGCTCCATGGATAATCCCTGCAACTGCAGAGCCAGCTGGGCTACTGGATCCATGGCAACTGGGAATAATTTTATGGGCCAGTGAAAATGTCACGCGGTCTTATGATATGTGTACGATGTCAGTAAACTATTCTTAAAAGAACAACACTCTATACAACATATAGATTAGCAACATCAGCATGTAAATATAGAATAGTAAAGAAGAGGACCGGGGTCTAACCTGACCCTAAACTGGGGTCCTAACTAATCCCTCACCTTGGAGGTACTGATAATGGTTCAGAGGTCCAAGTCTCCAGCCTAACCCTGTCTCCTATCAGTCCCTGAACCCTGTAATCAGTCCTAAGAAGGATTCTGATTACCACCAAAGGGATATGGGCTGATCTCTGCTAAATACACAGATTAGAAATATAAGACAGACTGGAGAAAACACAGACTTGCATACACACTCAAACACAGAAGGAACATAAATGATCTGGGATATTAAACTCTAAGCAAGGTGAGCTTAAAACAACTAAGGAGCTCTTTAACTTAAGTCTATACAGATACAATCCTATCTGTGGTCTGCATGAAGAATTTCACTGGCAACTCCCAAACAGACAACCAGAGATTTAAAGGAAACCAATCAACAAATAATTAATTGCAGCCGGGAGAAACTGCACCCAGTCCCAGAACTGAGCACAGACAGAATTAACTCCCTAACTGCCAAACACAAAGAAACAGCAACTCAGCTGTGAGAAGTCAGAATGTGCAACCGCGACGATCTTCGTGGCGATGCACACATGACAGGTGTACATTCATCTCTTTAGGATATTCGTCCCACTTGAATAATTTGGACTGTTATTTCTGCTCTGGATCTGGAAAGAATATGAACATTTCGGCTTGCTGGAATCATCCCTTCAATGTTTTCTTTCGGGAATTGACATTTGTCTATTTAGGATTTCTACCCCAATTGAAGATCACAGTCTGTTAACTTTACCTTGAATTACAATTAATGTTTCAACTGGATTAAAGACTTTGTCAACAGCAAATAGTCTGAGAAGAAAAACCGAACTTTCCCCCATTTTGGTCTTTGGTTCACCAAAGGTGTTCTTGGTTCAGACAAACGAGTTTACATATATCCCTACGGACTGGTAGTTTATTGAATTGTATATTTAATACTTATGCTTTTTTTTCCAATTTAGGTACTTAAGGTATACAGGGAAGGGAGTGCTGGATTGGCGGCGATTTGGGTGGTGGAGGTGTAGTGGGCTAATACATGTAAGGTATATACTTTGCATGTGATGGCTTACTGTGTTTACTGTGTTTTCTTTTTTGAGTAATCATACTTTGTCCTCATCTAGATAATAATAATTGCAACAATGCCTAGCAGGGCCGGTGTCAGCACCCGGCATACCCGGGCAAGTGCTGGGGCCCTGAGCAGGCGGGGGGCCCACTCGCCGTCAGGCACCCCGGCGCCCGTTAGCGGATGAGAGCGGTGCCAGCGCCGCCACTGGACCCCCCCAGCTTGCTTAGGGCCCCGGCAGCAGCCGGCGCAATACTTACCTCTCCCCGTGCCTCCGCTGCCGCAGCTCCGGGCTCCAGGCCTGCGCTTCCTGTCACAGCAGCACCGCTGAATGACGTCATCATTCAGCGGCCGGCTGTGGCAGAGAGAGAGCGAGGATGCTGGACAGGTGAGATGTGCTGTGAGGTGTGTGTGTCTGTGAGTGTGTGTGTAGTGCAGTGGTTTGTGTGTGTATGTGAGAGAGTGCTGTATGTGTGATGGTGGTGGGGGAGGCAGTGATGATGATGATGGGGAGGTGATGATGATGGGGAGGTGATGATGATGGGGAGGCAATGATGATGATGGGGAGGCAATGATGATGATGGGGAGACAAGGATGATGATGATGGGGAGGCGATGATGATGGGGAGGCAGTGAGGATGGGGAGGCAATGATGATGGGGAGGCGATGATGATGGTGAGGCAATGATGATGATGATGGGGAGGCGATGATGATGGGGAGGCAATGATGATGGGGAGGCAATGATGATGGGGAGGCAATGATGATGATGGGGAGGCAATGATATTGATGAAGGGAGCCGATGATGATGGGGAGGCAATGAGGATGGGGAGGCAATGATGATGGGGAGGCGATGATGATGGGGAGGCAATGATGATGATGGGGAGGCGATGATGATGGGGAGGCAATGATGATGGGGAGGCAATGATGATGGGGAGGCAATGATGATGATGGGGAGGCAATGATATTGATGAAGGGGAGCCGATGATGATGGGGAGGCAATGAGGATGGGAGGCAATGATGATGGGAGGCGATGATGATGGGGAGGCAATGATGATGATGATGGGGAGGCGATGATGATGGGGAGGCAATGATGATGATGATGGGAAGCCGATGATGATGGGGAGGCAATGATGATGATGGGGAGGCGATGATGATGGGGAGGCGATGATGATGGGGAGGCAATGATGATGACAATGGGGAGGCAATGATGATGATAATGGGGAAGCAATGATGATGATGATGGCGAGTCTTTCCACAGCGCCATTTCCTGAGCCGTAACAGCGCAGAATGCAGCACAGTGCAGAGGAGAGCTCCATATTTTATATGGAGCATTATATTGGGACCAGTATTCTGTATGGAGCATTATTTGGGGTCCAATATTCTTTATAGAGCATTATATTTGGCCAATAATACTGTATGGAGGACTATGTGGTGCCCATAATATTGTATGGAGGACTGTACTGTCCAGTCTGTACTGTGCGCTGTGAGGATTTGGCGGTTTCTGAGCTATTGTAGAATTTACAATAGATATCACTCATGTAATGGAAGAAGTGAAGTATTTGGCATTGTACTATACCCATATTTCTCTGCAGTATCTGTGCATCATGAATCGTGGTCTGTGTTAAAGGGGCCCACTGAGACTCTTTCGCCCGGGGCCCATAAAAACCTGGAGCCGGCCCTGATGCCTAGTATACTGTTTGAAGAATACAGATTGAATTTTCTACTCCCAACTGGTTTTAGGTATTTAATGGATCTTGGACTCTTTGCCGATACTACATGGACATATTTGAATAATACTGGCTTATTTAATTCAACTAGCTAAGATAGCTTAAACATCGGACAGTCTATGTGATGTATGTTTGCTTGTAACTACAGGTAGAAAGGGGTTTGTATAATCCCTAATCGCATAATTACACAATACTGTTAGTTTATATGCATATGTATAAATATATATGTATATATAGTATTTATTCTCAACTTGCTTAAAATGATTATACGTATTACTGTTAAATTTTGTTATATTTAAAATTTTAATAAAAATTTATTTGAAAAAGGATGGTGGTGACAGGGGCTCCAGCAGGCCCCCTGCTGCCATAAGGACCCATTGGTTTCCTGCAATCACATTGCCGAGAGCTGTTGGAGGTCGGTTACCAGGCAATTTCAGTCCAGCTGTAGTTACAGGTGGATGACAGCTACACATTACAACTGGCATCTGCCTGGTATGGATAGGCTCAGCTACTGAACTCGCTCCATATGCTGGGACCCAACATAAGCCATACCAATACGTCTGATATTAGCGAAAGGGTAATGGTTCACAACAAATATCAAAGCAGAAATAATATTTAACATCTTTGCTTAGTAGATTAGGGAAAACAAGTGCTGTATATGGATAACACAATATGGGATCCTTAAAATTACTATTAAGTGCAAATATTTCTTACCTTGGAAATAATTTTGATCTGCCGAAAGAGTATGCACATATATGTATGACTGGAGCTTTTCTTGTTGGACTGCTTGCGTGTTAAGTGTGATGGCTTTTCTAAGAGACTGTATTTCATATGTGATAAACACAGAACTTCTGCAAATAAAAGATAATGAATAATTTATCAAGCAATTGAAAATACTATCTTCAGCACCTTTCCTCCAGGAGTAATACCTAATATTTACCGTAGATAACTTGTGTGGCCACTTCATATGAATCAAGCAGTGTGGGTATGTGCAGTAGTCTCCATGTGAAAAAGGAGACATGGAGACAGCTGCACGTACCCAAGCTGTTTGATTCAGGCCCTGACAAAGGTCCATGAATGGACTAGAACATTGGCCATCTATTACACTGTTGATTTTTGCCTCATGCTTATCTCACAAATAACAGCATATTTAATTTTCATCATTCTCAGTTGATAGGAACAACTAGGGTAGACAAGGTGGAGGAGTTAGGTTCTTTCATCACAATGTGCTTTGGAGGTTATCCCCCCTGGTAGCTTCACTTATTTATCCTTCCATTGAAGTGTACATCATTAGACTATTCAAACTCTTCTCCTAGTGAGTGGCGGTTGTGTATCACTCTCCAGATAAAACCAACCAGTTCCTCGATTGCGACCTGGCTTCAACACTAGCTATCCTTTGACATTCCCTCTCTCATCATGGTGAACTTCAAGATCCTCATTGGTAATCCACTCTCCCCATCTGCCACTCATCTTCTTCTCTAGCGTTCTCCCACGGCCTTTCATAACTTACTAATAGGGATGAGCGAACGTGCTTGGTGATATTTGGTTATCACTCGAGTATCACGGTGCTCAGATGTGCTCGTTACTCGTTGAGTAATGGGAGGAAGTCCACTTTATCTCCTCCAGCAGAGCTGCCAGGACCTGTGAGATGTCATGATCATGTGGTCAGTCCCATGATGGAAAGAGTCACAGGGTCTGGGTTTTAAATAAATGGGCTCTACAGGCAGTCTGGGTTCAACAAGACTAGAGAGAGGAGTCTCCAGTGATTTGGTGTATTGTGTGGAAGAAAGATTGAACCAGTACTACTCCACAGTGGGATGCCACCCACAACATATATACTGTGTTGCAACATTTTGTTTTCTTTGTGTTTTTCCTGTTTTAGCCGGAAAGGCTGAGTTTATTTTCCCCTCGTGTTGGTTTATGCTGCCTTATAATAAACCAACAAGGATTTAAAGAGACAGTGTTCCCATTTTTTCTACCTCCGAATACCACCATGTGAGTTGAACTACAACAAAAGATATTTGAAAAAATAAAAGATTAAGTTTTGTAATTACAAAATTTTGTAGGTCTCCATTTCTCAATAGACAAAAAAACCTGACTGGCACATCCAGACTAATGTGAACTAGGTGCAAACCAAGGGAAGCTACCCCCATGTAAAACATACAAAAAAAGGCTGCACTCAAGCATACTAAAGCATGACAATATGGAATACATGAAATTTAGAATAGCAATATGGCTTTGGAATATAAGGAAAAATTTGAGACGCTTAGTATAAACATTTGGCCAAACATTTTAAAGCCCACCAACCATCGTCAAGGTGGTCTCAATACTGGTGAGTCCCTGACCTAATGTGAACATACCTCTATTAGGCTGATATCTGAATTTCTGGGTGAATATGCACCTCTGTCAGCAATGCCTGCATTTATGGGTAAAGTAGGGACCTGGTGTAATTAAAATCACCATCTGGTTTAATTACACCAGGTCCCTACTTTACCCATAAATGCAGGCATTGCTGACAAAGGTGCATATTCACCCAGAAATTCAGATATCAGCCTAATAGAGGTATGTTCACATTAGGTCAGGGACTCACCAGTATTGAGACCACCTTGACAATGGTTGGTGGGCTTTAAAATGTTTGGCCAAATGTTTATACTAAGCGTCTCAAATTTTTCCTTATATTCCAAAGCCATATTGCTATTCTAAATTTCATGTATTCCATATTGTCATGCTTTAGTATGCTTGAGTGCAGCCTTTTTTTGTATGTTTTACATGGGGGTAGCTTCCCTTGGTTTGCACCTAGTTCACATTAGTCTGGATGTGCCAGTCAGGTTTTTTTGTCTATTGAATGTTAGCTTGCTTACCGAGCACTCCGCCCCCACCAGGTGGTGATTTTAATTACACCAGGTCCCTACTTTACCCATAAATGCAGGCATTGCTGACAGAGGTGCATATTCACCCAGAAATTCAGATATCAGCCTAATAGAGGTATGTTCACATTAGGTCAGGGACTCACCAGTATTGAGACCACCTTGACGATGGTTGGTGGGCTTTAAAATGTTTGGCCAAATGTTTATACTAAGCGTCTCAAATTTTTCCTTATATTCCAAAGCCATATTGCTATTCTAAATTTCATGTATTCCATATTGTCATGCTTTAGTATGCTTGAGTGCAGCCTTTTTTTGTATGTTTTACATGGGGGTAGCTTCCCTTGGTTTGCACCTAGTTCACATTAGTCTGGATGTGCCAGTCAGGTTTTTTTGTCTATTGAATGTTAGCTTGCTGACCGAGCACTCCGCCCCCACCAGGTGGTGATTTTAATTACACCAGGTCCCTACTTTACCCATAAATGCAGGCATTGCTGACAGAGGTGCATATTCACCCAGAAATTCAGATATCAGCCTAATAGAGGTATGTTCACATTAGGTCAGGGACTCACCAGTATTGAGACCACCTTGACGATGGTTGGTGGGCTTTAAAATGTTTGGCCAAATGTTTATACTAAGCGTCTCAAATTTTTCCTTATATTCCAAAGCCATATTGCTATTCTAAATTTCATGTATTCCATATTGTCATGCTTTAGTATGCTTGAGTGCAGCCTTTTTTTGTATGTTTTACATGGGGTAGCTTCCCTTGGTTTGCACCTAGTTCACATTAGTCTGGATGTGCCAGTCAGGTTTTTTTGTCTATTGAATGTTAGCTTGCTGACCGAGCACTCCGCCCCCACCAGGTGGTGATTTTAATTACACCAGGTCCCTACTTTACCCATAAATGCAGGCATTGCTGACAGAGGTGCATATTCACCCAGAAATTCAGATATCAGCCTAATAGAAGTATGTTCACATTAGGTCAGGGACTCACCAGTATTGAGACCACCTTGACAATGGTTGGTGGCTTTAAAATGTTTGGCCAAATGTTTATACTAAGCGTCTCAAATTTTTCCTTATATTCCAAAGCCATATTGCTATTCTAAATTTCATGTATTCCATATTGTCATGCTTTAGTATGCTTGAGTGCAGCCTTTTTTTGTATGTTTTACATGGGGGTAGCTTCCCTTGGTTTGCACCTAGTTCACATTAGTCTGGATGTGCCAGTCAGGTTTTTTTGTCTATTGAATGTTAGCTTGCTGACCGAGCACTTCACCCCCACCAGGTGGTGATTTTAATTACACCAGGTCCCTACTTTACCCATAAATGCAGGCATTGCTGACAGAGGTGCATATTCACCCAGAAATTCAGATATCAGCCCAATAGAGGTATGTTCACATTAGGTCAGGGACTCACCAGTATTGAGACTGAGTGCCTTTCTACCTGTTCTATCTTTTGGGGGCTTTTTTAACCTATTTTTTCTCTCTAAAGGATTAATCTCTTATTTTACTATCTGTGTGTTTAAAGGTTTAAAGGTTAACTATATTGCATTTAAATCTTGATGTAGCTATATTCACAAGGGGTTAATTAAGGGTGGGGGTTCATAATTAAGGGTTTATAAGGGCCAGCTGGTTGGGGCTCAAGTCTTTTTGGAAGTGCATTAGAGCAGCAGGGTGATTTGCTGCTGAAGGAGAAAAAAAAAAAAATCTCTCTTTAAATCTTCTGCTTCAGCGAGTGTGAGCGAGCTGAGTGTGACCGGTGCGCAAGTGTGAACGGTGGTAAGTGTGACTTGAGATTCAGTGACTTTGGATTCAGGGAGTTTTCAAGGGAGGATTTACTGAATTGCTGTTACCGTATATTTTATTAATACTTTTTATTTATTTTTACTTATCTTTGCTGTCTGGTGAAATCCCCATTAGATATGTGCTCCACTATTGCCAATGCCATCAAGTGTACATCTTGCCACATGTATGCAGTCCTTGAACAGCCGGTCGAGGGTGCATACTGCTGCGTGAGATGTGAGCACGTTGTGCATTTGGAAGCCCAAATCTTGGATCTAAATGTGCAGCTGGCAACACTGAGATCCATAGACAATATGGAAAGGAGTCTTCTGCTCACTGAGCAGACGCTCAATGGGATAGATGAGGGGGGGAATGCTAGGGTGGAGCTGCAGGACACTGAAGTAGGAAGCTGGGTGACAGTTAGAAAGCGGGGTAGAGGGAAGAGCGCCAGGGAGGCTAGTCCTGATCTGGCACACCCCAATAAGTTTGCAAAGTTGGCAGATGAGGGGGTTGTCAGTACAGGGGTAGCACTGCTGCAGCCAGGCATGTCCTCTGAAAGCCGGGGGAGTGTCTGCTCCAGTAAGGGGGGAATTAGGAGAGCAGGGCAGGCCAGACAGGTGCTGGTAGTGGGGGACTCAATTATTAGGGGAACAGATAGGGCAATCTGTCACAAAGACAGGGATCGTCGAACAGTGTGCTGCCTACCTGGCGCTCGAGTCCGACACATCGCTGATCGGGTTGACAGATTACTGGGAGGGGCTGGTGAGGACCCAGCGGTCATGGTGCACATTGGCACAAATGACAAAGTTAGAGGTAGGTGGAAGTTCCTTAAAGATGATTTCAGGGAATTAGGCTGCAAGCTTAAAGCAAGGACCTCCAACGTGGTATTTTCTGAAATACTGCCGGTACCACGTGCCACACCAGAGAGGCAACGGGAGATTAGGGAGGTTAATAAGTGGCTCAAGAATTGGTGTAGGAAGGAGGGGTTTGGGTTCCTGGAGAACTGGGCTGACTTCTCAGTTGGCTACAGGTTCTATGCTAGGGATGGGCTGCACTTCAATGGGGAGGGTGCAGCTGTGCTGGGGAGGAAAATGGCTAGAAGGTTGGAGGAGTCTTTAAACTAGGGACTGGGGGGGAGGGTATTCATTTTATAGGAGGCAAAGGCAGTGCAGATAGAGACCTGGGCACAAATAATGAAATTGGGGGTGGGGGTGGCATGGGGGTTGGGGTTAGAACAGTTAATAATTTAAGAAAGAATAGAGGTTCAGAGAGATACATAAAGTGCATGTATACTAATGCTAGAAGCCTCACCAACAAAATGGCGGAATTAGAATTAATTTTGTTGGAACATAATTATGACATGGTGGGGATATCTGAGACTTGGCTGGATGAGAGCCACGACTGGGCGGTTAATTTACAGGGCTATAGTCTGTTTAGAAATGACCGTAAAAATAAGCGAGGTGGGGGTGTGTGTTTATATGTAAAATCATCCTTAAAACCCATCCTGCGTGATATCTGTGAATCTAATGAAGATGTAGAGTCTCTGTGGGTGGAGATTAGGGGAGGGGGGAAAAATAATAAATTACTGATAGGGGTTTGTTATAAGTCTCCTAAAATAATGGAAGCAACAGAGAATATCCTCGTAAAGCAAATAGGTGAAGCAGCAACTCAAGGAGAAGTCATTATTATGGGGGACTTCAACTACCCTGAAATACATTGGGGAACAGAAACCTGCAGTTCCAGCAAAGGTAATACGTTTTTGGCAACTATGAGAGACAATTACCTTTCACAACTAGTTCAGGACCCAACAAGAGGGGGGGCACTGCTAGACCTAATATTATCCAACAGGCCAGACCGCATATCAAATATAAGGGTTGGGGGTCACTTGGGTAATAGTGATCACAAAATAATAAGCTTTCATGTATCCTTTAATAAGATGTGTAGTCGAGGGGTTACAAGGACACTAAACTTCAGGAAGGCAAATTTCCAACGGATGAGAGATGATCTTGGTGCAATAAACTGGACGATATCCTGAGACATAAAAATACACAAAGAAAATGGGAGACGTTTATTAGTATCCTGAATAGGACCTGTGCACAGTATATACCCTATGGGAATAAACATGCTAGAATTAGGAGGAAACCACTATGGCTAAATAGAGCTGTAAGGGGCGCAATAAGGGACAAAAAGAAAGCGTTTAGGGAATTAAAGCAAGTAGGTAGTGAAGAGGCATTAAATAAATACAGAAGACTGAATAAATTCTGTAAAAAGCAAATCAAGACAGCAAAGATTGAGGCAGAGAGACTCATTGCCAGAGAAAGTAAAAATAATCCCAAAATATTCTTTAACTACATAAATAGCAAGAAACTAAAAAATGATAGTGTTGGTCCCCTTAAAAATAGTCTGGGTGAAATGGAGGATGAGGATGAGGAAAATGCCAATATGCTAAATGACTTTTTTTCAACTGTATTTACACAAGAAAATCCCATGACAGATAACATGATCAGAGATAAAAAAAATTTCTCTATTAAATGTCACCTGCTTAACCCAGCAGGAAGTACGGCGGCGTCTAAAAATCACTAAAGTTGACAAATCCCCGGGCCCGGATGGGATACACCCCAGAGTACTGCAGGAATTAAGTACAGTTATAGATAGACCATTATTTTTAATCTTTAAAGATTCCATAATAACTGGGTCTGTACCACAGGACTGGCGTATAGCAAATGTGGTGCCAATATTCAAAAAGGGGGCAAAAACTGAACCTGGAAATTATAGGCCAGTGAGTTTAACATCTACTGTGGGTAAAATCCTGGAGGGTTTTTTAAGGGATACTATATTGGAGTATCTGAAGCTGAATAACCTCATGACACAGTATCAGCATGGGTTTAAGAGGGACCGTTCTTGTCAAACTAATCTGATAAGCTTTTATGAAGGGGTAAGTTCAGGACAGGACCAAGGGAATGCAGTGGACGTGGTGTTCATGGACTTCTCAAAAGCTTTTGATACAGTGCCACACAAAAGGTTGATACATAAAATGAGAACAATGGGGATAGGGGAAAATATGTGTAAGTGGGTTAAGAACTGGCTCATGGATAGAAAACAAAGGGTGGTTATTAATGGAGCACACTCGGACTGGGTCACGGTTAGCAGTGGGGTACCACAGCGGTCAGTATTGGGGCCGCTTCTCTTTAACATATTTATTAATGACCTTGTAGGGGGCATACAGAGTAGTATTTCAATATTTGCAGATGACACTAAACTCTGCAGGGTAATAAATACAGAGGAGGATAATTTTATATTACAGGAGGATTTATGTAAACTAGAAGCTTGGGCTGATAAATGGCAAATGAGCTTTAATGGGGATAAATGTAAGGTCATGCACTTGGGTAGAACAAATAAGATGTATAATTATGTGCTTAATTGTAAAACACTGGGCAAAACTGTCACTGAAAAAGACCTGGGTGTATTGGTGGACGACAAACTCACATTTAGTGGCCAATGTCAGGCAGCTGCTGCCAAGGCAAATAAAATAATGGGATGCATTAAAAGAGGCATAGATGCTCATGAGGAGAACATAATTTTACCTCTATACAAGTCACTGGTGCGACCACACTTAGAATACTGTGTACAGTTCTGGTCTCCGGTGTATAAGAAAGACATAGCTGAACTGGAGCGGGTGCAGAGAAGAGCGACCAAGGTTATTAGAGAACTGGGGGGTCTGCAATACCAAGACAGGTTATTACACTTGGGGTTATTTAGTTTGGAAAAACGAAGTCTTAGGGGTGATCTTATTACAATGTATAAATATATGAGGGGACAGTACAAAGACCTTTCTAATGATCTTTTTACTCTTAGACCTGTGACGGGGACAAGGGGGCATCCTCTACGTCTGGAGGAAAGAAGGTTTAGCCATAATCACAGACGCAGATTCTTTACTGTAAGAGCAGTGAGACTATGGAGCTCTCTGCCGTCTAATGTTGTAATGAGTGATTCCTTACTAAAATTTAAGAAGGGACTGGATGCCTTTCTTGAAAAGTATAATATTACAGGCTATATTCACTAGTTTCCTAGATACAGCGTTGATCCAGGGAGCTAGTCTGATTGCCGTATGTGGAGTCAGGAAGGAATTTTTTTCCCCAATGTGAAGCTTACTGTTTGCCACTTGGGTTTTTTTTTGCCTTCCTCTGGATCAACATGTTAGGGCAGGTTAGGATAGGATATGGGTTGAACTAGATGGACTTAAAGTCTTCCTTCAACCTTAATAACTATGTAACTATGTAACCACTTTGACGATGGTTGGTGGGCTTTAAAATGTTTGGCCAAATGTTTATACTAAGCGTTTAAAATTTTTCCTTATATTCCAAAGCCATATTGCTATTCTAAATTTCATGTATTGCATATTGTCATGCTTTAGAATGCTTGAGTGCAGCCTTTTTTTGTATGTTTTACATGGGGGTAGCTTCCCTTGGTTTGCACCTAGTTCACATTAGTCTGGATGTGCCAGTCAGGTTTTTTTGTCTATTGAATGTTAGCTTGCTGACCGAGCACTCCGCCCCCACCAGGTGGTGATTTTAATTACACCAGGTCCCTACTTTACCCATAAATGCAGGCATTGCTGACAGAGGTGCATATTCACCCAGAAATTCAGATATCAGCCTAATAGAGGTATGTTCACATTAGGTCAGGGACTCACCAGTATTGAGACCACCTTGACGATGGTTGGTGGGCTTTAAAATGTTTGGCCAAATGTTTATACTAAGCGTCTCAAATTTTTCCTTATATTCCAAAGCCATATTGCTATTCTAAATTTCATGTATTCCATATTGTCATGCTTTAGTATGCTTGAGTGCAGCCTTTTATTGTATGTTTTACATGGGGGTAGCTTCCCTTGGTTTGCACCTAGTTCACATTAGTCTGGATGTGCCAGTCAGGTTTTTTTGTCTATTGAATGTTAGCTTGCTGACCGAGCACTCCGCCCCCACCAGGTGGTGATTTTAATTACACCAGGTCCCTACTTTACCCGTAAATGCAGGCATTGCTGACAGAGGTGCATATTCACCCAGAAATTCAGATATCAGCCTAATAGAGGTATGTTCACATTAGGTCAGGGACTCACCAGTATTGAGACCACCTTGACGATGGTTGGTGGGCTTTAAAATGTTTGGCCAAATGTTTATACTAAGCGTCTCAAATTTTTCCTTATATTCCAAAGCCATATTGCTATTCTAAATTTCATGTATTCCATATTGTCATGCTTTAGTATGCTTGAGTGCAGCCTTTTTTTGTATGTTTTACATGGGGGTAGCTTCCCTTGGTTTGCACCTAGTTCACATTAGTCTGGATGTGCCAGTCAGGCTTTTTTGTCTATTGAATGTTAGCTTGCTGACCGAGCACTCCGCCCCCACCAGGTGGTGATTTTAATTACACCAGGTCCCTACTTTACCCATAAATGCAGGCATTGCTGACAGAGGTGCATATTCACCCAGAAATTCAGATATCAGCCTAATAGAGGTATGTTCACATTAGGTCAGGGACTCACCAGTATTGAGACCACCTTGACGATGGTTGGTGGGCTTTAAAATGTTTGGCCAAATGTTTATACTAAGCGTCTCAAATTTTTCCTTATATTCCAAAGCCATATTGCTATTCTAAATTTCATGTATTCCATATTGTCATGCTTTAGTATGCTTGAGTGCAGCCTTTTTTTGTATGTTTTACATGGGGGTAGCTTCCCTTGGTTTGCACCTAGTTCACATTAGTCTGGATGTGCCAGTCAGGTTTTTTTGTCTATTGAATGTTAGCTTGCTGACTGAGCACTCTGCCCCCACCAGGTGGTGATTTTAATTACACCAGGTCCCTACTTTACCCATAAATGCAGGCATTGCTGACAGAGGTGCATATTCACCCAGAAATTCAGATATCAGCCTAATAGAGGTATGTTCACATTAGGTCAGGGACTCACCAGTATTGAGACCACCTTGACGATGGTTGGTGGGCTTTAAAATGTTTGGCCAAATGTTTATACTAAGCGTCTCAAATTTTTCCTTATATTATAAAGCCATATTGCTATTCTAAATTTCATGTATTCCATATTGTCATGCTTTAGTATGCTTGAGTGCAGCCTTTTTTTGTAGGTCTCCATTTCTCAGACATACAGTTTTGCGTGGTCTGTGAACATTTCTGTTGTGAAGGAGAGAATGGCTAATGAAATCAATTATTTAACCTTATATAAGTCAGTTCAGATATGGTGTAGCAAGATGGCTCTTTGTCCTGAATAAAACCCTGGAAGGAATCCTTGGAATGCAGGAGTGAGGACACTGAATACCATATATGGAGTGAAAATGGACCTATTATGGACTGACACTGGCTGCTCCGAAGATTGTATGACTCCTTTTTCCTTTCTGTTGTACAGGCTTTTGTCTGAGAATAAAGTTCAGTGTTGTGTGTGAGCCTTTGCGGAGAGTGGAGTGTGTATCTGTTTCTGTGTATCCGATACATTCTTTGCCTCTAAGCCAGCACTCAGCTATTTATTGGGTCAGGTACAGGTAATCACTAAAATCTCACTTTAAGAGATTACCCTCACATTGTGATCTCTATAACTGAGAAAAAGCATTGAAACATTTTTCTGGATTGAATTTGATTGTCATCAATACACTTTTGCGTTCTTTCTGTTACATTACAGTGGATTAAACTCACATAAACAGCTTGTGACCAATTTTTTTCTTGTAATAAAAATAAACTTGGTTTCAAGAGACTTAGAAACTACAAAATGCGTAAGGCATGCGTAAAAGGATGGGGAAGTGGAAGTGCTAGTGATGATGCACGCCTGTTGCTGGAGCACAAGAAACATGCACATCCTCAACACACAGGTTCCTGTCCCACTTTGCAGGGAGGCATGGCACACCACTTCTAAAGCCAGAGCAGTGCAAACAGGTGGTCGGATGGATAACAGATAATGCTTCCAGCAGGCTTGGCGGCACCACACAGTCTTCCACAGGGTCCAGTCTCACCAGCCTAAAGTCTGGATCACTTAATTCTCACCCTGATCCTCCTTCCTACCACCATGTTGAGTACCAGAAGTCACGCTGAAGAACTCCATTTCTCACTTGTGGCCTCTCAACCTGCATGCTCCAAGAGGGACAGGACGACATGCTGTTTTGTGATGCACAAAACTTAGAGCAGCAATGACCACAAGAACATGATGGTGGGGAATGGCAAATATGGGATAAGGAGAAAGATGATGAGACACAGTTACCGCTAAGTTTTGTTGTTGATAAGTCACAAAGTCAGGAGGACCAGGGTGCAGTGGTAGAAGACAAGATGTTGGATGACAAAGTCACTGACCCAACCTGGAAGCTGGTATGCAAAACGAGGCCAGTAGCGCTGAGGTGAAGAGATCAGCAGCACCGAAACAGACAGGGAGAGGCAGTGTGATGACCAGAGGGAGAACATGGTCAACTGTTCCGCAGAGTACCGACAGTCCTTAATTTCTCCGTCAAAGAGTTAGGTGTTTCCCAGTCTGGGACTTTTTTAAAGAGAGTTCTGAGACAAATAAAATGGCCATTTGCAACCTGTGCCATGCAAAGATCAGCAGGGGTCTTACCACTTAGAATCTAACCACCAGCAATATGATCAGGCACTTGTCATCTAAGCACCCGACTCGGTGGGCAGAATGACTGGGTACACAATTGGTGCCATTGTGTGACACCACTGCCTCTTCCCCTGTGCTAGGTGCTTCCCAATCACTTGTCCAAAACACTGGCGCAGATGCCTCCTGCTCTGTACCTATCCTTGCACATTCTGACTTACCATCATCAGTGACTTCTAAATCCTAGTCCCAGCCCAGCATTCAGCTGTCCCTACTCCAGGCCTTGGAACGAAAAAGAAAGTTCCCAGCCACCCACCCATAGGCCAAAATGCTAAACGGGCACATTTCTAAGCTGCTTACCTTTTCTCCCATTGTGGCATCTCTGCCTTGTACCAGCATGTGCCCAGGAACATTACACTCTTACAAACTTACTGGCATTGTCCACTTAACGACCGACACATGGACAAGTGGCACACTGGGTGAACATTGTGGAGGCTGGGACCGATTCACACCCTGACATAGCCCATGTGCTCCTGAAGCCGAAGATTGATGGCCCTACTTCTATCCAGGTTTCCTCCACCTCCTACAGCAGTTTCTCCTGATCCTCCTCATCCTCCATTTCCGATGCGGTATCTCAGAGCACGTTGTCCACATCAGTCGGAAGCTCTGAAGCATGGCCTCAGCAAAGCGGCAACAGGCTCTGCTGAAGCTAATTTGTCTAGGAGACAAACCGCACACTGTGGAAGATAACAGTCCAGATAGTTCTGTGGTTTTTATTGCTGAATCTGCAACCAAGCATGGTCGTGTTTGATATTGGGCGCAACCTGGTGGCAGCTGTGAAGCTTGGCAAGCTCACGTGCATTCCATGGTTGGCACATGTGCTCAACTTGGTAGTTCAGCAGTTTCTCAAAACATACCAAGATTTGCCAGAGCCCCTGTCAAGGTATGCTGTGTCAGCAGCTCTGGTGGTGCTGCAGCAACGCATGCAAGTGCCAGCTCACCAACTTGTGTGCGACGAAACCACATGCTGGAACTCCACACTGCACATGCTTTCAAGGCTTTGTGAGCATAAGAGGCCAGTGGTTGAGTATCAGCTCCAACACGCCCGTCGGTATTCTGGTCAGCCTCTGCACATAACTGTAGAGTGGGCAAGGGTCATGCCATCAGCCGTGGGTCCGGTCTCTCATGGACAGGAAGACCAGCGCTCATCATGCGGCACTATGCACCTAACCCACTCTGTCCCTGCTGCGGATCTGGTCTCCACTGTGCAGGGAGACCGGCGCCTATAACGCAGTTGAACTGGTACTGCTCACCCAGTCCGTGGCTCCAAACGATCGGCGGCTCCTTTCTCTGCTAGGAACCTGCATCGTCTTGGCAGGTCTCCTGGAAATGCTCTTAGAAAGCGCAGCCCGCTTCCTGCACATACTTAAAGCAGCAGGGCACTTGTTCTCTATTAGGGCTGTCTGTACTGTGATACTCTGTGCACAAAAGACATCCTCCCCTTAAGAGAGGTGCCTGGGCAACGTGTTCATTCCCTAGGAGCGTTGACTTCTGCTCAGGCTGTACTCTGCTGTGCTCTGCAGTCTGAAGTCTGTTACCTTGCATTATGCTGATTCCACTGTTTCCATAGAACACTCTGCTTGCAGTTCCCTATCCTCGATCCCTCGGGACACTCAGGATTCCACTTCAGGCTGACCAAGTCTCTCCTCAAGGGACCATCTGGATACCACTACCAGCTGGATCAGCCTTTCCGGGGATTATACGGAGTTTCCAGGATTCCACAGTCTCTTCTATCCGGTATGGGTCATCCCTCTGGTTCGGGATTCACGGCATTTAGGCCTCCTGGTGCTGTGACAGGGGAATCCCTGTATAGGGTATACCTTGCCCAGAGCTCCACTACCCAGCACAGTGTCGTGATCCAGAGGGTCCTCCTCTCAAGCACCTTTTCTTTTGTTTAACCTTCTTTAATAAATATCCTTTGTTTATGAAGCTCTTTCTCCTGTCTCCTGAATATCAGGTATACAGTGGGTTCGGAAAGTATTCAGACCCCTTTAAATTTTTCACACTTTGTTTCATTGCAGACATTTGGTAAATGCAAAAAAGTTCATTTTTTCTCATTAATGTACACTCTGCACCCCATCTTTACTGAAAAATCCAGAAATGTAGAAAGTTTTGCAAATTTATTAAAAAAGAAAAACTGAAATGTCACATGGTTCTAAGTATTCAGACCCTTTGCTCAGTATTGAATAGAAGCACCCTTTTGAGCTAATACAGCCATGAGTCTTCTTGGGAATGATGCAACAAGAATTTCACACATGGATTTGGTGATCCTCTGCCATTCTTCCTTGCAGATCCTCTCCAGTTCCGTCAGGTTGGATGGTGAACGTTGGTGAAAAGACATTTTTAGGTCTCTCCAGAGATGCTCAATTGGGTGTAGGTCAGGACTTTGGCTAGGCCAGTCAAGAATGGTCACAGAGTTGTTCTGAAGCCACTCCGTTGTTATTTTAGCAGTGTGCTTGGGGTCATTGTCTTGTTGCAAGGTGAACCTTCAGAAAATGTCTGAGGTCCACAGAGCACTCTGGAAGAGGTTTTCATTCAAAATATCTCTGTACTTGGCTGAATTCTTGTTTACTTCAATTGCAACCAGTCGTCCTGTCCCTGCAGCTGAAAAACACCCCCATACCATGATGTTGCCACCACCATGTTTCACTGTTGGGATTGTATTGGGCAGGTGGTGAGCAGTGCCTATTTTTCTCCACACATACCGCTTAGAATTATCAACAGAAATTTCTATCTTAGGCTACTTTCACATTTGCGCTCGGGCGACCTGCGCCTATCTGCGCACGGCCGCCGCTAAGCTCCGCCCCCGGCCGCGCCTCCTCCCGGAGGCTCCGCCGATGGGCGCATGACGGCGCATGCGACCTGTGTACCCTCTCTTTATCATTGGGTACGCAGGCCGTGCGCAGTATGCGATTGACTGCGCATGCGTCCTTTTGACGCTGCGCCGAGCGCACCAGAGCGCACAATGTTGCATTTTAGTGCGCTCGGCGCACCGTCAAAAGGGACGCATGCGCAGTCAATCGCATACTGCGCACGGCCTGCGTACCCAATGATAAAGATAGGGTACACAGGTCGCATGCGCCGTCATGCGCCCATAGGCGGAGCCGACGGGAGGAGGCGCGGCCGGGGGCGGAGCTTAGCGGCAGCCGTGCGCAGATAGGCGCAGGTCGCCCGAGCGCAAATGTGAAAGTAGCCTGAGTCTCATTAGACCAGAGAATCTTATTTCTCATAGTCTGGGAGTCCTTCATGTGTTTTTTCAGCAAACTCTATACAGGCTTTCATATGTCTTGCACTGAGGAGAGGCTTCCGTCGGCCCAGTCTGCCATAAAGGCCCAACTGGTGGAGGGCTACAGTGATAGTTGACTTTGTGGAACTTTTTCCCATCTCCCTACTGCATCGGTGGAGCTCAGCCACAGTGATCTTGGGGTTCTTCTTTACCTCTCTCACCAACGCTCTTCTCCCACGATTGCTCAGATTGGCAGGACAGCCCAGTCTAGGAAGACTTCTGGTGGTACAAACTTCTCTATTTAAAGATTATGGAGGCCACTGTGCTCTTAGGAACCTTGAGTACTGCACAAATTCTTTTGTAACCTTGGCCAGATGTGTGCCTTGCCACAATTCTGTTTCTGAGCTCCTTGGCCAGTTCCTCTGACCTCATGATTCTCATTTGGTCTGACATGCACTGTAAGCTGTGGTCTTATATAGACAGGTGTGCCTTTACAAATCAAGTCCTATCAGTTTATTTAAACACAGTTGGACTCCAATGAAGGAGTAAAACCATCTCAAGGAGAATCACAAGGAAATGGAACCTAAATATGAGTGTCTGTGCAAAGGGTCTGAATACTTATGACCATGTGATATTTCAGTTTTCTTTTTTAATAAATTTGCAAACTTTTCTACATTTCTGGTTTTTATCAGTCAAGATGGGGTGCAGAGTGTACATTAATGAGAAAAAAAATGAACTTTTTGTATTTACCAAATGGTTGCAATGAAACAAAGAGTGAAAAATTTAATGGGGTCTGAATACTTTCCGAACCCACTGCACAGCTGCCTCTGCACCATCAGTGGTCTAGTGAGACCACTTTACTTTGGCATGTCCTGTGGGCATAACAGCAAGGATGTCTGACATTTGTTTGGTTCTCCAAGACTTTGAGGACTCCACAAAAATGTTGAGAGCCATAATCAGTGCAACTATCCCACATCGCAGGTGGGGATGGAGGAAGACATAGCAAAGAGATTGTAGCCAGCCCAGCTTCATCTTATCTGCTCAGCGTGGACTGGGTAATAATGAGGAGGTAGATGCTGAGGAGGAGGAAAAGAAGCTGGTGGCTAGCGCAACAGAGGCTAGTAACTACACAACTTCATCCTGTCTCTCCTACATGGATAGGCTGAGAATGGGAATGAGGAGGAAGAGATTGAGAGTCGACATCATGGTGGAGACAAGGAAGTGTCCGATTTTATCTACCGCTGCCTTTCCCATGACCTTGGCGTTACATTCATCTTGGCAAAAAAAAGAAGAGTACTGGTTGTTCTCCATGCTAGACCCATGCTATAAGGAGAACTTTACATCTCTTCTTCCAGAGGTGTAGAGGTCTTCTAAAATGGTGCTATACCAGAAGGCCACTGTGGAAAACATGTTGAAAAAATTTCCATCAGACAACGCTAAAGGAAAGGGGCAAGCTTCCTTGCTTAACCATGGCGAGGAGAGGCCAGGGAGAGACAGTAAAGGCAGGGTAAAAACCTGTTGAAGGCATGGGCCAATTTCATGACACCATCCCAATGCCCAGGGCCTGATTATCGGGTATTGTCACATCACCGTTGGATTCAGTGGCTGGTGTTCCTGCCTCGGCTGCTGGGAGGCGCCTGACTCAGGCGTCTGGTGGGTGTAGGCTTCGCTCTGCTGTCAGAGGTGAAGTGGTTTGTGTCAGTCATGCATCACCATCTAGCCTGGTTCTGGGGGCGGTCCAGATGAGGTCATCAGACTGTGAGCCTGTGAGAGGTAGCCATGCCCTTCAAATGCCTTGGAGCCTGGCTTGCAAGCCGCCAGATATAGTCTTGGTTTCCCCAGTGTGCTAGTCTGTTTTGCTATTGTATTTCGGACCTTTGCCTGGATTTCTGACAGTTCTACTGCCTGTCGATTTTGTACCTTTGCTGCCCGCCTGGTTTTGACTTTAACTTTAGCCTGAATTTGTGACCCTTCTTCTGCCTGCCGATTTTGTACCTTTGCCGCCCTCCTGGTTTTGATCTTTGGATTTCTGACTTCGCAATTGGGCTAGCTTTTTATTCCCTTCCTAGAGTCCATCCTACTCCGGCCCACTGCTCTCATAGGCAGCTACCCCCTGGGCTTCGCTGTAATTCCAGATCCCTGTATAGGGGTAAAGGGTATCGGGGTTTCTCGGGGTGCTGTCTTACCTGCAGTTCAGACCTGCCATGAGTGGAGGTCACAATATATCTGGTCATATAAAAAAAAAAAACGTTTTTATGTATATGAAAACATTTCCTAACCCTTTCTCTGAATTTTTTTTTCCTTCCTCTCCTTTTCGGAGTTGATTGGGTTGCTAAAGCACCTGTGTCCGGCTTCATTGCTCAGTCCTGTGGAGGATCACTCCCATCATCTCCTACTAACATGCTGCACAAGCCACAGTCTGGAGACCTCTGGGAGAACACTGGACGTCAGAAGCCTTCACTCCCTGGACATTAGCACCTGGGTAGCTATGGCCATGGCTGCCCAGGTATTGCCCGCTGATGCGGCCAAAGTCCTTTTAACTACTTCTTTGTCTTACCTGAAGAAATCTGTGTGTGTGGACGCTTATGTGGATAGTGGTTCAGAAGGGAATTTCATAGATTTCCTGGTAGTGAGAAATCTTGGTGTACCACTGCTAAGGCTTAATGCGCCCATTAAAACCACTGCTATTAATGGCACTCCTATCGTCCAGAATGGAGTGGAGTTTATCACTGAGGAAATATCAATGTAAGTGGGATCGTTATATGCTGAACATGTGTCATTTTTTGTTATTCACAATTTATCATCCGCTGTTGTTCTGGGTATGCCATGGTTATGTAAACATAATCCAGTCATTGACTGGCACTTGGGTGATGTCGTGCGCTGTAGCACAGAGTGTCAGGATAAGTGTATATCACCATCAGTGAACCAAGTTAAGGTCACACCTTCTCCCTTTAGACCCTATGCATTCAGAGATTATGAGGATGTATTTTCTGTCGTGGAATCAGAGAAATTACCCCCTCATAGAAAGTACGATTGCCCCATAGACTTAGTACCAGGTTCTCGCCTCCCTAAGGGGAGAATATTTAACCTCTCTGGTCCAGAACGTCAGGCCATGAAAGACTACATAACAGACAGTTTGCAAAAAGGGTTCATTAGACCATCCACCTCACCAGTGGGGGCCGGGTTCTTTTTTGTGGAAAAAAAAGATGGTGGTCTCAGGCCTTGCATTGATTATCGTGAGTTAAATGCAATCACTGCGAAAAAACAGTATTCACTTCCACTCATTCCTGATCTATATAATCAGCTGTTGGGAACCCGTTGGTTTACTAAACTTGACCTCCGAGGAGCATTTAATCTTGTAAGTATAAGAAAGGGAGAAGAGTGGAAGACCGCATTTAACACACCCCGCCTCTTTGAGTATCTCGTAATGCCGTTCGGGCTCAGCACTGCACCTGCAGTGTTTCAGAATTTTGTGAACGAGATTTTCAGAGACATTAGTGGTGTTTATGTAGTCGTTTATTTGGATGACATCCTGATTTACTCTTCTGACATTGTGACGCACGTCCAACACGTCCGCTCTGTCCTCCAGAGACTCAGAGAGCATTCTTTATTCGCCAAATGGGAGAAATGTGTCTTCATGGAGCAGGAGATACAGTTTCTGGGGTTATATTTGTCACCCTAAGGGTTTCGCATGGATCCTTCTAAAATTCAGCCCATTAAGGAATGGGTACAACCCCAATCTCTAAAGGCACTGCAGCGATTTTTGGGTTTCTCTAATTACTATCGTAAATTTATTAAAGGTTTTTCCAAGATAGCCAAACCACTCACTGATTTGACTCGGAAAGGGGCGGATGTGGTTAACTGGAAGCCTGAAGCAATTCAGGCATTTTCTGCTTTAAAGAAATGTTTTTCCTCTAACCCGATATTGGTTCAGCATGATCTGGACCTCCCCTTTATTGTAGAGGTAGATGCCTCTGAAATTAGAGTCGGGGCAGTGCTATCGCAAGGCACTGCATCCCTCACTCAACTTCGTCCGTATGCCTTCTTTTCCCGAAAATTCTCTCCCACCGAGAGTAATTATGATATAGGTAATCGAGAATTGTTGGCAATCAAATGGGCCTTTGAGGAATGGTGCCACTTCCTCGAAGGTGCCAAACATAGGATCACTGTAATTACTGACCACAAGAACCTAACCTACTTGGAGTCAGCAAAAAGACTGAATCTCAGACAGGCAAGGTGGGCCTTGTTCTTTTCTAGGTTTGATTTTGTGGTTACATTTCGACAGGGTACTAAAAATGTAAAGGCTGATGCCCTTTCTCAAAGTTTTTGCCCTCACAGGTCGAGGACTCTGAACCGACTCCAATACTAGCCAAGGGAATTGTTATGTCAACTGTATCTTTGGATCTTCTGGAAGAAATCCGTAGATCCCCAGAGCAGGTACCTGACAATTCCTCCCCAAAAACTATTTGTCCCGGCCACATTCCGCCTTCAAGTTCTGAAGGAATCACATGATTCCGTCCTTGGAGGCATCCAGGCATCAAAAACACCATCAGACTTGTAACTAGGAATTTTTGGTGGCCAACTGTAGTAAAGGACTGTAAAGACTATGTACTGGCCTGTGAAACCTGTGCTCGGGCTAAGTCTCCCCATAATCTCCCTGCCGGGTGGCTCCAGTCCCTGCCTACCCCTGAAAGTCCTTGGACCCATATCTCCATGGACTTTATTACTGATCTGTCACTCTCAGAAGGGAAGACGTGTATCTGGGTGGTGGTGGATAGATTCAGCAAGCAGTGTAATTTTGTTCCTCTGTCCGGATTACCTAATTCCGAGACCCTGAGCAAATTATTCATTACTCATGTTGTGCAATTGCATGGTATTCCTGTGAATATCATGTCCGATAGGGGCACCCAATTTGTTTCAAAATTTTGGAGGGCATTCTGTAAACGAATTGGAATGGAATTGTCCTTTTCCTCTGCCTATCACCCTGAAACCAATGGTCAAACTGAACGCACCAACCAAGCGCTTGAGCAGAATCTACGTTGCTATATCTCTGAGCACCAGTCCGATTGCGTGGAACACCTACCACTAGCAGAGTTTGCCATGAATAATCAGTACCAGGAGTCCATCAAGACTACCCCTTTCTACTGTAATCATGGGCTACACCCACGCTTTGGTTCGTTCTCTTCTAGGATGTCAGATGTCCCTGGGGTAGAAAGGACCATGGACCAGTTAAAAACTATCTGGTCAGAAGTCAACGTAAATTTGAAAGGGGCTCAGACTAGACAGACTTCGTCTGCTAATAGACGGTGCTCCAAGGGCCCGGACCTGGGAGTTGGGGACAAAGTTTGGCTTTCTACCAGGAATATTAAGCTCAAAGTGCCATCTGCCAAACTAGGTCCCAGGTTTACTGGTCCGTATGAAATTATTGAGGTGATTAACCCAGTAGCCTTTCATCTGAAGCTCCCTCAATCATTTAAACTGCCCAATGTATTCCATAAGTCCCTTCTCAAATTGTACCGCTCTCCGATTCGTCCTGTCCAGTTCCCTCCTCCTCCGGTTTTGGTAGGGGGTGCTTTGGAATACGAAGTCCAAAGGATCCTTGATTCCCGTTTAGTGAGAGGATCCGTGCAGTCTCTGGTGCATTGGAAGGGCTATGGTCTGGAGGAAAGGTCCTGGGTGCCTGCCAGTAACGTCCATGCCAAGGGTTTGATCAGGAAGTTTCATCTCCTTCATCCCAACAAACCGGGTTTTGAGGGTCCAGAGGCCCCTCTTAGAGGGAGGGGTACTGTCACATTGCCGTTCGATTCAGTGGCTGGTGTTCCTGCCTCGGCCGCTGGGAGGCGCCGGACTCAGGCGTCTGGTGGGCGTAGGCTTCGCTCTGCTGTCAGAGGTGAAGTGGTTGGTGTCAGTCATGCATCACCATCTGGCCTGGTTCTGGGGGCGGTCCAGATGAGGTCATTAGACTGTGAGCCTGTGAGAGGTAGCCATGCCCTTCAAATGCCTTGGAACCTGGCTTGCAAGCCGCCAGATATAGTCTTGGTTTCCCCAGTGTTCTAGTTTGTTTTGCTATTGTATTTCTGATCTTTGCCTGGATTTCTGACTGTTCTACTGCCTGCCGATTTTGTACCTTTGCTGCCCGTTTGGTTTTGACTTTAACTTTAGCCTGAATTTCTGACCCTTCTTCTGCCTGCCAATTTTGTACCTTTGCCACCCTCCTGGTTTTGATCTTTGGACTTCTGACTTCGCAATTGGGCTCGCTTTTTATTCCCTTCCTAGCGTCCATCCTACTCTGGTCCACTGCTCTCATAGGCAGCTACCACTTGGGCTTCGCTGTAATTCCAGATCCCTGTATAGGGGTAAAGGGTCTCGGGGTTTCTCAGGGTGCTGTCTTACCTGCAGTTCAGACCTGCCGTGAGCGGACGTCACAGGTATTTTTGACAAGAAGGAAAAGTTTTTTAAGATGATCAAGCAATACCTGGCTGTCCAAGCCAGCATACTCCCTAATTCCGCTGCGAGTTTCAACTATTGGGTCTCAAAGCTGGACACCTGGCATGAGCTGTCTCTCTATGCCTTGGAGGTGTTGTGCTGCTGTGCTGCTAGCATCTTGTCCGAGCGTATTTCTAGTGCCGCCGGGAGGGTTCATAATAACAAACAGGCGCTTTTGCCAGTCAACACAGAACTCAGACAGGCTCATGCTCATAAAAATGAACAAAGCCTGAATTAGCACACACTTTGCCACACCATTAGATGACAGCAGTAGTATTTTTCCATTCAGGTGTCTTTGGGAGACCCTAATCATATTTTCTGTCTGGCTTTGCCCTTTCTGCAAATCCTTTATGACTGTATAAGTACATCAACTACACTTTCAAAATATTTTTGTTCAAAATGTTAGAAATTCGAGGACTCATCCATAAAGTTTAACACAGTTATTGTTGCATTACAATGGTATGTAAAATGTACAAAAAGCATTTAAAAATTGTCCAGGATTAGATTACTCATACATACAGTATTACATGCTTTATGTCACTTTATTGTGGTATATAACAGTAGATTTCTTACCCATACACTATTCCGTGTTCTGGGCTACATTTTTGTGCTATATAAGACTCAAAAAAAAGTTAAAAAAAATAAAAATTTAAGGATAGTAACACAGGTAATTGACTGAAAGTAATGGCAGTCCTGCCGGTCTGGGAGACCTACTGCTACAGGCAACACACATAAAGGAGACCCAACTTGGAATACAAACATTTCCCAAAATTATTGACACACACCACTAAAGTGTCATCAATTTCCCAGAGTGGAAATATTATAATTGTGCAGTTTTTTGAAAACTTCAGTTACTGTACGGTCTACTCGACTCCCTTTCTTTGGCAGCCGCAAAGCAGTATTATTATTTATTGTTATAGTGTCATTTATGTGAAAACAGTATACATAATAAAAATAGTGTGGAAAGGCCACAGAGCTGGACATTGCAGTTGTTGAGGCAGGAGATGCTGAGGGCAAGCAATAGTGTTTTTGCAGTTTCATGGTTGAGGAATCTACAGATTTGGGAGATATTTTGGTGTTGTAATTGGCAGGAAGGGGAAAGGACTTGCATCTCAGATTTGAAGAAGAGATCAGACTCAAGCCACTGATTTTGAAGGATAGGTCAGTGGGGGGTTGAATGAGACGGTGGAAAAATTATGAATTTGGTTTTATCCATGTTAAGTTTTAGAAATGCATCAGAGAAGAAAGATGAAATGGAGGACTAACTGTTATGTTTAGGTAGCTGAGGAGAAAAAGCAAAAACAGTAATACACCAGAGAGGCTGGAACCTATTGGATTGCAGTAACCTGAACTAACCACACAACTAGAGGTAGCTGTGGAGCGTTCCTACATTGATCCTAGACGCCTCGTCACAGCCTGAGAGATAACTACACCTAAAGGCAGAAAGAGGAAAGCTATCTGCCCCGGAGCAGATCCCCAAAGAAAATAGGAAGCCCCCAAACATGTAATGGCGGTTAGACAAGAAGAAGCACGGACACAGACAGAAAATAGAATGAGCAAATGCTGGGGCCCAATCTGTCTAGACAGAAAAGTACAGGAAAGGATTCTCACTGCAATCCAAAAAAACCCCTAAAAAATACCAACTCTTCTGATTGCAAAAACACCTGAGATCACACGATCTCTACCACCTAAATCAGATCTCTGTTGTAACAAAACTAAGCCGCAGCTACTGAAAAAACAGGAAAAAGCAAATGAACAAACAACAGTGGCCCCAGACAAACCGAGATGAGCACAGGCCCACAGGAGGGGACCCGGCCAACCCCCACAGAAGTGCAGGGAACCATGCAAAAAGCAAGCACAAAAATAAAAGCAGAAAATATCCTATCTGAAAGCAGAAGACGCAAGCAAGACTCAGCAAGCTTTCAAATGAACCAGGAACCACAATTGAGACAAGAACAATTGATCACCGGCGACCATCATGGGAGGGAACCTCCCTTATATCAGTCCAGTACGTGATCCCAGATTGCCATTCCTCGCTGTGAGATTCAGTACTGTCTGCAACCACCAGACGGAGCCTCTGCTCAGAAATCATCTCCAGCACATTCATAACAACTAACACTGTGGAATTCTGGTAAGTAAGGAGGTGATATCAGGTCCAGAGAGGTAGATCTATGTGTCATCAGCATAGAGGTGATACTGAAAGCAGTAAGACTCCATGAGCTGTCCCAGGCCGAAAGTGCAGATTTAGTAGAGCAGGGGTCCTAAAACTGTATCTTGGGGACACTGACAGATAGAGGGCGAGATGAGGAGGTGGTGTATGAGTGGGAGACACTGAATGTCCTGTCTGTTAGTTATGAGGAGATCAAAGATAGGGCCAAGTCATTAATGTCAAGAGATGAGACAGTCTGTAGTAAGAGGGAATGGTCCACTGTGTCGAAGACAGATGATGAAGAGTAGTGCCACTTGGATTTTGCGGTAAGTCATTGTTGACTTTAGTCAGGACTGTTTCAGTGGAATGGTGCGGTTGGAAGCCAGATTGTAAGCGGTCAAAGAGGGAGCAGGAGGATAGATTTGAGGACAGTTCAAAATGGTTGTTTTGTTCCATTAATTTTGAGGTATAGGGGAAAAGTGATAAGGGGCAGTAGCTATGCACAAAGGATGGGTCAAGGGAGGACTTTATGAGGATGGGTGTTATTGAGGTATGTCTGAAGCATGAGGGGAAGACAACAGTTTTAAGTGACAGGTTGAAATGGTGGGTTAGTTTCAGGATGAAGGCTGTTGTAAGGTTTGGAATGAGGTGGAATGGGATTGGGTCAAGATCACAAGTGGTGAGACGTAATTTGGAGAGTAAAGAGGAAAGTTTATCTTCTGTGATGGTGAAGTTAGTTTTGGAGGAGGAGAGTTGAATAGCTATGAGGAGGGTGTGAGACCCATGTCACAGGTAAGGGTCACTGTTCTCCCCAGGATGCGCATTGAGCCATATTGAGGCCATGGGAGCCATTGCAGTCGCAGGCATAGCTGTGATCACAATGGTAAAGCAGTGACCGGTGTCACAGGTAGGAGTCACTGCGTGTTCTCCCCAGGGTGTGAACGGAGGCGCATGAAGGCAATAGGAGTGCATAGCAGTCATAGGCGTAGCTGTGACTGCAATGCAGACTAAAAATAATAAAAATAAGTGTTAGTTGTGGACATGCTAGTGTCCAAGGCAGATGTAGGGAAAACCTGCTCTGGGATGTTGTGCTGTGAAACACACTGCAGGATGGTAGTCGTGCAGTCTGTTTCATTTCAGGCCTGGGTTTTCCCTGTGGCTGAAGGCTACAGGTTCCTTTGTTAAAAGTCCTGCAGGAGACAGCATCCAGGGCAGCTTAATAGCCTGGCACCCGCAGCATACACAGTGCTGCAGTCGCCCACGGAAACTGGTCTCGGATGTGGAGGATCTTGTGCCCGGAGGTAGACTGTCCTTTACCCAAAGGAGGACTAAGCATGTTTAATGACTGAAAACTAAAGGATATGATGGACCATGTAAAGCTGTAAGACACATTAACACGGCGGTGTAGTCACCCGCGGCAACTGGTAAGAGGTGGACTAGTGTGTGTAGTGACTGCAATCCAGAGAATATATGTCCAACGGAAGGATACTGTGTACTATGTAGTGCTGTGTTTATATGAAATGGACATTAAGGCTATGCACTCGTGTGAAATAAACATGAATGCTATGCACCTGTGTGAAATGGACATTTAATGTTGTAAAGTAACACATTAAAGAGACTTTGTGATGGAACTTTGTGGTGTCATGGAAATATATATGTATTCCACGTATTCAATGTATATTCATATATATGCATTTACAGTTAGATAGATCTCACTTGCTAAAAATCCTGTGCTCACACATATCTATGCAAAAGCTGATGCTAGCTATAATCAGTCGTTTAAGACGACCCTGGCCTTCATAAGAAACAAGAACAGAAAGTCTTAATAGATATCTATTGTTTTCTTTTTGCGCAGGAAAGCTGGGCAAAGAACAAATAAACAATAAATCTGTGACTTCAGCCCTTTTGTCATAATTATCATACTTACACTAGAACAGCCAATAATCTAGCAGCTTTTAATTGTATGTTAATTGACTAACCAGCCCCTCTTTGTAAACGTATAAAACCTTGAATGAATAATAAACTGGGGGTCTTGACGAACTGTTATACTGACACTTCCATTGTGGACAGTCCTCATTTTGTTCTGAGCGCTCAAAAAGACATTCAATCTAAAATTGGGAACAGAAGCACCAAACACTGAAGGATAGATTTATCCTAATTAAATTTCCATAACAGTTGGCACCTGCACGCGGGGCAGTGGATGAAACGCACGGGGACCTGCTGACCGGAGAGACAGAGGTGTTGGCCATGGCCTTGGGTCACGGGACGGAGACTGCACAGCTCCATAAGTAAGGTAAGAAAATCTTGTCATCCTACCTGAAAGTCCCTTGTGCTCTGTCCTGGTCTTACACCTCTTGCCGGTCAGGTGTGGTCACCACCGCATTCCCAGGTAGTGTAAAAAGTCCACACCTTTATCCAAAACCCTGGGATATAAGTTGTTTGCTGCTGTGCTGTGTATGTGTTTCATGTTTTATGTGAACCGGGAGAAAAGTTGGAACGGTGACTGTGTTTTTGCTTGTTGATTTCTGGGAGCTGTATAGCAAAAAACAAAAATGCTGGATAAGTTCCCGCAGTAATCCTTCATACATGGGAGGGAGGTCATCCCAGTAAAATCCAGGTGTGAGGGGTGGGAGCTTTGATTGGATAAGTCCACGCAGTAATCCTTCACACACAGGAGAGAGGTCATCCCAGATCAATCCAGGTGTGAGGGGAGAGGGCTTTGAATCGGTTAAGTTTCTGCAGTAATCCTTCACACAAAGGAAGGAGGTCATCCCAGATCAATCTAGGTGTGAGGGGCAGGAGCTTTGATTGGATAAGTTCTCACAGTAATCGTCCACGCAAGGGGGGAGGTCATCCCAGTCAAATCAGACGTGGATGGTGAGAATTTTGATTAAGGCTATTACAGATTACTGTGACCGGCGCACCGGCCAGGGCGAACGGTTGACAGAGTAATAGACCTGGAGCATTGCCGTGCTCAGTGCAATTGGTGAGATATCAGTTACCAGAGCAGCTTGTATGTGTCACAGATCATCAAAAGAGGGATTCGTATTCTCCCGGGTGTCTGTCTCATTGTACGTGTCCCTGTCTGTACCAGGTACTGTAGCTTTAAATCTCATTCAGAGCAGAATGCACTCTGTCACTATCTCATTCACTGCTGGCTGCAGCAGCGAGAAAACCCCTTTGACCCCCTCTCCTCTGCTAATCACGTTGTCACATCTGTTTCCTGGTTTCCTGGTTTTGTTTTTTTTTTAGCTTGTTTTTTTGCTACAGGCTGTAGCGTGAAAATTCTCAGGCATTCAGACTGAACTGTATTAATTTTTTTTATGAGGATAACCTTTTTTTTTTTTTTGATACGTGATTTCAGTGTCTGTAAGACACAGCAGGCAGAGATATAAGGGAGGGGGGGGAAGTGCCAGCAGCAGCAGACAGAAAAGACATTCCAGAGGGGGGAGGATAAAGCCTAGGCTACCAGACAAAAGTTTTAAAAAGTATTTTTCTTTTTGTTTTTATCATTTTACAATCAGTTTTTCCACCTCTTTTCTGTTTTTAATTAGCTGTTTTAGTAACAAGGGTTGTTTTTCAGAGTTTTATGATTAATACGTTTTTTCCCTCCCCTTTTTGGTCAATCTTTTTTCCAAGAGGTTTTTACTAAATCTAACTCTTGTTTTTAAAGTTTTTCTTTTAAGTACATTTTTAAATAATTTTGGAGAGGTTTTTCTAATCAATTTATTTTAGAGTTTTATTCTCCAACCAGCAAGATCTACTAGCGTGCTTTAGACCAAGGTCAGAAACACAGATAAAGAAATTGCAGGCTGAGGGAGAATACACAAACAGTTGCGCAGCGGCTTCACTCACCCCTCCCATCAGGCATTCAGCGAAGACAAGAATTTCAGTATCCTTGCACACAGAACCAGAATGCAGCAGTTTTCAGATTTTTAATCACCTTTGTTGAATAGGTTTTTTGAATAGACACAGTACGTAAGAATCGAAGGGCTAGGCATGTGAATAGAAGGTCAGAGTACGTGAGAAGCAAATGGACGGGCAGACTTTACGCTGCACAATGAAATGTTTTTTTTTTTGTTTGAAAGGCACAGGAAAGTTTGTTTATAGATTACCGTCTGCTATAAAAGAGCAGTGGTGCATCGTGTAGAAGGTACAGCAAGTTAATTTGAACGGACCAGGAAGTGATTTTTATGTGAATAAGATTGAAAAGGTGTTAAATCGTCTGTGAGAAAATGATCACTGACATGTCACAAGAGCAGAATTCAGAGTCACACACATCACATGTCCATCATGTGGAGACACGGGACAGGTGTAGGCTGCTCTCATTGAATAAGGAGCCTTGTACAGGGAAAAACGCTCCCAGCCTCTCTCCACAGGGAGAAGGCATTTTTGTTTCAATGGTCCCCTCTCAAGAATCACAGGGGGGACACCCTCTCCTCTTTCTTCTCTCAGTCCCTTTCTCCTTCTTCTTCAGACTTTTCTCCTCTTTCCTCGCTGCCATCCCTCTCTATCCTTCTTTCCCTATCATTCCTTCTTTCCCCTCCCTCACATCTCTGACACATCCATTTTCTTCCTCTTCTTCACCCTCTCCTCCTTCATTTTCTCCTCTCTCCCCTCCACCTCTCTCCCCCCTCCTCTTTCCCTCTCTCCTCCCACACCACACCCTTCTGATCTTTCTCCTCCTTCCTTTTCCTCCCTTTCTCCTCCCACACCACACCCACCTGCTCGTGCTCGCTCTCCTCCTTCCTCCTCCTCTCAGGCACATCCCACCGCTCCTCACTCACACTTCCCTTCTCTTCCTCTTTTTTCTACTTCGTTATCAACTGGGTCAACGCCCAATCAAAGCAATGTGGTGTCCCTGTATTCAGTGCCTCCAGCACAGGGCACCCTGTCTATCCCAAGCACAGTACAAACATTGCCAGTCATTATATCAGGAGAAGAAAGTGCAAATCTCCCTACACAAAACGCTGCATGTAGCCCCCAGACACAACAGCCCACAGCCAGGGTTTCACAGGGAGGAGGTGTAGCTACAGACACAAATGAGGAACCTCAGTGCCGAGCAGGGCTGCCAGCATGGAACTATGACACTGATCCACGCAGTCTCAGCAAGGAAGAGGGAAATCCCCATGCAGCAAGACAACTTTTAAGCCCAAATCTCAGTCAGTGTATGCACCAAGCACACCATGTCACTTCTTATCTGATGAAGATGCAACGTCACACATGCTGCCCAATACTAGGGAAGAAAACACACAAGCACCAATAGGGCAGGGACAGGTAGAGGCACCATCTATGAGCCCTTCATCCCAAGCCAGGTGATCAGTATGTTGCCAGACCCAGGGATACACCCCATGCCATTTTGCCAAAAAATGCAGCAGATCCAGCAAACGTATGCAGCAGCCTGGATTGATCTCTGGGCCGTAATGGAAATAAAAGCAGGTGATGCATTCTGGCCAATTATGAGAGAACACTTCAAGCTTCCAGCAGAATTAGATGCGTATGCCTGGGAGACAGGACCAAAGCTAATTGAGCAGCTCAGAGAATGGGCCAAAAGCAGACTGACAGGACAAACTCAGCCTACATGTCACGAGCCAAGACCAGACAGAGTCTGTAGAGGAGTTCCATGACAGAGTGATGCAAGTGTTTCAAGATTTAGGCCTCATTACCCATGATCAGACACACAGATGGATGTTGGCACAGGCCTTTGTGCATGGACTGAAAGAACCAATCAGAAAGCCACTGATAGTAGGTAGGCCTGAGTACAGGTCAATAGCAATGGACACCCTGCTCACAGTCGCAAAAGGGATAGAATCCCAGCCAGGAGTGCGGAAAACAGCTCCCCTCATGGTGGCCACAGACCAAGATGATCAACCACGCTACAAGGACAGGAGAACCGTCAAGTGTTTCAACTGTGGCAAGCCTGGCCATTACCGGAACCGCTGCAGAGAACCCCTACGACCCACCACATTGCCCAGAGGAGCAAGCCAAGGAGAAAACACAGAAAGCAGTGAAGAACCCCATCCATAGGACAGGAGCACGCCAAGTCCACAGGGCACCCCACCAGTGGGACCAATATCCTGAGAGTGGATGGCGTAGTCAGATCTTTTCTTGTGGAACTCCGCAACCTCACCTATCAGAATCTTCTGCGTCCTGCATGGGAATTGATGGTCAAGTCAGATATTTCCAGATTATGAAGCCCCTGAGCGTGTGGACTCAGCCAGAATACTCCATCATGTCCCAGTTTGTTGTGTCAAAGACCTGCACCCTCAACCTATTGGGAGTGGACCTACTGCAGAAGCTGAAAGCGACCAGAGTGTTCCAGGAAGATGGGACCATGACACTTCCTTCACCCCTGACCCAAGAAGAAACAGGAACCTCAAACAACCACACTGCAGACCTATCACAGGAGGTGCTGGACATAGTACCAGAAAAGCCACTCCATCACCCAGAGTCAAGATGTCTCTGACCAACTGAAGGTCTAAGTGAACTCGCCTAAGAAGACGGCATGAGAACTTTGACATTGGCCAGGATATTCAACTCAAGAAGGACCCTACTCGCTTCATGGAATGGCAACACCACATCCGGCTCCAACGCCAGAGGTTCATCTTTTGCAAGCACCAGGAGGTGCCCCCTGCAATCAACCAGTTCACCCAGGCCCTAGACCAGCAAAAGGCCACTCAGCTCTTCAAACTTGTGCACAAATACTGACCTGAGACCGAGCTGGAGAAAAAGAAAAAACTGATGGCTGAGAAAAAAGCAGCCGGTGAAGGAGACGTCCCAACAAGAAGACCCCCTGTGACCAGAGCAGGTGCTAACACAGTGACTGCCTTGGTGGAGAACAAGAAAGCCAGCTGGTCGTCATCTCTCATGATGTGGATCCTAGTAGACGGCTTGCTTTCCCGCCAGCTCTGTGCCGGGAGATGGGAGTCCCCTGCCGCATAGTGAAGGACAAGGCCAAACTGGGCTGCCTCGCCCATCGGAATCAATCCCAGCTTTCCACAGTGAAGAAAAAGACTGTAAACCCCACTGAGTTCAGAATGGTGCAAGGCCTGGAGGCCGTGAAAGAGGCTACGGTATTTGAAACAACAGTGCTGAACCCGCACACTCTGCTCTCAAAAGTCCCAGTCACCGCAACGGTATTCACGGTGATCAACCCGGCCAGTGCCTTCTTCAGTGTCCCCCTCCACCTGGATGACCTGCCTGCCTTCACGCACCAGTGCAGTGCATATGGACAGTGTTGCATCAAGGTGCTCAGAACAAGTCCTTCAAGTTTCACCAAGACAATGTCCTCCATCCTCGTCAACTGGATTGCAGAATATGCAGGAGTCACTCTTCTACAACACGTGGATGACCTTCTCCTTTGTGGGGTTGACATCGATACCTGCACAGCCCATTCCTTGTCTCTTCTACTCCACCTGGAGAAACAGCAACGCAAGGTCTGGAAGAACAAAGTCCAGTGGTGTCAGAAGCAAGTTACATCCCTGGGACTCTGTATTGCTCACCAGACGGAACACCTGTCAAATGACTGGAAGACCACTGTGGAGAAGATGGCTCCCTCAACAACTCCAAAAATGCTGCAGGCCTTCCCTGGTCTAGTGTCGTATTGCAGAACCTGGATCCCTGATGCCTCAGTCCTAATGCAGCCTCTGTGTGCTTGCATCAATGCAACCCCGCTCCTTCTATCAGACGCAGCCTTCAACCCATTCAGGAGATTGGAAGAACTCCACAGTCTCAGCGCCAATACCAGGCCTACCTGACTACGAGAAGCCTTTCCGTCTACCTGATGGAAGAAAGAAGGTCATGCTACTGGAGTCCTGACACGGATTCACGGGGGAAAACAGAGACTTTTAGGCTGCCTCTCAGCCCACTTGGATCCAGTTACAAGAGGAGCACCCTCCTGCCTGATGGCAGTATCTGCAGCATACACCTTCCTGGACAAGACTGCTGACATCACTCTTGGACAGCCACTGGAAACTCTCACTCCACACGACATCTTGGCAATCTTCAATCAAGCTCAACCAACAATAATCTCCCCACCGCCAGGCATCTTTGTGGCGCCTCTATTGCCTTTATCTCACAATGTCACCATCTCCAGACCTACAGTCCTCATCCCGGCCACTCTACTCCCACTCCCAAGGGGGATACAATATGGACTTTTCAGAACAAAAATTTACAGAATTTATCCTCTACTTGGATGGCTCCAGATTTGCAGATGATGAAGAAGTTTCCACACAGGAAGTGCAGTGACCAGCAATCAAGAAATCCTGTGGTCCAGAAGTCTGTCACCTAGCCTGTCAGCCCAGGAAGCAGAACTGATAGTGCTGACGAAGGCCTGCCAGATGGCAGAAGGCAAGACTGCAAACATCTACACCGACTACAGGTGCTCGCATGGCATAGCACATGACTTTGGGCCCATCTGGGCTGCAAGGGACTTCATCACAGCAAACGGGACAACCGTGAAGCATCATGGAGCCTTCAGGGACCTGCTGGGTGTACTCCAATTTCCAAAATGGTGGCAATTTGAAAAATCAAAGTGCATGGAAAACTGAGAACAGAAGAGGCGTGAGGCAATAACATGGCGGACATGGCAGCCAAAGAAGCGGCCAAAGGAAGACAAACATGGAGAAGTGGGAGAGGTCGTAGAGCCGGACGGCTACTACATGACGACTGAAGACAAGAAACCTGACAAAAAGACATCCTGGGATCTGCTCAAGAAGTTGCAAGACCAAGCTCCAACAGGAGAAGAAGAGCTGAATGCGGAAAAAAAGCAACACGTGAAGAAGGAAGGCTATCTGACCCACCTGATGAAGAATACACACGTTTTTCTGAACATGCAGTTGAATAAATAGACTATGATTGCAAACACATGAACCCCCGACAGGGACAGTCCTCCTGACCGCCCATTTGCGAAAAGTCTGTATCGGTAGGGGAGGCATGTACTAGGCATGTCTCAACCCGCCGGCAGCACAAAAGAGTTGCAGCGCTTTGGGACAGGAGCAGGTTTTTAGGGCAAGTGGTATCTAAGGGGGGACTGTCATGGAAATATATATGTATTCCACTTATTCAATGTATATTCATATATATGCATTTACAGTTAGATAGATCTCACTTGCTAAAAATCCTGTGCTCACACATATCTATGCAAAAGCTGATGCTAGCTATAATCAGTCGTTTAAGACGACCTTGGCCTTCATAAGAAACAAGAACAGAAAGTCTTAATAGATATCTATTGTTTTCTTTTCGCGCAGGAAAGCTGGGGCAAAGAACAAATAAACAATAAATCTGCGACTTCAGCCCTTTTGTCATAATTATCATAATTATCATACTTACACTAGAACAGCCAATAATCTAGCAGCTTTTAATTGTATGTTAATTGACTAACCAGCCCCTTTTTGTAAATGTATAAAACCTTGAATGAATAATAAACTGGGGGTCTTGACGAACTGTTATACTGACACTTCCGTTGTGGACAGTCCTCATTTCGTTCTGAGCGCTCAAAAAGACATTCAATCTAAAATTGGGAACAGAAGCAGCAAACACTGAAGGATAGATTTATCCTAATTAAATTTCCATAACAGTGGGTCACTGCCTCCTCACTGCATACGGTGCTACTGGTGCACTACAAGGGGCTGTGGGGACTTTAGGCAAAAGCTTTGCCTTAAGTAGTTAATCTTCTGCTTAAAGAATGAGGCAAATTCTTCAGCTGATATGAGTGGATAGGGAGGTGGAGCTGGGGGACGAGGATGGAATTGAAAGTAATAAATAGCTGTTTAGTGTTGTGAGACAAGGATGATACAAGTGATGAGAATTAAGTTTGTTTTGCTGCAGTGAGAAATTGTGCAGCATTTTGACAACTTTTGCTACTGGACGGGCTGCTCGACTCCCTTTCTCAGTACAGTCCTCACAAGTGGCACCCCAATTACCCTTGTTTCACCTGCGTCACAACTCTCCAACTGCCCAACTGACTGTAGGGAACCACAGATGGGCGAGTCTTCAGAGATGTGTGAACATTCTATTCCTTGGGCATCACAGTTCAGCTCCAAAAATTCACAGACTCAAGAGGAGGAAAGCATCTGCACCGAATGGCAACATTTTTTGCAGTTGGATCCGGTGTAACAGGCCAGATTAACCCCCCTCCCAGAATATACCCGGGGTTAAAGTCACCAAGACCAGATTATACCCCGGCTATATTCTGGCCCAGGCCAAACTATATCCCGGGGTATAAATTGGCCTAGGCCAGTTTTTACCCCTCTGGGCCAGAATATACCTCGGGTATATTATGGCCTAGCTGAAACTATACCCAGGGTTAAAATTGGCCTAGGCCAGATTATACCCCTCTGAGTCAGAATATACCCCAGCTGCTGTAGATCAGATTTTTCATGCTTTTGAGAACCATTGAGTGATATACATAATAATGGGCCCCCTGTCAGTGCACAGGGGCCCCAAACATCGCACAGGATTGAGAGATATACTCAAGAACAGGGCCCCAGGCAGCGCACAGTGGGGCATTCTTTTCTTAATCCAGTGGATTCCTTGTCATACAAATTGAAGGATTATATAACCTGTAAGTAGCATAATGTTATTTATGCATCGACCTGTCCTTGCCCCAAAGTGTATGTGGGGCAGACATCACAAGAGCTGCGTAGACGCATACAGCAGCATATTTCTAATATTAATCTTGCTAAATCGAATTTGGCAAAGGGGAAGACATTATCCTCCGTGGCATCCCATTTTTTAGATCTTCATGCGGGGCGCACTTGTGGACTTAATGTAGTGGGTCTTCAAAGAATTAGGCCGAATATTCGCAAAAAGGATCGACAGGGTGAACTTTTGAGATTAGAATCTAGATGGATTTATTCAATCAATTCGGTTAGGCCATTTGGGATTAACCCCTTAACCCCCAAGGGTGGTTTGCACGTTAATGACCGGGCCAATTTTTACAATTCTGACCACTGTCTCTTTGTGAGGCTATAACTCTGGAACGCTTCAACGGATCTTAGCGATTCTGAGACTGTTTCGTGACATATTGTACTTCATATAAATAGAGAAAAACTCTGGCACACTAAAGGAAGTCACTTTAGCAATATTTATTCACAACAAATCGGCAGATGCAAAAAGAAAAAAGAAAAAACAGTGGACAATTCTTCCATGTAGTCATTAATAGATAATTATATAGAAAAGAACGTGACCCCCACCCCCAGACTTCCAGACCCGGAGTCTTTTGTCCCCCCTTGCGGTCTACAGGAACTCCTCACACGGATCACAGTGGGAATTTTGCCCCTGTTTAAACAAGCTTCCACATGCAAATAGGACACTTCTTGAAAAAGGCATATGAGCCGAAACGTCGATTTTATGTGTCCATGCAAATTGTTCTTTTCTACATAATTATGTATGAAAAAAATGGAAATATGGCGAAAATTTGGAAAATGTTGCAATTTTCAAACTTTGAATTTTTATTCCCTTAAAACAGAGAAATATATCACACTAAATAACATTTCCCACATGACTACTTTACATCAGCACAATTTTGGATCCAAATTTTTTTTTTGATACGAAGTTATAAGGGTTAAAAGTTGACCAGTGATTTCTCATTTTTACAACAAATTATACAAAACTATTTTTTTTAGGGACCACCTCACATTTGAAGTCACTTTGGGAGGTCTATATGGCAGAAAATACCCAAAAGTGACACCATTCTAAAAACTGCACCCCTCAAGGTACTCAAAACCACATTCAAGAAGTTTATTAACCCTTCAGGTGCTTCACAGGAGCTGAAGCAACTTGGAAGGTAAAAATGAACATTTAACTTTTTAGTCACCAAAATGATCTTTTACAAACAATTTTTTTATTTTAACAAGGGTAAAAGGAGAAAATGGACAGAAAAAGTTGTTGTGCAATTTCTCCTGAGTACGCCGATACCCCATATGTGGGGATGTGGGGGAAAACCACTGTCTGGGCGCACGCCAGGGCTCGTAAAGGAAGGAGCGCCGTTTGACTTTTTCAAACCAAAATTGGCTGGAATTGAGATTGGACGCTATGTCGCGTTTGGAGAGCCCCTGATGTGCCTAAACAGTGGAAACCCCTCACAAGTGACACCATTTTGGAAACTAGACCCCTACAGAACTTATCTAGATCTGTGGTTAGCACTTTGAATTCCCAAGTAAAAGTTTATAATGCCTGGGTGAGAAAAAAAAACAATTTCCACAAAAATGATTTTTAGTCCCCAATTTTGGATTTTTCCCAAGGAAATTGGATCCCAAAAGTTGTTGTCCAATTTGTCCTGAGTATGTTGATACCCCATATGTGAGGGGAAAATACTGTTTGGGCGCACGGCAGGGCTCAGAAAGGAAGTAATGACGTTTTGGAATGCAGACTTTGATGGGTGTCATGTTCAGTTTGCAGAGCCCCTGATGTGCCTAAACAGTGGAAACCCCCCACAAGTGACCCCATTTTGGAAACTAGACCCCCTAAGGAACTTGTCTAGGTCTGTGGTGAGCACTTTGAACCCCAAGTGCTTCACACAAGTTTATAATGCCCGGGGATGAAAATAAAAAAGCCTATTTTTTTCCCACAAAAATGATCTTTTAGTCACCATTTTTTTATTTTCCCAAGGGTAACGAGAGAAATTGGACCCCAAAAGTTGTTGTTCAATTTGTCCTGATTACGCTGATACCCCATATGTGGGAGAAAACTACTGTATGGGCACACATCGGGGCTCGGAAGGGAAGTAGTGACGTTTTGCATTGCAGACTTTGATGGAATAGTCTGCAGGTGTCATGTCGCATTTGGAGAGCCCTTTATGTGCCTAAACAGTGGAAACCCCCACAAGTGACCCCATTTTGGAAACTAGACCCCCAAAGGAACTTATTTAGATGTGTTGTGAGAACTTTGAACCCCTAAGTGCTTCACAGAAGTTTATAACGTAGAGCCATAAAAATAAAAAATCATATTTTTTTCCACAAAAATTATATTTTCGCCCCAATTTTTATTTTGCCAAGGGTAACAGAAGAAATTGGACCCCAAGAGTTATTGTGCAATTTTTCCTCAGTACGCTGATCCCCCATATGTGGGGGTAAACTACTGTTTGGGCGCATGGCAGAGCTCAGAAGGGAAGGAGCACCGTTTGACTTTTTCAACGCCGAATTGGCTGGAATTGAGATCAGACGCCATGTCACATTTGGAGAGCACCTGATGTGCCTAAACAGTGGAAACCTCATCCAAATCTAACTCCAACTCTAACCCCAACACACCCCTAACTCTAATCCCAACTGTAATCATAACCCTAACCACAAACCTAACCCTAACACCCCTAACCCTAATCCCAACCCTAACTTTAGCCCCAACTCTAACCCTAACTTTAGCCCCAACCCTAACCCTAACGGAAAAATGGAAATAAATACATTTTTAAAATTTTATTATTTTCCCCTAACTAAGGGGGTGATAAAGGGGGGTTTGATTTACTATTTATAGCGGGTTTTTATGTTAGGCAGCTATCACACGCTAAAAGACGCTTTTTATTGCAAAAAATAGTTTTTGCATCACCACATTTTGAGAGCTATAATTTTTCCATATTTTGGCCTACAGAGTCTTATTTTTTGCGCGACGAGTTGACGTTTTTATTGGTACCATTTTTGGGCACATGATATGTTTTGATCGCTTTTTATTACGATTTTTGGGAGGCAGAATAAACAGAAACCAGCAATTCATGAATTTCTTTTGGGGGGGCGTTTATACCATTCCGTGTGTGGTAAAATTGTTAAAGCAGTTTTATTCTTCGGGTCAGTACAATTACGGCGATACATCATTTATATCATTTTTTCATGTTTTGGTCCTTTTATACAATAAAAACGTTGATATATAAAAAAATAATTATTTTTGCATCGCTTTATTCTGCGAGCTGTAACTTTTTTATTTTTTCATTGATGATGCTGTATGGCGGCTCGTTTTTTGCATGACAAGATGACGTTTTCAGCGGTACAATGTTTATTTATATGCGTCTTTTTTTATCGCGTGTTATTCCACTTTTTCTTCAGTGGTATGATGATAAATCATTGTTTTTTTGCCTTGTTTTTTTTTTAAGGGGTTCACTAAAGGTGTTAACTAGTGGGACAGGTTTATAGGGCGGACGGACGCGGCAATACTAAATATGTGTACTTTTATTGTTTTGTTTTTGTTATTTACATGAAGAAATGAATTTATTGGGGAATATTTTTTTTTGCTTTATTTAGGAATTTTTTTTTTACACGTTATTTTTATTTTTTTTACTTTTTTACTTTGTCCCAGCGTGGGACATCACTGTATGAAGTCAGATCGCCGATCTGACACTGTGTACAGCCCTCTGTCAGATCGGCGATGTGACAGGCACTGCTGCAGGCTTCCTCTGCGCCGGCTCTCAGCAGGCACTGAGGAAGCCGCCTCCCTGCAGGACCCGGAAGACCCCGTGGCCATCTTGGATCCGGGGTCCTGCAGGAGAAGCGACCAGAGTGTTCCAGGAAGATGGGACCATGACACTTCCTTCACCCCTGACCCAAGAAGAAACAGGAACCTCAAACAACCACACTGCAGACCTATCACAGGAGGTGCTGGACATAGTACCAGAAAAGCCACTCCATCACCCAGAGTCAAGATGTTTCTGACCAACTGAAGGTCTAAGTGAACTCGCCTAAGAAGACGGCATGAGAACTTTGACATTGGCCAGGATATTCAACTCAAGAAGGACCCTACTCGCTTCATGGAATGGCAACACCACATCCGGCTCCAATGCCAGAGGTTCATCTTTTGCAAGCACCAGGAGGTGCCCCCTGCAATCAACCAGTTCACCCAGGCCCTAGACCGGCAAAAGGCCACTCAGCTCTTCAAACTTGTGCACAAATACTGACCTGAGACCGAGCTGGAGAAAAAGAAAAAACTGATGGCTGAGAAAAAAGCAGCCGGTGAAGGAGACGTCCCAACAAGAAGACCCCCTGTGACCAGAGCAGGTGCTAACACAGTGACTGCCTTGGTGGAGAACAAGAAAGCCAGCTGGTCGTCATCTCTCATGATGTGGATCCTAGTAGACGGCTTGCTGTTAAAAATGCTTATTTTAAGTATATTTTTCAAGGACTTGTTACCAGATGCGATACTTTAAAGAAAATGTCATGTTTCTTATAAAAAAAAATGTAGTGGTTTATTGGACTGTTTACCAAAAAAACATCATTACAGGAAAACATAAAATGAGTGAAATAGTTACGTAGATATTGTCCATTTGTCCATAGCAAAGCTTGTACACATCTTTCCTTGGTGTCCTGAATGGTAAAAATGACATTCTGTCTCTGTCAGGAGCGTCTTAGAGAAACAACACGTGGTTGCAGCTGTTCATTCATCATAGTCCTTGTCCCATGTGTCTGTGGAGTGAGTGCGAGCAAGAGACCCCCCTTCGTGTAGCCATTATATAAAAGTCCCTTAGATCACGTGGTCTCTGTATATGGAGATGACACTCTACCATACAGAAATAGCATCTGTAATGTCAGCGAACGTTAACGTGCTTGGTACAGAATTGAGTGTATAAATCCATAACCAATAATTAATATTTAACAATTCCCCCTTTTGAGGGTGATAGACATTAATTGGAACCCTCAAAGTAGAGACGTTCATCTTTAGGATAATCAGATCTTCTTTCTTCTTTTTCTTCTTCTTTGGCAAAAATAATGTAATTTCCATAATAATAATCATAATAATATCAGATTATTGTTATATGCACATAATGATGTGAATTCATGTTATGGTAAGCCGTGACTAATATTCATATAAAATATATATTATACTTTCCTAAACCTAAATCGAAGCATCTCCGGTCCAGTCATCATCATCATCTGATGTCATCTGGTCTTCATGTTGACGTCTTGTTCTTGGTTCTTTTAAAACACAGTCTTTATATGATAATTCCTTTGAAATAACATGTAGATATTGTAGAGACCGTGTGTCATGTGTCCATCAAAGTCCATAAATTCAAATGTTGATAAGAAAACAAAGTCCTTTGATGAAATGAAGCTTTAATATCTGAGCAGTGTCACCTTTAAAGACCTGGACTTACATTGGCTCGCCTTGGATATTTCTGGAATCCTCCATGCCATCCGCAATGGTCTTGGAACAGGTGTGACGTCTTTGGTCAGCAAAGCAAGGGTTAAAATGACTCTTCCTTGCTAAAGATAGCACCATAACCAGTCCTTAGTCCTAATGCACAGGACTCATGTCAGGGTTGTAGTTTCCTGACAACTTATTGTTCACCAGCTTTCATTGAAGCTTCATAGGTGATAGGAAACCACTGGAACGTGATAAAAGCGTGATAACACAGTTCATATTAGCATCATAGGATCATCGTCCTCTGCCATTGTGTCTGTCAGTGGTGAATACTGCAGTTGTTGTCAGTGATGAAATGAATTGTGATTGACACAGTCTATTATTACTCAGACATCATATAGCCTTGTTACCTTCTGGAACTTCGGCTTTTTCTTCTTGCAACTTTTTAAATTTACTTGAATTTAGAAATATGAAAAGTCTTTATTAACGTAATTCCAATATCTTGCTTGAAGTCTTCATTCCCTATTCTATACCAAATCTGGTAATTTTCCTAACCTATAATATCACAGCGTACCATAGCAATCAGTAATATCCATAGAATTATTATCAGAATAGTAATATGGAATTCATGTTTGTATGTGAAACAATAATAAATGATAATGCATTATTAACCATATTCTTCATGAGATAGAACATTTTTATGTCATAGGTGTAATTACCTTTTCAACCCATAGGAGTCAGTGTGTTTTTCATGTAACAAGTGTTTCCATCTTTATTACTAAAACTTTATTAATGGAATATATTTATTAGACCAATAATAGGTAAGAATGTATAGCCATGATCCAAAATGTGAATATGAATGAATGAATGAATGAATGAATGAATTATTGTATTTACTCAGAATTAGAACATTTTCTTTTAATGAACCGATATCTTCACTATATTTAATGAAGCAATATTCTTGTACTAGACATTACTTTATTAAATATTGATGTTTCTTGATTGATTGAGATAAAAAATAAAAATTAAGAATCAAAAATAGAGATAAAGGAAGAATAAAAATTAAAAAATGAAAAATAAGAATAAAAACAAAAATAAGAATAAAAATAAAAATAAAGCCTTTATATGTTTATGACAAATGCTGAGTAGTTATGTTCTCAGTAACACATATCCTTAATATTTCCATTATCTGGATGATTTCATATTTGTCATGACCTTGTGTTACCAAAATTTTCATATTATGCAACTTTGCATGTAATCCCCTTCTTAGTGTAAAGAAATGACTCTTTATAATACTTAATGTTATCATCTCTAGTAGTTATACCATTTTACCTTTTTATATTCTTTAAAATGTGTGAAGAAGACGTATTGATGAAATGTGATGATGTATTCAAGATCAAAAACACATTTCCCCCTTAATACCAAAAAATATTATTTTGTGAAATAATTGATTTATCAAAACCAAAATGAAAAAAATAATTGTTTTATAAATTATTTATGTAACTTCTGTTTTAGCTTTATACCATATATTTGTCTGAAGATGTGTACCATCTACGTAACCATTAAAAATAAAAATAACATTGAATATCATAAAATTATCGTTTGGGAAAAAGGAAAAAAAAAATCTAAATGTAAATTTTCTTGATAAACCATTTTGATGTGTGATTCCACTTATCTACTATTAACTAAAAAAAATAATTACTAAAGAAATATATGTTGAGTAGATAATATTTCATTTTGTATCTTAATATTCTAATTGAACTGATTTGTATTATTTCTCTTAAAAACAAGTTGTTGTTTTTTCTCGCATACCATGAATTGTGAAACCTCTTTCATACATCACACGTACATTTTCTCTTAGCAGCTGCTCATACACGCATCTGTCATCTGTCACTCAGACTGTGACACGGATAAGTTCACACCACAAGTTCCTCATACAAAAAGGTAGGAATATTAACCCAAATAATTGTATCTTAATTATCAATGCGCATTGTAAACTACTAAATTTAATATTTTAATATTTCTTTGAATATTCCCCAAATACACATAACAAACTTTGTGAACCATTCTATAGAAAAAAAGGACTCATAAGAAAATTTGGTTATGAGCTGTTTCTATATTTGGTGCAAGGTTTGCAACTGAAATTGAACCCTAAAACTTAAGAGGCCTAAAAAAAAATTCTTTGACTTGCAAAGACTGCGCTCACTGAAGCTACAAACGCTTTAAGTTGCAAACACTGAAATAGGGGTATATGGTAGCCTTATAATTAGAACAGTTTGAATGTCACATGTGTGACTGTCATGCAGTAAGAACATATTGCCAAGCAAATAAATAACTTCAAAATGTTAGCAACACACAAAAACTAAATTTATATTCAGTTAGTTATATATTATTTCCTTTTAAGTGTTAAATATATAAAAACATGCAGTTATTACAAATTCCTGTGTAAATAAAGGAATAAATCCATGTAAGAGAGTTTTTCCCGATTAAGTCCTACTTTGAAGTGAAAATTCTAAGGATAAATAAGAGATAAGATTAAATATCATATACAAAACAATTGCAATGTCTTATACAAATATATATATTGGCTTTAATGTAATTCTAAATATTACTGTAGTTTATTTTAATTATATCACTATAGATATAGATATACAGTTATACAATTTCTACTTATACAAGTATACTATATACTGTATACTGTATGAATATATATCTATATATATATATGTACATATATATATATCTACAAAAGCTGTGAACTACAGAATTATATTTATAAAATAATTACAAATAACTGAATAATATATTGTATAATACTTTTACACAACATATAATTTCATTTTCAGTCAATTCCTAAACCAAATCTTATTTCTTTGTCAAAGATGTCCTGGAAAACTCTGTTAATCATTCCTCTTTTTAATGATTGTTTGAGCAGCTCCGATAATGAGCTGTAAATTGAAGACTTAGATAAGTCATTTTGAGACATCACCTGCTCCTGTCTTTCAATGTCCGCCATTTGTCTCTTTACAGAGAGGTCTGAACTTTGAATTATTAACTCTTTCTGCAAAGCGGACTCTTGGATTTTTTTATAGGGCTTATAACTAATATGTAATTTCCTCCGTATGTCATAGATTTGATTCCGGGGATGACTCAGTTTAGGAGATTTTGACACTGGCTTTTGAAAAGATCTTACTCTGTCTGTTTGATTTATTTTCCTATCACGATTCTCATGTTTTCTAGCAAAATCAAGGAATTGCGCACATTCAAATAAAGTATCTTTTTGTGACGCAATAACACGAGATACAGAATTTAGGAATCCAAATTTGTCCACAAAATACTTTATCATTGATTGTGTTTTGACATTGGTAATTAGAGTTTTGTACAACCTTTCAAATATGGACATGAATGTAAAAGTACATTCTTTCCGACCAATCCTTAATTTTTGAAGAATCTCAATATCTGGACAATTTTCATTTAAGGCACAGAAAATCAGAATTTTCAGTCTGTCTTTATCATCTAGATCTCCATGTAATTCATTATCAAAACTCAACTTCAATGTTAAGCGTCTGGAAAAGGTTGCAGGAAGCCACAATTTAAATAATTGATTTTTCTCAGCATTACTTAAATCAAGCTTATCAATAAAGCTTTCGAAGATTTCAGAATTTCTGCATACATGGATTTTGTTATCATATGCAGGAATGATTTTGCATAATTTTAACAAATTTTTCCTAACTTTAATTTGGAGTTGGGCCTGTGAATTGTCTTCTATTTTTGGTGGCCTTTGTACATCCGTCTCTCGTACGTCATCTGCATCAGTTCTCATCTCCCTCCCATGTTCCCTCCTACATCAGTTCTGAAGTCTCCTCCCATGTTCCCTCCTACATCAGTTCTCAAGTCTCCTCCCATGTTCCCTCCTACATCAGTTCTCAAGTCTCCTCCCACATTTCCACCATCTTTTTTTACGTCATCAGAGACAAGGTCACCTTGAGTAGCCATTACAGACACATGTCCCACATCTTGCTCAATTTCCTCATTACAGTCAATTTCGGGAACATTACTAGTATCTTCTGACACTATTTCTACACAGTCATCTTTAGATTTCTCTAATACAAACTTGTGAAATACGTGAACTAACTGTAATATATTTTTCAATTTCTCTCTTTCTCTATTAAAGGACACCAGCTTAGATTCTAGCTTTAGATTTTCCATTTCACATTCTGCATATAAGCTGAGCCATAAAACTTCTAAATTTGACTGATCTACAGACATAAATTTCAGTCTACTTTGCTTAGAAAAAGAAGTAATGACATCCATTTTTCTTACCTTGAAATATCTCAGCTTGTAGCTCCTTTCTTGGACAATGCTCTTGTCATCAGCACGTCTGATTCCTGTAGTACGTCTGGCAACTCTTAGTCCTCATTCATAGGTTCTTTCTTGATCCTGAAATATCGTAGTGTGATTTCTTTGACGACTTGCACATCTGACGTAATTTTTCTTCTATTCTTCCTCCCCTTGCAAGTTATCAAAAATTCACACTCTAAAAATCAAGTGTGACTGGCTGGCTCTCCAAAATGTTAAAAATGCTTATTTTAAGTATATTTTTCAAGGACTTGTTACCAGATGCGATACTTTAAAGAAAATGTCATGTTTCTTATAAAAAAAAATGTAGTGGTTTATTGGACTGTTTACCAAAAAAACATCATTACAGGAAAACATAAAATGAGTGAAATAGTTATGTAGATATTGTCCATTTGTCCATAGCAAAGCTTGTACACATCTTTCCTTGGTGTCCTGAATGGTAAAAATGACATTCTGTCTCTGTCAGGAGCGTCTTAGAGAAACAACACGTGGTTGCAGCTGTTCATTCATCATAGTCCTTGTCCCATGTGTCTGTGGAGTGAGTGCGAGCAAGAGACCCCCCTTCGTGTAGCCATTATATAAAAGTCCCTTAGATCACGTGGTCTCTGTATATGGAGATGACACTCTACCATACAGAAATAGCATCTGTAATGTCAGCGAACGTTAACGTGCTTGGTACAGAATTGAGTGTATAAATCCATAACCAATAATTAATATTTAACACTTGCTTTCCTGCCAGCTCTGTGCCGGGAGATGGGAGTCCCCTGCCGCATAGTGAAGGACAAGGCCAAACTGGGCTGCCTCGCCCATCGGAATCAATCCCAGCTTTCCACAGTGAAAAAAAAGACTGTAAACCCCACTGAGTTCAGAATGGTGCAAGGCCTGGAGGCCGTGAAAGAGGCTACGGTATTTGAAACAACAGTGCTGAACCCGCACACTCTGCTCTCAAAAGTCCCAGTCACCGCAACGGTATTCACGGTGATCAACCCGGCCAGTGCCTTCTTCAGTGTCCCCCTCCACCTGGATGACCTGCCTGCCTTCACGCACCAGTGCAGTGCATATGGACAGTGTTGCATCAAGGTGCTCAGAACAAGTCCTTCAAGTTTCACCAAGACAATGTCCTCCATCCTCGTCAACTGGATTGCAGAATATGCAGGAGTCACTCTTCTACAACACGTGGATGACCTTCTCCTTTGTGGGGTTGACATCGATACCTGCACAGCCCATTCCTTGTCTCTTCTACTCCACCTGGAGGAACAGCAACGCAAGGTCTGGAAGAACAAAGTCCAGTGGTGTCAGAAGCAAGTTACATCCCTGGGACACTGTATTGCTCACCAGACGGAACACCTGTCAAATGACTGGAAGACCACTGTGGAGAAGATGGCTCCCTCAACAACTCCAAAAATGCTGCAGGCCTTCCCTGGTCTAGTGTCGTATTGCAGAACCTGGATCCCTGATGCCTCAGTCCTAATGCAGCCTCTGTGTGCTTGCATCAATGCAACCCCGCTCCTTCTATCAGACGCAGCCTTCAACCCATTCAGGAGATTGGAAGAACTCCACAGTCTCAGCGCCAATACCAGGCCTACCTGACTACGAGAAGCCTTTCCGTCTACCTGATGGAAGAAAGAAGGTCATGCTACTGGAGTCCTGACACAGATTCACGGGGGAAAACAGAGACTTTTAGGCTGCCTCTCAGCCCACTTGGATCCAGTTACAAGAGGAGCACCCTCCTGCCTGATGGCAGTATCTGCAGCATACACCTTCCTGGACAAGACTGCTGACATCACTCTTGGACAGCCACTGGAAACTCTCACTCCACACGACATCTTGGCAATCTTCAATCAAGCTCAACCAACAATAATCTCCCCACCGCCAGGCATCTTTGTGGCGCCTCTATTGCCTTTGTCTCACAATGTCACCATCTCCAGACCTACAGTCCTCATCCCGGCCACTCTACTCCCACTCCCAAGGGGGGATACAATATGGACTTTTCAGAACAAAAATTTACAGAATTTATCCTCTACTTGGATGGCTCCAGATTTGCAGATGATGAAGAAGTTTCCACACAGGAAGTGCAGTGACCAGCAATCAAGAAATCCTGTGGTCCAGAAGTCTGTCACCTAGCCTGTCAGCCCAGGAAGCAGAACTGATAGTGCTGACGAAGGCCTGCCAGATGGCAGAAGGCAAGACTGCAAACATCTACACCGACTACAGGTGCTCGCATGGCATAGCACATGACTTTGGGCCCATCTGGGCTGCAAGGGACTTCATCACAGCAAACGGGACAACCGTGAAGCATCATGGAGCCTTCAGGGACCTGCTGGGTGTACTCCAATTTCCAAAATGGTGGCAATTTGAAAAATCAAAGTGCATGGAAAACTGAGAACAGAAGAGGCGTGAGGCAATAACATGGCGGACATGGCAGCCAAAGAAGCGGCCAAAGGAAGACAAACATGGAGAAGTGGGAGAGGTCGTAGAGCCGGACGGCTACTACATGACGACTGAAGACAAGAAACCTGACAAAAAGACGTCCTGGGATCTGCTCAAGAAGTTGCAAGACCAAGCTCCAACAGGAGAAGAAGAGCTGAATGCGGAAAAAAAGCAACACGTGAAGAAGGAAGGCTATCTACAATGGACTCCAAACCCTGCCTACCACAAAGTATGCACCCTATGGTGGTCCAATGGGCACATGGACCCACACCCACATATCAAAGACACAGATGAATGATCTAATTGGTGCTTACTGGTTCGCTTCAGGGATCTCCACCCTAAAAGCCAAATTCACCAGCAGCTGTCTGACCTGCGGCAAATGCAAGCCTGGACGTGTGGAAGAAAGTCCCCCTCACCTCATCTGGCAAGACCACTCTACCAGCTTCAGAGGATCCAGATAGACCACATCCAGATATCGCCAAGTGAAGGATTCAAATACGCCATTGTGGTCAAAGAAGTATTTTCAAGATAGACAGAAGCGTTCCCAGTCAGCAAAGACTACTGCAAAGAAGCTACTTTCGGAAAATAGTGTGCAGATACGGGGTTCCAGAAGTGATAGAGAGTGATCAGGGACCCGCATTCACAGCAAATCTGACACAAGAGATCTGGTTAGCAGTAGGGTCAGATTTAGGCCTACACACTCCTTACCACCCCCAGAGCAGCGGGAAGGTAGACTGAACGGAACACTTAAGAATAGGATGCTGAAAATTGCCCAAGAGACACGCAAACCATGGCATGACACACTCCCAATTGCACTGTTTAGCGTAAGGCACACTCCCAGAGACCCAGAAAAGCTGTCACCATGCAAAATTTTGTTTGGGTCTAGTCCCAAGTCAGGTGCATTCTTCCCTCAGCAGCAGAATATGCAAAATGATATCTTGTTTGCTTATGTAATTGAATTGGTCAAAAACTAATGTCCATTCTCGAGTTTTTCTCTTTACTGCCAGATCCAGACTCAGTGTCCGGTACGCACTCCTTGTAAGCCAGGAGACTGGGTGTTGGTGAAAAATGTTGGAAATGAGAACACTCGATCCCAGATTTGATGGTCCTGTCCAAGAGCCCCAGATGATACCAACCTCTGTGAAACTAGAGGGAAAGCCTGCTTGGATCCACGTATCGCATTGCAAGGAAGCTCCCGTACCAGGAGAGACACCTAAGCCATGAAGGATGTCGTGGATGCTCTGACTGACCAGACAGATGACCTACCTGATGAAGAATACACACGTTTTTCTGAACATGCAGTTGAATAAATAGACTATGATTGCAAACACATGAACCCCCGACAGGGACAGTCCTCCTGACCGCCCATTTGCGAAAAGTCTGTATCGGTAGGGGAGGCATGTACTAGGCATGTCTCAACCCGCCGGCAGCACAAAAGAGTTGCAGCGCTTTGGGACAGGAGCAGGTTTTTAGGGCAAGTGGTATCTAAGGGGGGACTGTCATGGAAATATATATGTATTCCACTTATTCAATGTATATTCATATATATGCATTTACAGTTAGATAGATCTCACTTGCTAAAAATCCTGTGCTCACACATATCTATGCAAAAGCTGATGCTAGCTATAATCAGTCGTTTAAGACGACCTTGGCCTTCATAAGAAACAAGAACAGAAAGTCTTAATAGATATCTATTGTTTTCTTTTCGCGCAGGAAAGCTGGGGCAAAGAACAAATAAACAATAAATCTGCGACTTCAGCCCTTTTGTCATAATTATCATAATTATCATACTTACACTAGAACAGCCAATAATCTAGCAGCTTTTAATTGTATGTTAATTGACTAACCAGCCCCTTTTTGTAAACGTATAAAACCTTGAATGAATAATAAACTGGGGTCTTGACGAACTGTTATACTGACACTTCCGTTGTGGACAGTCCTCATTTCGTTCTGAGCGCTCAAAAAGACATTCAATCTAAAATTGGGAACAGAAGCAGCAAACACTGAAGGATAGATTTATCCTAATTAAATTTCCATAACAGTGGGTCACTGCCTCCTCACTGCATACGGTGCTACTGGTGCACTACAAGGGGCTGTGGGGACTTTAGGCAAAAGCTTTGCCTTAAGTAGTTAATCTTCTGCTTAAAGAATGAGGCAAATTCTTCAGCTGATATGAGTGGATAGGGAGGTGGAGCTGGGGGACGAGGATGGAATTGAAAGTAATAAATAGCAGTTTAGTGTTGTGAGACAAGGATGATACAAGTGATGAGAATTAAGTTTGTTTTGCTGCAGTGAGAAATTGTGCAGCATTTTGACAACTTTTGCTACTGGACGGGTTGCTCGACTCCCTTTCTCAGTACAGTCCTCACAAGTGGCACCCCAATTACCCTTGTTTCACCTGCGTCACAACTCTCCAACTGCCCAACTGACTGTAGGGAACCACAGATGGGCGAGTCTTCAGAGATGTGTGAACATTCTATTCCTTGGGCATCACAGTTCAGCTCCAAAAATTCACAGACTCAAGAGGAGGAAAGCATCTGCACCGAATGGCAACATTTTTTGCAGTTGGATCCGGTGTAACAGGCCAGATTAACCCCCCTCCCAGAATATACCCGGGGTTAAAGTCACCTAGACCAGATTATACCCCGGCTATATTCTGGCCCAGGCCAAACTATATCCCGGGGTATAAATTGGCCTAGGCCAGTTTTTTACCCCTCTGGGCCAGAATATACCTCGGGTATATTATGGCCTAGCTGAAACTATACCCAGGGTTAAAATTGGCCTAGGCCAGATTATACCCCTCTGAGTCAGAATATACCCCAGCTGCTGTAGATCAGATTTTTCATGCTTTTGAGAACCATTGAGTGATATACATAATAATGGGCCCCCTGTCAGTGCACAGGGGCCCCAAACATCACACAGGATTGAGAGATATACTCAAGAACAGGGCCCCAGGCAGCGCACAGTGGGGCATTCTTTTCTTAATCCAGTGGATTCCTTGTCATACAAATTGAAGGATTATATAACCTGTAAGTAGCATAATGTTATTTATGCATCGACCTGTCCTTGCCCCAAAGTGTATGTGGGGCAGACATCACAAGAGCTGCGTAGACGCATACAGCAGCATATTTCTAATATTAATCTTGCTAAATCGAATTTGGCAAAGGGAAGACATTATCCTCCGTGGCATCCCATTTTTTAGATCTTCATGCGGGGCGCACTTGTGGACTTAATGTAGTGGGTCTTCAAAGAATTAGGCAGAATATTCGCAAAAAGGATCGACAGGGTGAACTTTTGAGATTAGAATCTAGATGGATTTATTCAATCAATTCGGTTAGGCCATTTGGGATTAACCCCTTAACCCCCAAGGGTGGTTTGCACGTTAATGACCGGGCCAATTTTTACAATTCTGACCACTGTCTCTTTGTGAGGCTATAACTCTGGAACGCTTCAACGGATCTTAGCGATTCTGAGACTGTTTCGTGACATATTGTACTTCATATAAATAGAGAAAAACTCTGGCACACTAAAGGAAGTCACTTTAGCAATATTTATTCACAACAAATCGGCAGATGCAAAAAGAAAAAAGAAAAAACAGTGGACAATTCTTCCATGTAGTCATTAATAGATAATTATATAGAAAAGAACGTGACCCCCACCCCCAGACTTCCAGACCCGGAGTCTTTTGTCCCCCCTTGCGGTCTACAGGAACTCCTCACACGGATCACAGTGGGAATTTTGCCCCTGTTTAAACAAGCTTCCACATGCAAATAGGACACTTCTTGAAAAAGGCATATGAGCCGAAACGTCGATTTTATGTGTCCATGCAAATTGTTCTTTTCTACATAATTATTTATGAAAAAAATGGAAATATGGCGAAAATTTGGAAAATGTTGCAATTTTCAAACTTTGAATTTTTATTCCCTTAAAACAGAGAAATATATCACACTAAATAACATTTCCCACATGTCTACTTTACATCAGCACAATTTTGGATCCAAATTTTTTTTTTGATACGAAGTTATAAGGGTTAAAAGTTGACCAGTGATTTCTCATTTTTACAACAAATTATACAAAACTATTTTTTTTAGGGACCACCTCACATTTGAAGTCACTTTGGGAGGTCTATATGGCAGAAAATACCCAAAAGTGACACCATTCTAAAAACTGCACCCCTCAAGGTACTCAAAACCACATTCAAGAAGTTTATTAACCCTTCAGGTGCTTCACAGGAGCTGAAGCAACTTGGAAGGTAAAAATGAACATTTAACTTTTTAGTCACCAAAATGATCTTTTACAAACAATTTTTTTATTTTAACAAGGGTAAAAGGAGAAAATGGACAGATAAAGTTGTTGTGCAATTTCTCCTGAGTACGCCGATACCCCATATGTGGGGATGTGGGGGAAAACCACTGTCTGGGCGCACGCCAGGGCTCGTAAAGGAAGGAGCGCCGTTTGACTTTTTCAAACCAAAATTGGCTGGAATTGAGATTGGACGCTATGTCGCGTTTGGAGAGCCCCTGATGTGCCTAAACAGTGGAAACCCCTCACAAGTGACACCATTTTGGAAACTAGACCCCCTACAGAACTTATCTAGATCTGTGGTTAGCACTTTGAATTCCCAAGTAAAAGTTTATAATGCCTGGGTGAGAAAAAAAAACAATTTCCACAAAAATGATTTTTTAGTCCCCAATTTTGGATTTTTCCCAAGGAAATTGGATCCCAAAAGTTGTTGTCCAATTTGTCCTGAGTATGTTGATACCCCATATGTGAGGGTAAAATACTGTTTGGGCGCACGGCAGGGCTCAGAAAGGAAGTAATGACGTTTTGGAATGCAGACTTTGATGGGTGTCATGTTCAGTTTGCAGAGCCCCTGATGTGCCTAAACAGTGGAAACCCCCCACAAGTGACCCCATTTTGGAAACTAGACCCCCTAAGGAACTTGTATAGGTCTGTGGTGAGCACTTTGAACCCCCAAGTGCTTCACACAAGTTTATAATGCCCGGGCATGAAAATAAAAAAGCCTATTTTTTTCCCACAAAAATGATCTTTTAGTCACCATTTTTTTATTTTCCCAAGGGTAACGAGAGAAATTGGACCCCAAAAGTTGTTGTTCAATTTGTCCTGATTACGCTGATACCCCATATGTGGGAGAAAACTACTGTATGGGCACACATCGGGGCTCGGAAGGGAAGTAGTGACGTTTTGCATTGCAGACTTTGATGGAATAGTCTGCAGGTGTCATGTCGCATTTGGAGAGCCCTTTATGTGCCTAAACAGTGGAAACCCCCACAAGTGACCCCATTTTGGAAACTAGACCCCCAAAGGAACTTATTTAGATGTGTTGTGAGAACTTTGAACCCCTAAGTGCTTCACAGAAGTTTATAACGTAGAGCCATAAAAATAAAAAATCATATTTTTTTCCACAAAAATGATATTTTCGCCCCAATTTTTTATTTTGCCAAGGGTAACAGAAGAAATTGGACCCCAAGAGTTATTGTGCAATTTTTCCTCAGTACGCTGATCCCCCATATGTGGGGTAAACTACTGTTTGGGCGCATGGCAGAGCTCAGAAGGGAAGGAGCACCGTTTGACTTTTTCAACGCCGAATTGGCTGGAATTGAGATCAGACGCCATGTCACATTTGGAGAGCACCTGATGTGCCTAAACAGTGGAAACCTCATCCAAATCTAACTCCAACTCTAACCCCAACACACCCCTAACTCTAATCCCAACTGTAATCATAACCCTAACCACAAACCTAACCCTAACACACCCCTAACCCTAATCCCAACCCTAACCCTAACTTTAGCCCCAACTCTAACCCTAACTTTAGCCCCAACCCTAACCCTAACGGAAAAATGGAAATAAATACATTTTTAAAATTTTATTATTTTCCCCTAACTAAGGGGGTGATAAAGGGGGTTTGATTTACTATTTATAGCGGGTTTTTATGTTAGGCAGCTATCACACGCTAAAAGACGCTTTTTATTGCAAAAAATAGTTTTTGCATCACCACATTTTGAGAGCTATAATTTTTCCATATTTTGGCCTACAGAGTCTTATTTTTTGCGCGACGAGTTGACGTTTTTATTGGTACCATTTTTGGGCACATGATATGTTTTGATCGCTTTTTATTACGATTTTTGGGAGGCAGAATAAACAGAAACCAGCAATTCATGAATTTCTTTTGGGGGGGCGTTTATACCATTCCGTGTGTGGTAAAATTGTTAAAGCAGTTTTATTCTTCGGGTCAGTACAATTACGGCGATACATCATTTATATCATTTTTTCATGTTTTGGTCCTTTTATACAATAAAAACGTTGATATATAAAAAAATAATTATTTTTGCATCGCTTTATTCTGCGAGCTGTAACTTTTTTATTTTTTCATTGATGATGCTGTATGGCGGCTCGTTTTTTGCATGACAAGATGACGTTTTCAGCGGTACAATGTTTATTTATATGCGTCTTTCTTTATCGCGTGTTATTCCACTTTTTCTTCAGTGGTATGATGATAAATCATTGTTTTTTTGCCATGTTTTTTTTTTAAGGGGTTCACTAAAGGTGTTAACTAGTGGGACAGGTTTATAGGGCGGACGGACGCGGCGATACTAAATATGTGTACTTTTATTGTTTTGTTTTTGTTATTTACATGAAGAAATGAATTTATTGGGGAATATTTTTTTTTTGCTTTATTTAGGAATTTTTTTTTTTACACGTTATTTTTATTTTTTTTACTTTTTTACTTTGTCCCAGGGTGGGACATCACTGTATGAAGTCAGATTGCCGATCTGACACTGTGTACAGCCCTCTGTCAGATCGGCGATGTGACAGGCACTGCTGCAGGCTTTCTCTGCGCCGGCTCTCAGCAGGCACTGAGGAAGCCGCCTCCCTGCAGGACCCGGAAGGACCCCGTGGCCATCTTGGATCCGGGGTCCTGCAGGGAGAAGGGTCCCTCGGAACAGCGCGATGCATCGCACTGCTCTGAGGGTCTCAGTGAAGCACGCAGGGAGCCCCCTTCCTGCGCGATGCTTCCCTGTACCCCCTGTACACTGCGATCATCTTTGATCACAGTGTGCCAGGGGTTAATGTGCCAGGAGCGGTCCATGACCACTCCTGGCACGCTCCCCCCGGGAGCGCAGCTGATCGCATGTGACGTACTATTCCGTCCTTGGGAATTAAGTCCCAGGGCACATTGACGGAATAGTACGTCAGATGGAATAAAGGGGTTAATGAAGATTTATCCTTTACTGGTTTTCTCATGACCTGATGTTTTTTTACCTTTCACTCCCTTTTTATTTTAGGTGCTACGTCCATTTGAATTATTTACCTGATTTTTTTTTTCCCTTTGCAATACAACGGTGTGACACTTGCTCACATGGTAGGTGTCACGCTGTCTCAGGATAGAGGTAGACCGGGGTCTATGCTGACCCTAAACGGGTCCTGACTAGTCCCTCTACCTGGAGGTACTGTTAATGGTACAGAGGTCCAGGCCGCCAGCGTAACCCTGTCTCCTGTAGTTCCCTGACCACTGTAATCTAGTCCTGAGAAGGACCCTGATTACCACCACAGGGAATGGGCAGGTCACAGCTTACAAACAGTATAAGACAAACGAGACAGACAAGGGGTAAAGTAAATACTGCCTTTCAACAAAACTTCAACTACAGAGGGAACACAAAAGGTTAAGGAGATAAACAATAAGCGAGGAGAGGATAAACCACAACAGGCACTCTTAGCTTAAGTCTTCTCAGAAACGATCCGCTCTGCTGGTCTGAATGAATGCTTTCACCGACAATTCTCAAGCAGACTGGCAGGTATTTGAAGGAAGCTAATTAGTGCCTAATACACTGCAGCCGGGCGAGGCTGGACCTAGTCTAAGCACAGAGAAAGGTAGAATTAACTCCCTCACTGCCAACAAACACCAAGCACCAACAACTCAGCTGCGAGAAGTCAGAATGTGAAATCGCGACGATCTTCGTGGCGATACACCCGTGACAGTACCCCCCCTTCTACGAGGGGCCTCCGGACCCTCAGGGCCAGGTCTGTCTGGGTGAGTTGTGTGGAAGGCCCGAACCAATCGGTCTGCGTTAATATCAGACGCAGGAACCCACGTCCTCTCCTCAAGACCATACCCTTCCAATGAACCAAGTACTGAAGGGACCGGCGATTCAGACGTGAGTCAATGATCTTCGACACCTGAAACTCCAAGTTACCATTGACCACCACTTGTCACGCTGTCTAGTGATATGAATACAATGTCAGTAAACTATTTATACAGGAACCACACTCTATACAACATATAGTTTAGCAACATCAGAATGTAAGTATAAAATAGATTTACCTGACACAATCTCTGCAGAACTTAGGGTTAATCTTGAGGACTAGATGTGCAGAAACGATATAGTTGAACTCAGGGTTAATCTTGAGGACTTGATGAGCTGTAACAGGAAAGAGGAGGACCGGGGTCTAACCTGACCCTACACTGGGGTCCTAACTAATCCCTTACCTTGGAGGTACTGATAATGGTTCAGAGGTCCAAGTCTCCAGCCTAACCCTGTCTCCTGTCAGACCCTGAACCCTGTAATCAGTCCTAAGAAGGATTCTGATTACCACCAAAGGGATATGGGCTGATCTCAGCTAAATACACAGATTAGACATATAAGACAGACAGGATAGCACTCACTTGCATACACACTCAAACACCGAAGGAACATAAATGGTCTGGGAAATAAACTCTAGGCAAGTTGAGCTTAAAACAGCTAAGGAGCTCTCAACTAAAGTCTATACAGATTCATTCCTATCTGTGGTCTGCATGAAGGATTTCACTGGCAACTCCCAAAGCAGACAACCAGGAATTTAAAGGAAACCAATCAACAAATAATCAATTGCAGCCGGGAGAAACTGCACCCAGTCCCAGCACCGAGCACAGACAGAATTAACTCCCTAGCTGCCAAACACAAAGAAACAGCAACTCAGCTGTGAGAAGTCAAAATGTGCAACCGCGACGATCTTCGTGGCAATGCACACATGACAGTACCCCCCCTTCTACGAGGGGCCTCCGGACCCTCAGGGCCAGGCCTGCCCGGGTGAGTTCTGTGGAAGGTCCGAACCAAACGATCTGCGTTAACATCAGACGCAGGGACCCACGTCCTCTCCTCCGGACCATACCCCTTCCAATGCACCAAGTACTGAAGGGACCGGCGATTCAGACGAGAGTCAATGATTTTTGATACTTGAAATTCCAAGTTACCATTGACCAACACTGGAGGAGGAGGTAGAGGTGACGGTATGACTGGTGCCACATACCTTTTAAGTAATGACTTGTGGAACACATTATGAATTTTAAACGTAGAAGGGAGTTCCAGACGAAATGCCACAGGATTAATTATGGAACTGATCCTGTACGGCCCGATGAATCTGGGACCCAGTTTCCAGGAGGGCACTTTAAGTTTTATATTCCTGGTAGACAACCATACCAGATCGTTCACATTCAGATCTGGACCAGAAACTCTCCTCCTATCAGCCATACGTTTGTAACGGTTCCCCATCGTACTCAAATTATTCAATACACCTCGCCACACAGAAGCAAGTGACGACGAGAAACGCTCTTCCTCAGGAACCCCAGAAGGACCCCCCCCATTGAAAGTACAAAACTGGGGATGAAAACCATATGCCCCAAAAAACGGGGACTTACCAGTGGATTCGCTCCGCCTGTTGTTAAGAGCGAACTCTGCCAGAGGCAAGAAAGAAGACCAGTCCTCCTGGTTCTCCGACACAAAACACCGGAGATATGTCTCTAAACTCTGATTCAGACGCTCTGTCTGACCATTGGTCTGTGGATGGAAAGCCGAGGAAAACGACAATTGCATCCCCCGACGTAAACAAAATGCCCTCCAAAATTTGGACACAAACTGAGACCCCCTATCTGACACCACATCAGAAGGCAAACCATGAAGTCTCACGATCTCCCTAATGAACACCTGCGCCAGAGTTTTAGCATTAGGGAGTGCAGGAAGAGCAACGAAATGTGCCATCTTACTGAACCTGTCAACAACCACCAGTATGACAGTATTCCCAGACGACGGAGGAAGGTCCCTAATGAAGTCCATAGATAAATGAGTCCATGGACGCTCCGGAAGTTTCAAGGGTAAAAGGGTCCCAGACGGACGGGTATGAGGAGTTTTAGAGCGAGCACAAACCCCACAGGACGCGACAAAAGTTATAACATCTTTATTAGCGTTAGGCCACCAAAATCGGCGAGAAAGGAGATCTAAAGTAGCCTTACTCCCTGGATGTCCTGCTAAAGCAGAATTATGATGTGCTTCAATAACCTTTTGTCTCAACTGATTCGGGACAAACAGTCTCCCTGGAGGTCCTGCAGGGGCGTCCCCCTGAGCCTCTAACACCTCCTCCTCAAGCTCAGAACATACAGTCGACACTACCACCCCCTCCTGAAGGATAGGAATCGGGTCGTCCGTTTTCCCGGCCCCTGGGAAACTGCGAGACAAGGCATCAGCCTTTACATTCTTAGACCCCGGACGATAAGTGACGACAAAATTAAACCTGGTAAAAAACAACGACCATCGAGCTTGTCTGAAATTCAGACGCTTAGCGGATTCTAAATACAGCAGGTTCTTGTGATCAGTAATAACGGTGACCGGAAGGACTGCCCCCTCCAAAAAGTGACGCCATTCTTCAAAAGCCAATTTAATGGCCAAAAGTTCCCTATTGCCGATATCATAATTCCTTTCGGCGGACGACAATTTCTTAGAAAAGAAAGCGCACGGATGCCATTTACCAGGGGACGGACCCTGGGACAATATAGCACCCACTCCTACGTCAGACGCGTCCTACTCCACAATGAACGGCTGAGATACATCTGGTTGGATGAGAACGGGTGCCGAAGCAAAACATCTTTTTAAAGAGGAAAAGGCTTGGCAAGCTTTGTCCGACCACTTAGAAAAATCCGTCCCTTTTCTCGTCATGTCAGTGAGAGGTTTGACGACAGACGAGAAATTACAAATAAATTTCCGGTAGTAATTAGCAAACCCCAAAAAACGCTGCAGAGCCTTAAGATCCCCTGGCTGATCCCATTCAAGCACTGCTCTCACCTTTTCAGGGTCCATCCGGAAACCGGAGGCTGACACCAAAAAACCCAAAAACTGAAGTTCCTGTACGGCAAAAAACACACTTCTCCAGTTTGGCGTATAGTTTATTGTCTCGCAAGATCTGCAACACCTGTCTCACATGCTCCTGGTGAGACACAAGATCTGGCGAGTAAATTAAAATGTCATCCAAATATACGACCACAAACACCCCCACAAGGTGACGAAAAATGTCATTAACAAAATGTTGGAATACTGCTGGAGCAGTAGTCAAACCAAAAGGCATGACCAGGTTTTCATAATGTCCCTCCGGCGTGTTAAACGCCGTCTTCCACTCATCCCCCTCTTTTATCCTAATCAGATTATACGCCCCCCCTGAGATCCAATTTAGAGAACCATTTGGCGCCAACAATTTGATTGAAGAGATCAGGAATAAGAGGGAGTGGATACGGATCTCGAACAGTAATCCGATTAAGTTCGCGGAAATCCAAGCAAGGGCGTAGGCCTCCATCTTTTTTCTTCACAAAGAAGAACCCCGCGGCCACAGGGGAAGATGAAGGTCTAATATGCCCTTTGGCCAGACTTTCAGCAATATAATCTTTCATAGCCTGTCTTTCAGGACCAGAAAGATTATACAACCTAGCTTTAGGCAACTTAGCATCAGGAAGTAGATTAATAGAGCAGTCATACACGCGATGAGGAGGCAACTCCCGACACCCCTCCTCAGAGAAAACATCCCCAAAATCCTCCAAAAAAGGAGGCAATGTACTAGGCACGACCGCACTGATGACTGTGTTCATGCAGTTGCTTTTGCAAAACTCACCCCATTGGCTTATCTCTCTGGACTGCCAATTAATCACAGGGTTATGTTTAACCAGCCAAGGAAGTCCCAACACAATGGGAGTAGGTAGACCCTCCAACACATAACAAAATAATTGTTCCCTATGGTATTGCCCCTACTCGAAGATCAATGTTATGAACCTCATGAACAAAGCTACCTTGGCCGAGAGGCCTGGCGTCAATGGAGAAAATAGGGATCGGTTTGACCAATACACTCAGATGCATACCTTAAGCCTGAGCAAACTGAGCGTCAACCAGATTAGCCCCAGAACCACTATCCAGAAGAACAGACAATCTCTTCACTCTAGTACCAACCACCACCTCCACTGGTACAAGGAACTGAGAAGAACCGGCGGATGAAATACATACTCCCAGGTTGTCGTCCACCACACAACCTGGGATTAGCAGTTTTCCGGCGACTTTTTACTTAACAAGACACGGGATGGACATTCTCCAACAAAATGTCCCTCTTTCCCGCAGAAAAAACACCTTCTAGTCCTGCGGCGTGCCGCCAATCCCCTACTACGAAAAGATGTCCCTCCCAACTGCATAGGCTCATCCGAACAGACAAGGGGAACCTCAACATAAGGGACTTTAGTAGTAGGTGGAGAAACAACAGGGAGTGGAGTTACCTCACCCCTCTCCCGAATCCGTCTATCAGTACGGATAGCTAGGGCCATAGCAGCCTCCAGAGAAGGAGGAGACTCATACTGAGCCAAAACGTCTTTTAATTTGTCAGAAAGCCCATGACAAAACTGGCTCCTAAGAGCTGGGTCATTCCACTGAGTATCCGTGGCCCATCTATGAAACTCAGAAGCAAATTCCTCCGCCGGACGATCTCCCTGCTGTAACTTACGTAATTTGGTCTCAGCAAGAGAGACCCGATCTGGGTCATCATATACCAATCCCAGAGCAGTAAAAAATTGATCTACAGACTGTAGAGCCGGGGATCCCGGAGGAAGGGAAAATGCCCAGGATTGAGGGTCCCCTTGAAGAAGTGAGATAACAATTCCCACTCTCTGCTCATCACTCCCTGATGATCGCGGCCGAAGCCGAAAATACAATTTACATGCCTCCCGGAAGGTAAAAAATTTGTCTCGCCCACCAGTGAACCTATCTGGAAGAGCTACTTTAGGTTCAACTCTGGTTTGCTCCAGGGAGACAAAACTTTGGACTTAATGTCCGTCAGCTCCATGGATAATCCCTGCAACTGCAGAGCCAGCTGGGCTACTGGATCCATGGTAACTAGAGATAATTTTTTATGGCCAGTGAAAATGTCACGCTGTCTAGTGATATGAATACAAAGTCAGTAAACTATTTATACAGGAACCACACTCTATACAACATATAGTTTAGCAAACATCAGAATGTAAGTATAAAATAGATTTACCTGACACAATCTCTGCAGAACTTAGGGTTAATCTTGAGGACTAGATGTGCAGAAACGATATAGTTGAACTCAGGGTTAATCTGAGGACTTGATGAGCTGTAACAGGAAAGAGGAGGACCGGGGTCTAACCTGACCCTACACTGGGTCCTAACTAATCCCTACCTTGGAGGTACTGATAATGGTTCAGAGGTCCAAGTCTCCAGCCTAACCCTGTCTCCTGTCAGACCCTGAACCCTGTAATCAGTCCTAAGAAGGATCCTGATTACCCCCAAAGGGATATGGGCTGATCTCAGCTAAATACACAGATTAGACATATAAGACAGACAGGATAGCACTCACTTGCATACACACTCAAACACCGAAGGAACATAAATGGTCTGGGAAATAAACTCTAGGCAAGTTGAGCTTAAAACAGCTAAGGAGCTCTCAACTAAAGTCTATACAGATTCATTCCTATCTGTGGTCTGCATGAAGGATTTCACTGGCAACTCCCAAAGCAGACAACCAGGAATTTAAAGGAAACCAATCAACAAATAATCAATTGCAGCCGGGAGAAACTGCACCCAGTCCCAGCACGGAGCACAGACAGAATTAACTCCTAGCTGCCAAACACAAAGAAACAGCAACTCAGCTGTGAGAAGTCAAAATGTGCAACCGCGACGATCTTCGTGGCAATGCACACATGACACCACTGGAGGAGGAGGTAGAGGTGACGGTATAACTGGCGCCACGTACCTCTTAAGCAACGATTTGTGGAACACATTGTGGATTTTAAACGTAGGAGGGAGGTCAAGACGGAATGCCACCGGATTAATTATCGAACTGATCCTGTATGGCCCCGATGAACCTGGGACCGAGTTTCCAGGAGGGAACCTTAAGTTTTATATTCTTGGTAGACAACCATACCAGATCATTCACACTTAGGTCCGGACCAGACACTCTCCTCCTATCAGCCATACGTTTGTATCGGTTCCCCATAGTACTCAGATTATTCAGCACTCCTCTCCACACTGAAGCAAGTGACGACGAAAATCTTTCCTCCTCAGGAACCCCAGAAGAGCCCCCCCCATTGAAAGTACAAAACTGGGGGTGAAAACCATATGCCCCAAAAAACGGGGACTTACCAGTGGACTCGCTCCGCCTATTGTTAAGAGCGAACTCTGCCAGAGGCAAGAAAGAAGACCAGTCCTCCTGGTTCTCTGAGACAAAACACCGGAGATATGTCTCTAAGCTCTGATTCAGACGCTCTGTCTGACCATTGGTCTGCGGATGAAAAGCCGAAGAAAATGACAATTGCATCCCCCGCCGTGAACAAAATGCCTACCAGAATTTGGACACAAACTGAGACCCCCGATCCGACACCACATCGGAAGGCAACCCGTGAAGTCTCACAATCTCCCCAATGAACACCTGCGCCAGAGTTTTAGCATTAGGAAGAGTAGGAAGAGCAATAAAATGTGCCATCTTACTGAACCTGTCAACTACAACTAGTATGACAGTTTTACCTGAAGACGGAGGGAGGTCCGTAATGAAGTCCATAGACAGATGGGTCCATGGACGCTCCGGGATTTTCAAAGGTAAGAGGGCCCCAGACGGACGGGTATGTGGGGTCTTAGAGCATGCACAAACCCCACAGGACGCGACAAAAGTTACCACCTCCTTATTTAAGTTAGGCCACCAAAACCGGCGTGAAAGGAGATCCACAGTTGCTTTACTCCATGGGTGTCCTGCCAAAGCAGAATTATGATGTGCCTCGATAACCTTTTGTCTTAACTGATCTGGAACAAACAGTTTCCCTGGAGGTCCTACAGGGGCGTCCCCCTGAGCCTCCAATACCTCCTCCTCAAGCTCAGAGCATACAGCCGACACCACTACTCCCTCCTGAAGGATAGGAACCGGGTCATCCGTCTTCCCGGCCCCAGGGAAACTGCGAGATAAGGCATCAGCCTTTACATTTTTTGACCCAGGACAATATGTGACGACAAAATTAAACCTGATAAAAAACAACGACCATCTAGCTTGTCTGGGATTCAGACATTTTGCAGACTCTAAGTACAGCAGGTTCTTGTGATCAGTAATGACGGTGACCGGGTGGACTGCCCCCTCCAAAAAATGACGCCACTCTTCAAAAGCCAACTTAATGGCCAAGAGTTCCCTATTGCCAACATCATAATTCCTCTCAGCGGACGACAATTTTTTAGAGAAGAAAGCGCACAGATGCCATTTACCAGGGGACGGACCTTGAGATAATACTGCACCCACCCCTACGTCAGACGCGTCTACCTCCACAATGAACGGTTGTGATGCATCCGGTTGAATGAGTATGGGTGCCGAAGCAAAACATTTTTTCAAGGAGGAAAATGCTTGACAAGCTTTGTCAGACCACCTTGAAAAATCCGTCCCTTTTTTGTCATGTCAGTGAGAGGTTTGACAACGGATGAGAAATTACAAATAAATTTCCGGTAGTAGTTAGCAAACCCAGGAAACGCTGCAGTGCCTTAAGATCCTCTGGCCGATCCCACTCAAGCACTGCCTTCACTTTCCCAGGGTCCATACGGAAACCGGAAGCTGACACCAGGAATCCTAAAAACTGAAGTTCCTGTACGGCGAATACACACTTCTCCCATTTGGCGTACAGTTTATTGTCTCGCAAGATCTGCAACACCTGTCTCACATGCTCCTGATGAGACACAAGATCCGGCGAGTAAATTAAGATGTCATCTAGATAAATGACAACAAACTGTCCCACTAGGTGGCGAAAGATGTCATTAACAAAATGTTGAAACACCGCCGGGGCAGTAGTTAGACCGAATGGCATGACAAGGTTCTCATAATGTCCCTCCGGAGTGTTAAACGCCGTCTTCCACTCATCCCCCTCCTTCATCCTAATCAGATTATACGCCCCCCTGAGATCCAACTTAGAGAACCATTTGGCGCCCACAATCTGATTGAAGAGATCGGGAATAAGTGGGAGCGGATACGGATCTCGGACCGTAATCCGATTAAGCTCACGGAAATCCAGGCAAGGGCGTAGGCCTCAATCTTTTTTCTTCACAAAGAAGAACCCCGCGGCCACCGGGGAAGATGAAGGTCTAATATGCCCCTTGGCCAGACTTTCCGAAATATAATCCTTCATAGCTTGCCTCTCAGGACCAGAAAGGTTATATAACCTAGATTTAGGTAGCTTAGCATCAGGAAGCAATTTTATAGAACAGTCATACGCGCGATGAGGAGGTAATTCTTGACACCCTTCCTCTGAAAACACATCCTCAAAGTCCTCCAGAAAAGGAGGTAAGGTTCTAGGCACGACCGCACTGATGACTGTGTTCATGCAGTTACTATTGCAAAATTCACCCCACTGGCTTATCTCTCTGGATTGCCAATTAATAACTGGGTTATGCTTAGTTAACCAAGGAAGACCCAACAAAATAGGAGTGGGAAGACCCTCCAACACATAAAAAGACAATAGTTCTTTATGTATTGCCCCCACTCGAAGGTCTATGTTATGCACGGCTTGCAAAAAGCTACCTTGACCGAGAGGCCTGGCGTCAATAGAGAATATAGGGATAGGTTTGGCCAATACACTCAGTTGCATACCTTGCACCTGGGCAAACCGAGCGTCCACCAGATTAGCCCCGGCCCCACTATCCAGAAGAACAGAAATCCTCTCAGTTCTCGTACCTACCACCACCTCCGCTGGTACAAGAAACTGAGACGGACCTGGGGACGAAATACATACTCCCAGATTGTCGTCCACCACACAACCTGGGATTAAAAGTTTTCCGGCGACTTCTTGCTCAGTAAAGTACGGAATGGACACCCCTCAATAAAATGTCCCTTTCTCCCGCAGAAGAAACACTTTCTTGTCTTGCGGCGCACCGCCGATCCACTCCCTCGGAATGATGTCCCTCCTAACTGCATAGGTTCCTCGGAACAAACCAGGGGAACCTCAATATAAGGGACTTTAGTAGAAGGTGGAGTCATCACAGGGGGCGGAGTCACCCCGCACCTCTCCCGAAGCCGTCTATCAATGCGAATAGCAAGGGCCATAGCGGCCTTTAGTGACGGGGGAGAATCATACTGAGCCAACACATCTTTTAATTTGTCAGATAACCCTTGACAAAACTGGCTCCTAAGAGCTGGGTCATTCCACTGAGTATCTGTGGCCCATCTACGGAACTCAGAAGAAAATTCCTCCGCCGGACGATCTCCCTGCTGTATCTTACGTAACTTCGTTTCAGCAAGGGAGACCCGATCCGGGTCATCATATACCAGACCCAGGGCTGTAAAAAATCGATCTACTGACTGGAGAGCCGGGGAGCCCGGAGGAAGAGAGAACGCCCAGGATTGAGGGTCCCCTTGTAAGAGCGAGATGACAATTCCCACCCTCTGATCTTCACTCCCCGACGACCGAGGCCGCAGCCGAAAATATAATTTACATGCCTCCCGGAAGGTAAAAAATTTGTCCCGCCCACCAGTGAACCTGTCCGGGAGAGCTACTTTAGGTTCAGATCTGGTTTGCTCCAGGGGGTACAAAACCTTGGACTTAACGTCCGTCAGCTCCATGGACAAACTCTGCAACTGCTGAGCTAGCTGGGCTACTGGATCCATGGTGGCTGGGGAGAATCTTTAGTGTGGTCGGTGAAAATGTCACGCTGTCTCAGGATAGAGGTAGACCGGGGTCTATGCTGACCCTAAACTGGGGTCCTGACTAGTCCCTCTACCTGGAGGTACTGTTAATGGTACAGAGGTCCAGGCCGCCAGCGTAACCCTGTCTCCTGTAGTTCCCTGACCACTGTAATCTAGTCCTGAGAAGGACCCTGATTACCACCACAGGGAATGGGCAGGTCACAGCTTACAAACAGTATAAGACAAACGAGACAGACAAGGGGTAAAGTAAATACTGCCTTTCAACAAAACTTCAACTACAGAGGGAACACAAAAGGTTAAGGAGATAAACAATAAGCGAGGAGAGGATAAACCACAACAGGCACTCTTAGCTTAAGTCTTCTCAGAAACGATCCGCTCTGCTGGTCTGAATGAATGCTTTCACCGACAATTCTCAAGCAGACTGGCAGGTATTTGAAGGAAGCTAATTAGTGCCTAATACACTGCAGCCGGGCGAGGCTGGACCTAGTCTAAACACAGAGAAAGGTAGAATTAACTCCCTCACTGCCAACAAACACCAAGCACCAACAACTCAGCTGCGAGAAGTCAGAATGTGAAATCGCGACGATCTTCATGGCGATACACCCGTGACAGTAGGTGCTGCATTTATTGGAATTACTCATTTTATTCTCGATCCTTCACAAAATTTTTCCTTTTTTTTTTGTCCATATGGCAGGTGCTACATACTGTATGTTCATATGTGCGTCCTTCCTAAGATCCAAGTACTAGTATATCTGCTGGACGTGGGTTTTACTTTGTAAACTTTTTCTATTTAAGGAGAACGCAGTTATTTCATTATTGATCCTTTGTCATTTGGAATATTTAAGCATGATGTCTGTATGGCAGCCACGTTGTGCGCTTAGGTGCGCCTTGTGATCATGACATTAGGTATACTTGTCTTTCCTTGTTTGATTGTTTCCCCTTTCACTATGGGAAATATAAAGCGTTATATACTTTGTGTTGTTATCAAATTTTGGCATTCCATCTTGCCTAGACTTTCCATTTCACCTTCTGTTTTATATGGCTCTGACATCTATTCATGTGGTAGGCATGCTCTGCGCCTGTGTATGCATTCTTGATTGTGTTATGGGGAGGAGATGACTGCTCTTTTTATTTGGTGGTGCATTTTGCGTCTCTCCCTCCCTGAGTGAATTGCGGTGCAGTGTGTTTGCGTTCCTGCGGCATTGTTTGTATGTTCAGGGTCTTAGGCCGGGATCACACATGCGAGGAAATCGTCTGACACTCGCATATGAAATCCCAGCTCTGGCGCCGGCACTCGGGAGTGGAGCGAGCGGCTGCATATAAATACATGCAGCCGCGAACTCCACTCCCGAGTGCCGGCGCCAGAGCAGGGATTTAACATGCGAGTGTCGGACGATTTCCTCGCATGTGTGATCCCGGCCTTATTTGATCTGTGGCGCTACACAGGAATAGACCACTTCCTGTATTTGAGATGCCTATATGTCTCTTCCTGTGCTTACTGGAACGCAACAGACTCGCGCATGCGCATTGCCGTCAGATTGCTAGAGCGTCGCCTGACCGGAAGAGCCCCGCGGGTGCCGCTCACAGCTGTCGGCACCTTCCGGGTGATTCACAAGTGCACTTGTGGACTATTTATAGGGACGTTGACTGCACCGTAACTTAGTACCCTGACGAAGCTGCCTCCAGGGTAGCGACACGCATCGGACCGGACAGAGCACATCATATGAATCACCACTGGTAAATATGACCTCCCCTCTCTGACTCTGTACTGGTGATTTTTCTGACATCAGATTGTGGACTGCTTTTATGGGGATTAGACTGTTTTGTCCTCACATACCATTCATGTTGCGGCGTGCAGGAGAAATTTTGTCTGTTTCATAGAAAATTTATTTGCATTTTTGACATAGATATTTATATATTTATCAACTTTGAATATATATACTCGATGTTTTTTATTTAATATTTCATTCAATCACTAATCAGTATGTATTTTGAGGCATTCAATATCTTTTTGTCCCAAGGTTTTTTTGTAATATGTCTACCCTAGATTCATCAACTTGGGGCAATTAATGTCTCTTTCTGACCCACATTTCCCCTGCACGTGTCCATTGGAGTTTTATTAACCGTGTACCCCGTGTGAGACAGTGAAGGGGTGCGTACTGGACGGGGTGTATATCTCGCCCAGGTTTCTTAGCTGGGTCGCATAAGGAATATATAGTACGTTCACTCCACTCCCCATCCAGTACAGGCTTGCAGCTCAACCCTGAGTACACACAGTTGCCTAATTAAGCAGCCAGAAATAGGTGGTAGAGTTACACAGACAGAGCTCTCAGTCTGAATCTGACTTCAGACGCTGCTGGAGTCTCCTGGAAGCCAAGCTCTGGTAATTATAAACCTGTGTTGTTGTGGCCAGGCTGGTAGAGTCTAGACCACGGTAGTGAGGTAACTGACTGTGTTTAGCTAGCAGCCTGCCAGGCTTAGGATTTTGGTTTATGATTTGGTTTATGTTTGTTTGCTGTGGACTTTCAATAAAACTGGTTGCGGCCAGTTTATACCAGGACTGCTGTCTGTGATTGAACTGTTTCTATGCCACTCCGTCTATCCGAGACGGCGATCCCAGAGCTATATCCCCTGAACAGTCTACACCCGGTACACTTATTCACTTATTCATCTACCATTGCATTATTAATGATTATACATTTTATGTATTATTGTTCTTTTTTCATATGATTGCTCATACATGTCTTTGTCTTTCTTGCACAATATTTTAATGGCGTTTTAACTGTGTGCTGTTTTTTTGCCTGGCAATTTTTGTCTCAATAAAGCCTTTTTCTATTTTGGTGCAGGCTGTATGTGAGCTGTTTACTTGCGTTTCTGTTCTTGTTCTTTCCCAGTGAGACAGAGACAGCGCACAGGGGGCAGAGACAGCGCGCAAGGGGGGAAGAGACAGCGTGCAGGGCCTCTGTGAGCTGTCTCTGCCCCCCTGTGCATTGTCTTTGCCTCGCTGTGCGCTGTCTGGGACCCCCTGTGCGATGTTTCTGGCCCCTGTGCAATGTCTCTGGCCCCTGCGCAACGTCTGGGGCCCCGTTCTTGAGTATATCACTCAATGGTTCTCATAAGCGTGAAAAATCTGATCTACAGCAGCAGGGGTATATTCTAGCCCAGAGGAGTATAATCTGGCCTAGGCCAATTTATACCCTGGGGTATAGCTTGGCCTAGGCTATAATATATTCATGGTCTGTACTCCTCTAGGGCAGAATATTAGTGTGTTTTTGCTGCTGCTGTAGTGCTACAGTATATATAGATGCACATACACAAACCATATACCATTTCATGTGGCTTTTGTCAGATTTTGATGTGGTCTGCAGCAGATTTCCCTCTTCCACGTGACACGTAGAAATTTGCTGTGATTCTGCACAAAAAATCCACATCATTGGGATGCAGATTTTGATGCAGATTGGCTGCTGATTTTTTCCCTGTGGAAAATCAGCAGCAAATCTAGTGCATGGGAATGGGTGGACTAGACTTACAGCATGTGTTGGAGGCATTACATTGAACTGACAGTAGATGGTGCAGTTCCATCAGTGCATAGTTGATGTTATGTGTTGTAACTTCTTATGAATGTTTCTCCCTGCTCTCTATGATATGCACTTTAAGTTCTCCAGTGTGAGTTCCTATTCTATCCTGAGAGTCCTCAGTGGTTGATACCTTTTAATGGCTAACTGAAAAGATGGTAACAAATTGCAAGCTTTCGAGACTACTCAGGTCTCTTCATCAGGCGAAGACTAATACAAAATCTGAAGAATCACATATTTATACACAACAGGAAACAGGAATAATGCAATACAGTCATGGCCAAAAGTTTTGAGAATGACACAAATATTAATTTTTACAAAGTCTACTGCTTCACTTTTTCTAATGGCAATTTGCATATACTCCAGAATGTTATAAAGAGTGATCAGCTTAACAGCAATTACTTGCAAAGTCAATATTTGGCTAGAAAATGAACTTTATCCCCCAAAACACATTTCAACATCATTGCAGCCCTGCCTTAAAAGGACCAGCTAACCTCTTTTCAGTGATTGCTCCATTAACACAGGTGTGGGTGTTGATGAGGACATGGCTGGAGATCAATCTGTCATGATTAAGTAAGAATGACACCACTGGACACTTTAAAAGGAGGCTGGTGCTTGGCATCATTGTTTCTCTTCTGTTAACCATGGTTATCTCTAAAGAAATACGTGCAGTCATCATTGCAATGCACAAAAATGGCCTAACAGGGAAGAGTATCGCAGCTAGAAAGATTGCACCTCAGTCAACAATCTATCGCATCATCAAGAACTTCAAGGAGAGAGGTTCCATTTTTGCCAAAAAGGCTTCAGGGCGCCCAAGAAAGACCAGCAAGCGCCAGGACCGTCTCTTAAAAGTGTTTCAGCTGCAGGATCGGGCTACCAGCAGTGCAGAGCTTGCTCAAGAATGGCAGCTGGCAGGTGTGAGTGCATCTGCACGCACTGTGAGGCGGAGACTCTTGGAGCAAGGCCTGGTCTCAAGGAGGGCAGCAAAGAAGCCACTTCTCTCCAGAAAAAACATCATGGACAGACTGATATTCTGCAAAAGGTACAGGCAGTGGACTGCTGAGGACTGGGGTAAAGTTATTTTCTCTGATGAATCCCCTTTTCGATTGTTTGGGACATCAGGAAAACGCCTCATTCGGAGAAGACAAGGTGAGCGCTACCACCAGTCTTGTCTCATGCCAACTGTTAAGCATCCTGAAACCATTCATGTGTGGGGTTGCTTCTCAGCCAAGGAATCGGCTCTCTCACAGTCTTGCCTAAAAACACAGCCATGAATAAAGAATGGTACCAGAATGTCCTCCAAGAGGAACTTCTCCCAACCCTCCAAGAGCAGTTTGGCGATCAACAATGCCTTTTCCAGCATGATGGAGCACCTTGCCATAAAGCAAAGGTGATAACTAGATGACTCAGGGAACAAAACATAGAGATTTTGGGTCCATGGCCTAGAAACTCCCCAGATCTTAATCCCATTGAGAACTTGTGGTCAATCATCAAGAGACGGGTGGACAAACAAAAACCTAAAAATTCTGACAAAATGAAAGCATTGATTGTGCAAGAATGGACTGCTATCAGTCAGGATTTTGTCCAGAAGTTGATTGAGAGCATGCCAGGGAGAATTGCAGAGGTCCTGAAGAAGAAGGGTCAACACGGCAAATATTGACTTGCTGCATTAACTTATTCTGTCAATATAAGCTTTTGTTACTCATATGTTTGCAATTATTATATTTCTGTCTGTGATAAAAACATCTGTCAAACACACATAAAAACCTGAGGGCAGCAGATCATGTGAAAATATAATATTTGTGTCATTCTCAAAACTTTTGGCCATGACTGTAGGTAAGACAAGTGACGTGACCTGAGTAGTCTCGAAAGCTTGCAATTTGTTACCATCTTTTCAGTTAGCCATTAAAAGGTATCAACCACTGAGGACTCTCAAGTCTAAATATTTTTCTATCTACTGGCTAACACGGTACGAAGATACACATCTTTCCTATATTCTATCCTGATAAGGTATATAAAGTGAACTTGGAACACCTCCAACAAAAAAATAAGTTTTCCAATTTTGACAACAATGGAAGACCAACTGTATGATCAGCTTTTGAGATTCTACACTGCAACAAAACAAAAGTACCCCCAGTGGATCTACGATCTACCTCCAGAGAAACGTTCAAATGCCAAGTCCCAGTTTAGACAAACATCTAAGCCATATCGAGCAGAGAAAGGGATTATTTACTATGGAAAAAAGGAGGTTCTCACTAAAACTCGACTGCCAAATATCCTGAAGGCCTGTCACGACAACCCAACTTCTGGTGGCCATTTTGGCAGAGATAAAACATTTGCCAAAATTTCTGACCGTTATTAGTGGAAGGGAATGAAGAACGATTGTTCAACAACATGTCAAAGTCTGTCAAAAATGTTTTGTCACAAGTCCTAAAATCAGCAAAGAAGCTCCACCACTCAACAGTATACCAGTGCCTGGAAAAGTATGGAGCTTAGTTGGGATTGATAAGATCGGTCCTCTTCAGGAAACATCAAACGACAACAAATATATAGTTGCTGTCACTGATCATTTCTCCAAGTGGACTGAAGCAACAGCTGTTCCAGACAAGAGTGCCATGTCAGTAGCAAAATTTTTGTACACCGTTATTTGCCGCTTAGGCTGTATGGACACTTTGATTAGCGACTAGGGAAGAGAGTTTGTGAACTCGATCATCGACAACCTGATGGATCATTTTCAAACAGAATTCAAATAAATGATATGTCCAATTAGATATAAGTTCCAGCTCATGAGAAAAAATCTAATTTTTTAAAATTACTTTATTGAAAATTATTAAAAAATACCACACGAACATACAAGAAAATGATACACTAAGTGACTGTTATATATCATCAATACAGTCCTATAATATAGTAGATACTATATCAGAGAGAGGGAGATATCGCTGTAGATGATATGAATGGTAGGATTTTGGGACCTATAATGTCCCTAAAGACATAAATCCCTACCTAGCAACGGAGCTTTTTCACCCTAATTTATGCTGGTGCCCCCGTACCTCGATGGCTATCCCTCTCTATCCCTATTGTAATGAACAGGTCTGTATAAATAATCCAAAGCAAGGAGAAGTGCATCAAAATAATATACGAACTATAACAGTTTCATATATACTGATTATCATCAAAAAACTTAATTTTTTATATTTTGTAGCCACAGGGCTAAAAGCTCCCTATATAATAGGAACGGTTCAAAATAGCTAAGTTTAAGCAAACCAGCAATACAAAAAAAACTCTGTGGCTCAAATAGAAAAATTATTGCACTGCTCTCATTAGCCAGTCACAAATTCAATACATCCAAAACTTGCGCCATTATCCACTCTGATGCTTGGGACACAGACGTTACCATGAGCCTCCTGAGGAACTCTCATCATGGGAGCGAAACATGTCGAGGCGATATATGAGCTAAGTTATTACTTATCGCTACTTGGCTTCATAAAGTTTTGGATGTATTGAATTTGTGACTGGCTAATGGGAGCAGTGCAATAATTTTTCTATTTGAGCCACAGAGTTTTTTGTATTGCTGGCTTGTTTAACCCCTTAACCCCCAAGGGTGGTTTGCACGTTAATGACCGGGCCAATTTTTACAATTCTGACCACTGTCTCTTTATGAGGTTATAACTCTGGAACGCTTCAACGGATCTTCGCGATTCTCAGATAGTTTTCTCGTGACATATTGTACTTCACGTTAGTGGTAAAATTTCTTCCATATAACTTGCGTTTATTTTTGAAAAAAACGCAAATATGGTGAAAATTTTGAAAATTTTGCAATTTTCAAACTTTGAATTTTTATTCCCTTGAAACAGAGAAATATGTCACACAAAATAGTTAAGAAATAACATTTCCCACATGTCTACTTTACATCAGCACAATTTTGGAACCAAATTTTTTTTTTTCTTAGGAAATTATAAGGGTTAAAAGTTGACCAGCGATTTCTCATTTTTACAACAAAATTTACAAAGTCATTTTTTTTAGGGACCACCTCATATTTGAAGTCACTTTGAGGGGTCTATATAGCAAAAAATACCCAAAAGTGACACCATTCTAAAAACTGCACCCCTCAAGGTACTCAAAACCACATTCAAGAAGTTTATTAACCCTTCAGGTGCTTCACAGGAGCTGAAGCAACGTGGAAGGAAAAAATGAATATTTAACTTTTTAGCCACAAAAATGATCTATTACAAACTTTTTTTTTATTTTCACAAGGGTAAAAGAAGCAAATTGACAGATAGAGTTGTTGTGCAATTTCTCCTGAGTACGCCAATAGCCAATATGTGGAGGAAAACCACTGTTTGGGCACACGGCAGAGCTCGTAAGGGAAGGAGCGCCGTTTGACTTTTTCAAACTAAAATTGTCTGGAATTGAGATTGGACGCCATGTTGTGTTTGGAGAGCCCCTGATGTGCCTAAACAGTGGAAACCCCCCACAAGTGACACCATTTTGGAAACTAGACCCCCTAAGGAACTTATCTAGATCTGTTGTGAGCACATTGAACCCCCAAGTGTTTCACAAAAGTTTATAATGACTGGGTCTGAAAAATAAAAAAAACAATTTTCCACAAAAATGATATTTTAGTCCCAAATTTTTGATTTTTCCCAAATAAATTGGACCCCAAAAGTTGTTGTCCAATTTGTCCTGAGTACGCTGATACCCCATATGTGGGGGGGGAACTTTCTGGGCGCACGACAGGGCTTGGAAAGGAAGTAGTAACGTTTTGGAATGCAGACGTTGATGGGGGACATGTTCCGTTTGCAGTGCCCCAGATGTGCCTAAACAGTGGAAACCCCCCACAAGTGACCCCATTTTGGAAACTAGACCCCCTAAGGAGCTTATCTAGATCTTTGGTGAGCACTTTGAACCCCCAAGTGCTTCACACAAGTTTATAATGCCCGAGCATGAAAATAAAAATTATATTTTTTTCCCACAAAAATTATATTTTAGTCACAAATTTTTTATTTTCCCAAGAGTAACAGGAGAAATTGGACCACAAACGTTGATGTCCAATTTGTCCTGAGTACGCTGATTCCCCATATGTGGGGAGGAACCACTGTTTGGGCGCACAGCAGAGCTCGGAATGGAAGGAGCACTGTTGTGAATGGGTTTGAGATGAGTTCTGAGCAGAGGCTCCCTCTGGTGGTTACAAGCGGTACTAGTGAGGATTGTGAGGACTGGGAATCAGGTGTTGCTGATTGGTCTTATATAGGGGAGTCATTTTCCCATCAGGGTTGCCGGTGATCAATTGTTCTGGTCTGAATCCTTCTTTCCAGTTTCCCTTGTAGCCTGCTGTGTCGTGTCTGCATCTCCTGCTATCAGATAAGACAATTTCTTATTTTGTGTTTTTGCTATATTTTTGCATTTTGTCCTGCACTTCTGTGGGGGCCTTCTGGGTCCCCTCCGGGGCTTTTGCCCTCTCAGTTTAGTCCAGCCACTGATGTTTGTTCTTTTGCTTTTTCCAGTTTTTTCAGTGGCTGCTGTTTTGATTTTTTTTACACCAGAGAACTAATTTAGGTGGTAGAGGTCGTGTGATCTCAGGTGATTTTGAAATTAGTAGAGTTGGTGCTTTTCAGGGTTTTCTGGGATTGCAGTAAGTACCCTTCCTATCCTTTTCTATTTAGATAGTTTGGGCCCCAGCGTTTGCTCATACTATTTTCTTTCTGTGTCAGTATTTCCTCTTGTCTAACCGCCATTACATGTTTGGGGGCTATTATCTTTGGGGTTCTGCTCCGGGGCAGATAGCTTTCCTATTTCTATCTTTAGGTGTAGTTAGTTTCTCAGGCTGTGACGAGGCGTCTAGGACCAACGTAGGAACGCTCCACGGCTGCCTCTAGTTGCGGTGGTTAGTCAGGGTACTGCAATCTCATAGATTCCAACTGCTCTGGTGTATTGCCTTTTTTACCTGCACTCCTCAGCTACCGTAACATAACAGTATCACCGGCCTGAAAAATTGTATGGTACTCACAGAAGGGAAAAAATATTTTGAAGGAAGAAAAGTTGTCAGAGATATTTTTCTGTTTGTTGCATTTTTTTTTTTTTTTTCCCTCTGTATCTCTGGGTGCTGGGGAGGATCTTTTCTCCCAATGGAGTTTGCACAGTTGTCTGGCCGTGTGGATCAGCTTGCCACTGAGGTTCAGAGTATTGCTGCATATCTTGCTAGGTTGCCTGTTGTGGAACCTAGGATCCCCATGCCAGATTTGTTTTTAGGGGATCGAGCTAAGTTTCAGAATTTCAAAAATAATTGTAAATTGTTTCTTGCCTTAAAATCTAAGTCCTCAGGAAACGCAGCGCAGCAGGTTCAAATTATCATCTCTCTCCTGCGCGGCGATCCTCAGGATTGGGCTTTTTGCCTGATACCTGGGGATCCTGTTTTGAGTGATGTTGATGCATTTTTTCAGGCTTTGGGGTTATTGTACGATGAGCCTAATGTCACTGATCAAGCTGAAAAAGCCTTGTTGGCATTAAATCAGGGGCTTGATGACGCTGAGTTATACTGTCAGAGATTCCGTAGGTGGGCAGTCCTGACCAAATGGAATGACGACGCTTTGGCGGCCCTTTTCCGGAAGGGTCTGTCGGATAATGTAAAGGACGTTATGGTGGGATTCCCTGTCCCCTCTGGTCTCAATGATTCTATGTCATTAGCGATTCAAATTGACAGACATTTGCGTGAGCGGAGAAGTATGCGTGGAGTGGTGTTGCCTTGTGAGCCAGCTGCTGAGCCCATGCAGTGTGATGGAGTGGTGTCTGGGGCACAGCGTCATGATTTTCGAAAGCGTAATGGGTTATGTTTCTACTGTGGTGATGCCTCTCATGCTATTTCAGTCTGCCCTAAGCGGGGAAGACGTTTTGCACGCTCAGTTGTCTTGGGTAGTGTTCAGACTAAGTTTTTATTAACTGTCACTCTGATATGCTCTCTGTCCTCATTTTCTGCTCAGGCTTTCGTTGATTCTGGAGCAGCTATTAACCTGATGGATTATGATTTTGCTAAAGGTTGTGGGTTTCCCTTGATACCCCTACAGAAGTCTATTCCTTTACTGGGGATCGATTCTACCCCTTTGGCTGAGAATAAACCCCAGTTTTCTACTCAGGTGATAATGAGGGTTGAACCTGATCACCAGGAGTGCTGCAAATTTTTGGTTCTATATAATCTGCATGACATTATAGTGCTGGGTTTCCCTTGGTTACAGTCTCATAATCCTGTTTTGGATTGGAAATCTGTGTCTGTAACCAGTTGGGGCTGCCAATGTGTTAATACCAACACTCCTGTTTTTTCTGCCTCCCCCCAGGCTGAGGATGTTCCTGACTTTTTGTTTGATTTTTCTGATGTGTTTAGCGAAAGTAAATCTGCATCCTTACCTCCCCATAGGAGCTATGACTGCACTATTGAATTAGTGCCGGGTAGTAAATTCCCTAAAGGTCGCCTTTTTAACTTGTCTGTACCTGAACATGACGCTATGCGGTCTTATATCAAGGAATCATTGGAGAAGGGTCATATCAGACCATCCTCTTCACCCTTAGGTGCCGGTTTTTTCTTTGTGGCCAAAAAAGATGGTTCATTAAGGCCGTGTATTGATTATCGTCTCTTGAACAATATTACTGTGAAATATCAATACCCGTTACCCTTGATTTCTGACCTGTTTTCCAGGGTGAAAAACGCTACTTGGTTTACCAAGCTTGACCTCAGGGGGCGTATAACCTTATTCGCATTAAGCACGGGGATGAATGGAAGACGGCATTCAACACCCCTGAAGGGCATTTTGAGTACCTTGTGATGCCCTTTGGGCTCACTAATGCTCCTTCCGTCTTCCAGTCCTTCATGAATGACATTTTCAGGGATTTTGTGGACAAGTTTCTGATTGTTTATTTGGATGATATCTTGATTTTTTTCTAATGACTGGGACTCTCATGTGAAACATGTTCGAACTGTATTCCAGATTTTGAGAGAGAATGCTCTGTATGTGAAGGGATCAAAGTGTCTTTTTGGCGTACAGAAGATCTCATTTCTGGGATTCATTTTGTCCCCATCTGTTATTGAAATGGACCCGGTCAAGGTTCAGGCCATCTGTGATTGGGTCCAACCTACTTCATTAAAGGCTCTTCAGAGATTTTTGGGTTTTGCCAATTTTTATCGTAAATTTATTGGTAATTTCTCGGTTATTGTTAAACCATTAACTGATTTGACCAGAAAGGGTTCTGATGTGGTGAATTGGCCTCCTGAGGCAGTCTCTGCATTTCAGGAACTTAAGCAGAGATTCACTTCTGCTCCTGTTCTACGGCAGCCTGATGTTTCTCTGCCATTTCAGGTGGAGGTTGATGCCTCTGAAATTGGGGCAGGTGCCGTTTTGTCCCAAAAAGATCCAGAGACCTCTAAAAGTAACCCTTGTGCCTTTTTCTCTCGAAAATTTTCTCCTACTGAACGTAATTATGACGTGGGTAATCGGGAGTTATTGGCCATGAAGTGGGCTTTTGAAGAGTGGAGACATTGGCTGGAGGGAGCCAAACATCAGGTGGTGGTCCTTACGGACCATAAGAATCTGGTCTATCTGGAATCTGCCAAGCGACTCAATCCTAGACAGGCCAGGTGGGCCTTGTTTTTCACACGTTTTAATTTTGTGGTTTCCTTTCTTCCTGGCACTAAGAATGTTAAGGCGGATGCCCTCTCGAGGAGTTTCCTTGCGGACTCTCCTGAGCTATCTGATCCCTCTGTTATTTTGAAGGAGGGTGTAGTTCTTTCCGCCATCTCGCCCAATTTGAGACTTGCTCTGGAGGGGTGTCAGGAGGATAGGCCTGAGCGCTGCCCTGTTGGAAAATTGTTTGTCCCGGACCAATGGAAAAAGAGTGTGATGTCTGAGATTCATTGTTCCGCATTGGCTGGGCATCCCGGAATTTTTGGTACCAGAGACTTGGTTAGTCGGTCCTTTTGGTGGTCTACCTTGTCTCGCGATGTCAGGGAATTTGTGCAGTCCTGCGGGACTTGCTCTCGCTCCAAGTCTTGCTCTCGCTCTAGTGGTTTGTTGATGCCATTGCCTGTGCCCAAGAGACCATGGACCCATATCTCTATGGATTTCATTTCCGATCTTCCTGTTTCTCAGAGAATGACCACCATCTGGGTAATTTGTGATAGGTTTTCCAAAATGATACATCTTGTGCCATTACCTAAGTTGCCTTCCTCCTCTGAATTGGTGCCGTTGTTCCTTCAGCACGTGGTTCGTTTACACGGCATTCCTGAGAACATTGTGTCTGACAGAGGAGTCCAGTTTGTTTCCAGATTTTGGAGGACTTTTTGTGCTAAACTGGGTGTTCAATTGTCTTTCTCCTCGGCATTTCATCCTCAGACCAATGGTCAAACTGAGAGAACAAACCAGACATTGGAGACTTATCTAAGATGCTTTGTGTCTGCTGATCAGGATGACTGGGTCTCTTTTTTGCCTTTGGCTGAGTTTGCTCTTAATAATAGGGCTAGCTCTGCCACTTTGATGTCTCCGTTTTTCTGTAATTCTGGGTTTCACCCTCAATTTTCTTCCGGACAGACGGAGGCTTCTGTCTGTCCAGGTGTTGACTCTGTTGTTGAGCGTATGCAGCAGATTTGGGACCAGGTAGTGGAGAGGTTGTCCCTCTCTCAGGAGAAGGCCCAGCGGTTTGCTAACCGGCATAGGACTGATGGTCCTCGGTTTAAAGTGGGGGACTTGGTCTGGTTGTCCTCAAAGAATATTCCTATGAGAGTAGCATCTCCTAAATTTAAGCCTAGGTTCATTGGACCTTATAAGATCATGGAGATTATTAATCCTGTTTCTTTTCGTTTGCTTCTTCCAGGACATTTAAGATCCATAACGTGTTCCACAAGTCCTTGTTGAAGAGGTTTGTTGAGCCAGTGGTTCCTGCTGCTGTGCCTCCTGACCCTGTTTTGGTTGAGGGCAATCTGGAGTATGTGGTTGAGAAAATATTGGATTCTCGTTTTTCTAGACGAAGACTCCAGTATTTGGTTAAATGGAGAGGTTATGGTCAGGAAGACAATTCTTGGGTGTTTGCTTCGGACATCCATGCTAGGAGACTTATCCGTGCGTATCATAGAACTCATCCTGACCGACCTGGTTGCTCAAATGAGGGTTCGGTGACCCTCCTCAAGGGGGGGGTACTGTTGTGAATGGGTTTGAGATGAGTTCTGAGCAGAGGCTCCCTCTGGTGGTTACAAGCGGTACTAGTGAGGATTGTGAGGACTGGGAATCAGGTGTTGCTGATTGGTCTTATATAGGGGAGTCATTTTCCCATCAGGGTTGCCGGTGATCAATTGTTCTGGTCTGAATCCTTCTTTCCAGTTTCCCTTGTAGCCTGCTGTGTCGTGTCTGCATCTCCTGCTATCAGATAAGACAATTTCTTATTTTGTGTTTTTGCTATATTTTTGCATTTTGTCCTGCACTTCTGTGGGGGCCTTCTGGGTCCCCTCCGGGGCTTTTGCCCTCTCAGTTTAGTCCAGCCACTGATGTTTGTTCTTTTGCTTTTTCCAGTTTTTTCAGTGGCTGCTGTTTTGATTTTTTTTACACCAGAGAACTAATTTAGGTGGTAGAGGTCGTGTGATCTCAGGTGATTTTGAAATTAGTAGAGTTGGTGCTTTTCAGGGTTTTCTGGGATTGCAGTAAGTACCCTTCCTATCCTTTTCTATTTAGATAGTTTTGGCCCCAGCGTTTGCTCATACTATTTTCTTTCTGTGTCAGTATTTCCTCTTGTCTAACCGCCATTACATGTTTGGGGGCTTTCTATTATCTTTGGGGTTCTGCTCCGGGGCAGATAGCTTTCCTATTTCTATCTTTAGGTGTAGTTAGTTTCTCAGGCTGTGACGAGGCGTCTAGGACCAACGTAGGAACGCTCCACGGCTGCCTCTAGTTGCGGTGGTTAGTCAGGGTACTGCAATCTCATAGATTCCAACTGCTCTGGTGTATTGCCTTTTTTACCTGCACTCCTCAGCTACCGTAACATAACAGAGCACCATTTGACTTTTTCCAAACAAAATTGGCTGGAATTGAGATTGGACGCCATGTTGCATTTGGAGAGCCCCTGATGTGCCTAAACAGTGGAAACCCCCCACAAATGACCCCATTTGGGAAACTAGACCCCCTAAGGAACTTATGTAGATCTTTGGTGAGCAATTTGAACCCCAAAGTGCTTCACACAAGTTTATAACGTAGAGCCGTAAAATTAAAAAATCATATTTTTTCCACAAAAATGATCTTTTCACCCCAATTTTTATTTTCCCAAGGGTAACAAGACTCCAAAAGGTATTGTGCAATTTGTCCTGAGTACGCTGATACCCCATATGTGGGGTAAACCACTGTTTAGGTGCATGGCAGAGTTTGGAAGGGAAGGAGCGCCGTTCGACTTTTTCAACACAGAATTGGCTGGATGCCATGTAGTGTTTGGAGAGCTCCTGATCTGCCTAAACAGTGGAAATCCCCAACAAATGACACCATTTTGGAAACTAGATCCCTCAAGGAACTTATCTAGTTGTGTGGTGAGCACTTTGAACCCTGAAGTGCTTCACAGAAGTTTATAACGTACAGCTGTAAAATAAAAATCTTTTTTTTTTTTTACAAAAATGATTTTTTCGCCCCCAATATTTTATTTTCACAAGGGTAACAGGAGAAATTGGACCCCAAAAGTTGTTGTCCAATTTGTCCTGAGTACGCTGATACCCAATATGTGGGAGTAAACTACTGTATGGGCGCACGTCGGGGATCGGAAGGGAAGTAGTGACGTTTTGGATTGCAGACTTTGATGGAATGGTCTGGGGGCGTCATGTCGCATTTGGAGAGCCCCTGATGCGCCTAAACAGTGGAAACCCCCCACAAGTGACCCCATTTTGGAAAATAGACCCCACAAGGAACTTATCTAGATGTGTGGTGAGCACTTTGAACCCAAAGTGCTTCACAGAAGTTTATAACGTACAGCCGTAAAAATAAAAAATCCTTTCTTTTTTACAAAAATGATTTTTTTCGCCCCCAATATTTTATTTTCACAAGGGTAATAGGAGAAATTGGACCCCAAAAGTTGTTGTCCAATTTGTCATGAGTACGCTGATATCCAATATGTGGGAGAAAACTACTGTATGGGTACACGTTGGGGCAGGGGTGAACTTAGCCTCTGTGCTGCCTGAGGCGAACTGCAAAACGGCGCCCCCCAATTCGAGCGAGGAAGGTCAAATTTTAGGCCATGCCCCGACCACACCCATTTCACAACTAGTCACACCCATGTCCACGCCCTGACCACACCCATTTAGCACTGGTGATCACACTGACTGGTACTGAGGGCACAGTGACTGGTACTATGGGCACACTGGCACTGAGTAAAAGAAAGAACAGAGAGAGAAACAGAGAAAGGAGAGAGAAAGAAAGAACAGAGAGAAAATAGAGAGAGAAATAAATAAGAAGAAAGAAAAAACAGAGAGAAAGAACAGAGAGAAAAAAAAAGACGGGAAAGAAAGAACAGAGAGAAAGAAAGAAAGAAAAAAGAAAGAAAGAAAGAAAGAAGAAAGAAAGAAAGAAAGAAAGAAAGAAAGAAAGAAAGAAAGAAAGAAAGAAAGAAAGAAAGAACAGAAAAAGAAAGAGGGGACAGAAAAAAAGAACAGAGAGAAAAAAAGAAATAGGGGAAAGAAAGAACAAAGAGAGAAAGAAAGAACAGAGAGATAGAGAGAAAGAAAGATGGGAAACAAAGAACAGAGAGAGAGAGAAAGAGAAATAAAGAAAACAGATAGAAAGATACTGTCAGAGATTCCGTAGGTGGGCAGTCCTGACCAAATGGAATGACGACGCTTTGGCGGCCCTTTTCCAGAAGGGTCTGTCGGATAATGTAAAGGATGTTATGGTGGGATTCCCTGTCCCCTCTGGTCTCAATGATTCTATGTCATTAGCGATTCAAATTGACAGACGTTTGCGTGAGCGGAGAAGTATGCGTGGAGTGGTGTTGCCTTGTGAGCCAGCTGCTGAGCCCATGCAGTGTGATGGAGTGGTGTCTGGGGCACAGCGTCATGATTTTCGAAAGCGTAATGGGTTATGTTTCTACTGTGGTGATGCCTCTCATGCTATTTCAGTCTGCCCTAAGCGGGGAAGACGTTTTGCACGCTCAGTTGTCTTGGGTAGTGTTCAGACTAAGTTTTTATTAACTGTCACTCTGATATGCTCTCTGTCCTCATTTTCTGCTCAGGCTTTCGTTGATTCTGGAGCAGCTATTAACCTGATGGATTATGATTTTGCTAAAGGTTGTGGGTTTCCCTTGATACCCCTACAGAAGTCTATTCCTTTACTGGGGATCGATTCTACCCCTTTGGCTGAGAATAAACCCCAGTTTTCTACTCAGGTGATAATGAGGGTTGAACCTGATCACCAGGAGTGCTGCAAATTTTTGGTTCTATATAATCTGCATGACATTATAGTGCTGGGTTTCCCTTGGTTACAGTCTCATAATCCTGTTTTGGATTGGAAATCTGTGTCTGTAACCAGTTGGGGCTGCCAATGTGTTAATACCAACACTCCTGTTTTTTCTGCCTCCCCCCAGGCTGAGGATGTTCCTGACTTTTTGTTTGATTTTTCTGATGTGTTTAGCGAAAGTAAATCTGCATCCTTACCTCCCCATAGGAGCTATGACTGCACTATTGAATTAGTGCCGGGTAGTAAATTCCCTAAAGGTCGCCTTTTTAACTTGTCTGTACCTGAACATGACGCTATGCGGTCTTATATCAAGGAATCATTGGAGAAGGGTCATATCAGACCATCCTCTTCACCCTTAGGTGCCGGTTTTTTCTTTGTGGCCAAAAAAGATGGTTCATTAAGGCCGTGTATTGATTATCGTCTCTTGAACAATATTACTGTGAAATATCAATACCCGTTACCCTTGATTTCTGACCTGTTTTCCAGGGTGAAAAACGCTACTTGGTTTACCAAGCTTGACCTCAGGGGGGCGTATAACCTTATTCGCATTAAGCACGGGGATGAATGGAAGACGGCATTCAACACCCCTGAAGGGCATTTTGAGTACCTTGTGATGCCCTTTGGGCTCACTAATGCTCCTTCCGTCTTCCAGTCCTTCATGAATGACATTTTCAGGGATTTTGTGGACAAGTTTCTGATTGTTTATTTGGATGATATCTTGATTTTTTCTAATGACTGGGACTCTCATGTGAAACATGTTCGAACTGTATTCCAGATTTTGAGAGAGAATGCTCTGTATGTGAAGGGATCAAAGTGTCTTTTTGGCGTACAGAAGATCTCATTTCTGGGATTCATTTTGTCCCCATCTGTTATTGAAATGGACCCGGTCAAGGTTAAGGCCATCTGTGATTGGGTCCAACCTACTTCATTAAAGGCTCTTCAGAGATTTTTGGGTTTTGCCAATTTTTATCGTAAATTTATTGGTAATTTCTCGGTTATTGTTAAACCATTAACTGATTTGACCAGAAAGGGTTCTGATGTGGTGAATTGGCCTCCTGAGGCAGTCTCTGCATTTCAGGAACTTAAGCAGAGATTCACTTCTGCTCCTGTTCTACGGCAGCCTGATGTTTCTCTGCCATTTCAGGTGGAGGTTGATGCCTCTGAAATTGGGGCAGGTGCCGTTTTGTCCCAAAAAGATCCAGAGACCTCTAAAAGTAACCCTTGTGCCTTTTTCTCTCAAAAATTTTCTCCTACTATACGTAATTATGACGTGGGTAATCGGGAGTTATTGGCCATGAAGTGGGCTTTTGAAGAGTGGAGACATTGGCTGGAGGGAGCCAAACATCAGGTGGTGGTCCTTACGGACCATAAGAATCTGGTCTATCTGGAATCTGCCAAGCGACTCAATCCTAGACAGGCCAGGTGGGCCTTGTTTTTCACACGTTTTAATTTTGTGGTTTCCTTTCTTCCTGGCACTAAGAATGTTAAGGCGGATGCCCTCTCGAGGAGTTTCCTTGCGGACTCTCCTGAGCTATCTGATCCCTCTGTTATTTTGAAGGAGGGTGTAGTTCTTTCCGCCATCTCGCCCAATTTGAGACTTGCTCTGGAGGGGTGTCAGGAGGATAGGCCCGAGCGCTGCCCTGTTGGAAAATTGTTTGTCCCGGACCAATGGAAAAAGAGTGTGATGTCTGAGATTCATTGTTCCGCATTGGCTGGGCATCCCGGAATTTTTGGTACCAGAGACTTGGTTAGTCGGTCCTTTTGGTGGTCTACCTTGTCTCGCGATGTCAGGGAATTTGTGCAGTCCTGCGGGACTTGCTCTCGCTCCAAGTCTTGCTCTCGCTCTAGTGGTTTGTTGATGCCATTGCCTGTGCCCAAGAGACCATGGACCCATATCTCTATGGATTTCATTTCCGATCTTCCTGTTTCTCAGAGAATGACCACCATCTGGGTAATTTGTGATAGGTTTTCCAAAATGATACATCTTGTGCCATTACCTAAGTTGCCTTCCTCCTCTGAATTGGTGCCGTTGTTCCTTCAGCACGTGGTTCGTTTACACGGCATTCCTGAGAACATTGTGTCTGACAGAGGAGTCCAGTTTGTTTCCAGATTTTGGAGGACTTTTTGTTCTAAACTGGGTGTTCAATTGTCTTTCTCCTCGGCATTTCATCCTCAGACCAATGGTCAAACTGAGAGAACAAACCAGACATTGGAGACTTATCTAAGATGCTTTGTGTCTGCTGATCAGGATGACTGGGTCTCTTTTTTGCCTTTGGCTGAGTTTGCTCTTAATAATAGGGCTAGCTCTGCCACTTTGATGTCTCCGTTTTTCTGTAATTCTGGGTTTCACCCTCAATTTTCTTCCGGACAGACGGAGGCTTCTGTCTGTCCAGGTGTTGACTCTGTTGTTGAGCGTATGCAGCAGATTTGGGACCAGGTAGTGGAGAGGTTGTCCCTCTCTCAGGAGAAGGCCCAGCGGTTTGCTAACCGGCATAGGACTGATGGTCCTCGGTTTAAAGTGGGGGACTTGGTCTGGTTGTCCTCAAAGAATATTCCTATGAGAGTAGCATCTCCTAAATTTAAGCCTAGGTTCATTGGACCTTATAAGATCATGGAGATTATTAATCCTGTTTCTTTTCGTTTGCTTCTTCCAGGGACATTTAAGATCCATAACGTGTTCCACAAGTCCTTGTTGAAGAGGTTTGTTGAGCCAGTGGTTCCTGCTGCTGTGCCTCCTGACCCTGTTTTGGTTGAGGGCAATCTGGAGTATGTGGTTGAGAAAATATTGGATTCTCGTTTTCTAGACGAAGACTCCAGTATTTGGTTAAATGGAGAGGTTATGGTCAGGAAGACAATTCTTGGGTGTTTGCTTCGGACATCCATGCTAGGAGACTTATCCGTGCGTATCATAGAACTCATCCTGACCGACCTGGTTGCTCAAATGAGGGTTCGGTGACCCCTCCTCAAGGGGGGGGTACTGTTGTGAATGGGTTTGAGATGAGTTCTGAGCAGAGGCTCCCTCTGGTGGTTACAAGCGGTACTAGTGAGGATTGTGAGGACTGGGAATCAGGTGTTGCTGATTGGTCTTATATAGGGGAGTCATTTTCCCATCAGGGTTGCCGGTGATCAATTGTTCTGGTCTGAATCCTTCTTTCCAGTTTCCCTTGTAGCCTGCTGTGTCGTGTCTGCATCTCCTGCTATCAGATAAGACAATTTCTTATTTTGTGTTTTTGCTATATTTTTGCATTTTGTCCTGCACTTCTGTGGGGGCCTTCTGGGTCCCCTCCGGGGGCTTTTGCCCTCTCAGTTTAGTCCAGCCACTGATGTTTGTTCTTTTGCTTTTTCCAGTTTTTTCAGTGGCTGCTGTTTTGATTTTTTTTACACCAGAGAACTAATTTAGGTGGTAGAGGTCGTGTGATCTCAGGTGATTTTGAAATTAGTAGAGTTGGTGCTTTTCAGGGTTTTCTGGGATTGCAGTAAGTACCCTTCCTATCCTTTTCTATTTAGATAGTTTGGGCCCCAGCGTTTGCTCATACTATTTTCTTTCTGTGTCAGTATTTCCTCTTGTCTAACCGCCATTACATGTTTGGGGGCTTTCTATTATCTTTGGGGTTCTGCTCCGGGGCAGATAGCTTTCCTATTTCTATCTTTAGGTGTAGTTAGTTTCTCAGGCTGTGACGAGGCGTCTAGGACCAACGTAGGAACGCTCCACGGCTGCCTCTAGTTGCGGTGGTTAGTCAGGGTACTGCAATCTCATAGATTCCAACTGCTCTGGTGTATTGCCTTTTTTACCTGCACTCCTCAGCTACCGTAACATAACAGAGCACCATTTGACTTTTTCCAAACAAAACTGGCTGGAATTGAGATTGGACGCCATGTTGCATTTGGAGAGCCCCTGATGTGCCTAAACAGTGGAAACCCCCCACAAATGACCCCATTTGGGAAACTAGACCCCCTAAGGAACTTATGTAGATCTTTGGTGAGCAATTTGAACCCCAAAGTGCTTCACACAAGTTTATAACGTAGAGCCGTAAAATTAAAAAATCATATTTTTTCCACAAAAATGATCTTTTCACCCCAATTTTTATTTTCCCAAGGGTAACAAGACTCCAAAAGGTATTGTGCAATTTGTCCTGAGTACGCTGATACCCCATATGTGGGGGTAAACCACTGTTTAGGTGCATGGCAGAGTTTGGAAGGGAAGGAGCGCCGTTCGACTTTTTCAACACAGAATTGGCTGGATGCCATGTAGTGTTTGGAGAGCTCCTGATCTGCCTAAACAGTGGAAACCCCCAACAAATGACACCATTTTGGAAACTAGATCCCTCAAGGAACTTATCTAGTTGTGTGGTGAGCACTTTGAACCCTGAAGTGCTTCACAGAAGTTTATAACGTACAGCTGTAAAATAAAAATCTTTTTTTTTTTTTACAAAAATGATTTTTTCGCCCCCAATATTTTATTTTCACAAGGGTAACAGGAGAAATTGGACCCCAAAAGTTGTTGTCCAATTTGTCCTGAGTACGCTGATACCCAATATGTGGGAGTAAACTACTGTATGGGCGCACGTCGGGGATCGGAAGGGAAGTAGTGACGTTTTGGATTGCAGACTTTGATGGAATGGTCTGGGGGCGTCATGTCGCATTTGGAGAGCCCCTGATGCGCCTAAACAGTGGAAACCCCCCCACAAGTGACCCCATTTTGGAAAATAGACCCCACAAGGAACTTATCTAGATGTGTGGTGAGCACTTTGAACCCCAAAGTGCTTCACAGAAGTTTATAACGTACAGCCGTAAAAAATAAAAAATCCTTTCTTTTTTACAAAAATGATTTTTTCGCCCCCAATATTTTATTTTCACAAGGGTAATAGGAGAAATTGGACCCCAAAAGTTGTTGTCCAATTTGTCATGAGTACGCTGATATCCAATATGTGGGAGAAAACTACTGTATGGGTACACGTTGGGGCAGGGGTGAACTTAGCCTCTGTGCTGCCTGAGGCGAACTGCAAAACGGCGCCCCCCAATTCGAGCGAGTAAGGTCAAATTTTAGGCCATGCCCCGACCACACCCATTTCACAACTAGTCACACCCATGTCCACGCCCTGACCACACCCATTTAGCACTGGTGATCACACTGACTGGTACTGAGGGCACAGTGACTGGTACTATGGGCACACTGGCACTGAGTAAAAGAAAGAACAGAGAGAGAAAACAGAGAAAGGAGAGAGAAAGAAAGAACAGAGAAAATAGAGAGAGAAATAAATAAAGAAAGGGAAAAGAAAAAAACAGAGAGAGAAAAGAACAGAGAGGGAAAGAAAAAAAGACGGGAAAGAAAGAACAGAGAGAAAGAAAGAAAGAAAGAAAGAAAGAAAGAAAGAAAGAAAGAAAGAAAGAAAGAAAGAACAGAAAAAGAAAGAGGGGACAGAAAAAAAGAACAGAGAGAAAAAAAGAAATAGGGGAAAGAAAGAACAAAGAGAGAAAGAAAGAACAGAGAGATAGAGAGAAAGAAAGATGGGAAACAAAGAACAGAGAGAGAGAGAAAAAGAAATAAAGAAAACAGATAGAAAGAACAGATAGAGAGAGAAAGAACAGAAAGATAGAGTGGAAAGAAAGAGAAAGAAAGAACAGAGAGAGAAAGAAAGAGGGGAAAGAAAGAACAGAGAGAAAGAAAGAAAGAACAGAGAGAAAGAAAAAGAACAGAGAGAGAAAGATGGGAAAGAAAAAAACTACTGAATAATGGCCCCATATACTGCTGCATACAGTATAATAGCCCCACATGATGCTCCATACTGAATAATGGACCCATATTCTGCTGCATACAGTATAATAGCCCCACATGATGCTCTATACTGAATAATGGCCCCATATACTGCTGCATACAGTATAATGGCCCCACATGATGCTCCATACTGAATAATGGCCCCAGATACTGCTGCATACAGTATAATAGCCCCACATGATGCTCCATACTGAATAATGGACCCATATACTGCTGCATACAGTATAATAGCCCCACATGATGCTCCATACTGAATAATGGCCCCATATACTGCTGCATACAGTATAATAGCCCCACATGATGCTCTATACTGAATAATGGCCCCATATACTGCTGCATACTGTATAATGGCCCCATATACTGCTGCATACAGTATAATAGCCCCACATGATGCTCCAGACTGAATAATGGCCCCATATACTGCTGCATACTGAATAATGGCCCCATATACTGCTGCATACAGTATAATAGCCCCACATGATGCTCCAGACTGAATAATGGCCCCATATACTACTGCATACAGTATAATAGCCCCACATGATGCTCCAGACTGAATAATGGCCTTGCATAAAAAAAAAAACTACTCACCTCTGCCCGTTCCAACGCTGATATCGCTTCCTCATCTATCACACACACAGCGTCTCACACACACACACACACACACACACACAGCAGCTTCACACACACACACAGCAGCTTCACACACACACACAGCAGCTACACACACGCACGCACGCACACACACACACCAGCTTCACAGGCACAGCGGCCTGACTCACCTCTCCATGATCCGGCAGCTTCCTGCTCACTTCCTCTCACACATTATGAGTTCTGCTCTGCCGCCCCCTGGCTGCCGCCGCCTGAGATAACAGCTCAACTCGCCTCATTATAGCGGCGCCAGTGCGTTGGGGCTCGGAAGGGAAGTAGTGACGTTTTGGATTGCAGACTTTGATGGAATGGTCTGGGGGCGTCATGTCGCATTTGGAGAGCCCCTGATGCGCCTAAACAGTGGAAACCCCCCACAAGTGACCCCATTTTGGAAAATAGACCCCACAAGGAACTTATCTAGATGTGTGGTGAGCGCTATGAAGCCCCAAGTGCTTCACCGAAGTTTATACTGTACAGTCGTAAAAACAAAAAAATCATTTTTTTTTTAAAAAAATGATATTTTTACCCTCAGTTTTTTATTTTCCCAAGGGTAAAAGAAGAAATAGGACAAATTGCACAATAACTCTTGGGGTCCAGAGTACACGGATACCCCATATGTGGGGGTAAACTACTGTTTGGGCGCATGGCAGAGCTCAGAAGTGAAGGAGCACCGTTTGACTTTTTCAATGCAGAATTGGCTGGAATTGAGATCAGACGCCATGTCACATTTGGAGAGCCCCTGATGTGCCTAAACAGCTGAAACCCCCCAATTCTAACTCCAACCCTAACCCCAACACACCCCTAACCCTAGTCCCAACCCTAACCACAAACCTAACCTTAACACACCCATAACCCTAATCCCAACCCTAACCCTAATCCTAACTTTAGCGCCAACCCTAACCCTAACTTTAGCCGCAACCCTAACCCTAATGGGAAAATGGAAATAAATACTTTTTTTTAATTTTATTATTTTTCCCTAACTAAGGGGGTGATTTACTATTATAGCGGATTTTTATGATTGGCAGCTGTCACGCTAAAAGACGCTTTTTATTGCAAAAAATAGTTTTTGCATCATCACATTTTGAGAGCTATAATTTTTGCATATTTTGGCCCACAGAGTCATGTGAGGTCTTATTTTTTGCGGGACGAGGTGATGTTTTTATTGGTACCATTTTTGAGCATGTGACGTTTTTTGATCGCTTTTTATTTCGATTTTTGGGAGGTTAGAATGAACAAAAATCAGCAATTCATGAATTTCTTTTGGGGGAGGCGTTTTATACCGTTCCGCGTGTGGTAAAATTGATAAAGCAGTTTTATTCTTCGGGTCAGTACGATTATGGCGATACCTCATTTATATCATTTTTTTTATGTTTTGGCGCTTTTATAGAATAAAACCAATTTTATATAAAAAATTATTATTTTTGCATCGCTTTATTCTGCAAGCTATAACTTTTTTATTTTTTCGTTGATGATGCTGTATGGTGGCTCGTTTTTTGCGGGAGAAGATGACGTTTTCAGCGGTACCATGTTTATTTATATCCGTCTTTTTGATCGCGTGTTATTCCACTTTTTGTTCGGCGGTATGATGATAAAGCATTGATTTTTTGCTTTGTTTTTTAATGTTGTTATTAGTGTTTACCTTTGAACGTTAATATTGTAGTGTCCTGTCACCAACCATGTGTATGATTATTGTCCGAAAGCCTCTCTGGAACCAATAATTGCCCCATGTAAAGGTACCTTTCTAAGTTGAAGTTTCAGAATGTTATGACTTTTATTATATCCTAAACAGTCAAGTTTTTTATGAACCATCAAGGTTTTCTGGTTGAAGTAAAAAAGTCTGTGTGTTTAGAGTTTTAAACAATAAAATGTTGAAAAATTGTTTTCTGGTTTAAGTAACAAAAGTCTGGGTGTTTAGAGTTTTAAACAATAAAATGTTGAAAAATTATGTAATTCTTGAGTATATCACTCAACGGTGCTCATAAAAGTGAAAAATCTGATCTTTACAGAATTCTGTTGATAAGCCCCTGATGCCGGTGGCCCTATCTTATAGGGCGAAAATGAGGTGACAGATTCCCTTTAAGCGAGTGTGAGCGAGCTGAGTGTGACCGGTGCGCAAGTGTGAACGGTGGTAAGTGTGACTTGTGATTCAGTGACTTTGGATTCAGGGAGTTTCCAAGGGAGGAATTACTGAATTGCTGTTATTTTTTATTAATACTTTTTATTTATTTTTACTTATCTTTTCTAATGTAATGCTGTAGATAAGCCCCCGATGTTACCTGAAAGTGAAGAAAAATGAGTTATATTAAACTCACCCAGGGGCGTTCCGCCGTCCGTTCGGGTCAGATGGGCGTCGCGGTCAGGTATGGGGCCTCCCATCTTGTGACGAAGCCGGCGTCTTCTTTCTGTCCCGTCGCGGCTCCTGCACAGGCGCACTGCTCTGCCCTGGTGAGGGCAGAGCAGAGTACTGCAGTGCGCAGGTGCCGGGAAAGGTCAGAGAGGTCCGGCGCCTGCGCACTGCAGTACTCTGCTCTGCCCTCACCAGGGCAGAGCAGTGCGCCTGCGCAGGAGCCGCGACGGGACAGAAAGAAGACGCCGGCTTCGTCACAAGATGGGAGGCCCCAGACCTGACCGCGACGCCCATCTGACCCGAAAGGACGGCGGAACGCCCCTGGGTGAGTATAATATAACTCATTTTTCTTCACTTTCAGGTAACATCGGAGGCTTATCTACAGCATTTCAGAATGCTCTAGATAAGCCCCTGATGCCGGTGGCCCTATCTCATAGGGCGAAAATGAGGTGACAGATTCCCTTTAAGCGAGTGTAAGCGAGCTGAGTGTAACCAGTGCGCAAGTGTGAACGGTGGTAAGTGTGACTTGTGATTCAGTGACTTTGGATTCAGGGAGTTTCCAAGGGAGTAATTACTGAATTACTGTTATTTTTTATTAATACTTTTTATTTATTTTTACTTATCTTTTCTGTCTGGTGAAATCCCCATTAGGAATGTGCTCCACTATTGCCAAGGCCATCCAGTGCACATCTTGCCACATGTATGCAGTCCTTGAACAGCCGGTCGAGGGTGCATACTGCTGTGCGAGATGTGAGCACGTTGTGCATTTGGAAGCCCAAATACTGGATCTAAATGTGCAGCTGGCAACACTGAGATCCATAGACAATATGGAAAGGAGTCTTCTGCTCACTGAGCAGACACTCAATGGGATAGATGAGGGCGGGATGCTAGGATGGAGCTGCAGGACACTGAAGCAGCAAGCTGGGTGACAGTTAGAAGGCGAGGTAGAGGGAAGAGCGCCAGGGAGGCTAGTCCTGATCTGGCACACCCCAATAAGTTTGCTAAGTTGGCAGATGAGGGGGTTGTCAGTACAGGGGTAGCACTTCTGGTACTTCTGCCTCTGTATGGTTTTGACTCGGCTTGCCTGACCACGCTCCCACCACTTGGTGGTGCCTGTGCTTCTGATTTGTATAGCTTCTCTGTGTACTCAGTCTCACGTCCCTCCCTAGCTCCCTCTGAGGACGGTTGCTCTACACAGCAGTAGTCTGACAGCTCCCATCTGGTTTTGACCTATTGGCTTGTTTCTGACCACGGGCTTGCTGAGACCTCTGGTTCTTGTATGACTGATTAATCCTAACACAGCTTTGGATGTTTTTGCTGCCACTTGGTGGTGGTTTTGGCTGCTGCAGTGCAGGCTTGTCCTGAGCACACTGGCCTGCATTTCAGCTGCTTTACATTATCACTAACCAGACATTTAAACGGGAGTTTGCAATTTTTTTTTCCCTGGTCATGGATCCGCTGCATAACTTGGTGGATCAAGTGTCCAGTTTGACGCAGATGGTGCAGGATTTTTCTGGGAGACATCAGTCCCTTGTTACGTCTCATACCCACTTACAGGAAAAACTTACTGAGAATATTAAGACTGTGCAGGGAAACACCTCTCATATTGTTAGTCTACCTGATGACTCTGTAGATGTTGTTTTGCACTCCCCCGAACCTACAGTTAAACTTCCTGACATGTTTTCTGGCAAGAAAGATCAGTATCGCATATTCAGGGAGAGTTGTAAATTATGGTCTGGGGATGAGACTCAGCGGGTAGGGATTATTATCTCCTTACTTAGGGAAGGTCCCCAATCCTGGGCTTTCTCGCTGCCCCCTACCGCCCCTGAACGGAGCTCGGTAGATAGGTTCTTTGAGGCCCTAGGACTTATCTATGACGAACCGGACCGTGTTAGGGTGGCAGAGGACACCATTATGGGTCTGGTTCAGGGGAAGCACTCAGCTGAATGGTACAGCTCCGAGTTCCGTCAATGGTCCACTGAGGTATCTTGGAATGACTCGGCACTGAGATGTCTATTCGGGAAGGGACTGTCGGATTGCTTAAAGGACGCTCTGGCTATCCATCCACCTCCCAGCTCTTTGGAGGAGGCTATGACTCAGGCTATCCATATGGATCGGAGGCTACGGGAGAGAGGTCTTACACAACGGGGGATTCCGTTGTTCCCTGCTAACCCGGATGTTTTGCTTCCGTCTGAATCTATGGAGGTGGGAGCCACCGACTTCCAGGAAAAAGAGAGGAAACGGTGGCGTGATGAAAAGCTGTGTTTTTACTGCGGAGATCCCGGACATTGGAAAAGGGACTGCCCCTCTTGTCCATCCACTAACAAGCGGCTGAGTCTGGGTGATCATCGTGGAGGTCACTCAGACTCTCAGGTACCTTTTACTTCATTTACAAAGATACTGTTAAAGGTGGAACTTGGTGTTGAGAACTGCTTTGTCCATACTTCGGCTTTTGTAGACTGTGGGTCATCTCTGAACCTGATTGACTCTAAACTGGTGGCCCGCTGTAGATTAGGGACAGTTAGGTTGGAGACTCCCTTAAAACTTGTGGCTATTGACTCTACACCTCCCACAAAGGATGGTCTCCATTTCATTTCTCAAGAATTCACCCTCAGGGTGGGGGCCCTGCACTAGGAGCACATGTCATGGTTTGTTTTGGATAACCTCCCTGCTGGCCTGGTTTTAGGGTTTCCTTGGTTGCAACGGCATAACCCGGTTATTGACTGGGGGTCCGGGATATTGTCAAATGGGGACCTAATTGTTCTAAAAATTGTCTTGCTACTGTGTCTATGTCATCCGTCAGTCTGGAGGTATTCCGGAGTACCTGAAGGACTTTGAGGATGTGTTCTCCGAAAAGGAGGCTGAGGTTCTGCCACCACACCGCCCATTCGATTGTGCCTATGCCTATTGATCTTGTTCCCGGTGCCAAATTGCCCAAAGCACGTCTGTACAATCTCTCCATCCCTGAGCGAGCTGCTATGAAGGAGTATATCTCTGAAAGCCTCCGTAAAGGACCAATTCGGCCATCTGTCTCTCCCTTGGCGGCGGGGTTCTTTTTTGTAAAAAAAAAAGATGGTGGTTTACGCCCGTGCCTCAATTTTCAAGAACTGAATAAGATCACCATAAGAAACACTTATCCTCTCCCACTGATACCTGATTTATACAACCAATTGTCCGGGGCCAGATGGTTTTCTAAGTTGGATCTCAGGGGAGCATACAATCTCACCCGTATGCGAGAGGGGGATGAGTGGAAAACTGCGTTTCTCACCTCTGAAGGTCTATTTGAAAATTTGGTCATGCCGTTCGGCTTGACTAACGCACCAGCGGTATTCCAGAATTTCATTAACCATGTTTTTTCAGAATTTATTGGACGCTTTGTGGTAGTTTATCTTGATGATATACTCATATATTCTTCTGATAGACAAAGTCACATGGGTCATCTTCGTGCGGTTCTCCAGAAGCTCAGGGAGAACTCTCTCTTTGCCAAACTGGAGAAGTGTTCATTTTTTACTCAAGAATTGTCCTTTCTAGGGGTCATTTTGTCCTCTGAGGGGTTTCGTATGGACCCTAGGAAGGTACAGGCCATTGTGGATTGGGTGCAACCCAGAGATCTCAAGGGTCTTCAGCGATTTCTGGGTTTCGCCAATTACTATAGAAAATTTATCAAGGGGTTTTCTCAAGTGGTCAAACCCCTCACTGATCTCACTCGAAAAGGGGCTGATCTAAAAAACTGGTCAGCTCCAGCTGTGGTGGCATTTTCTTCATTAAAAAACAGTTTCATGACTGCCCCTGTACTGGTTCAACCTGATTTGTCTAAACCATCTATCATAGAGGTGGACGCCTCTGAGGTGGGAGTGGGGGCTGTGTTGTCCCAGGGGCCCACAACATTAACTAACTTAAGACCCTGTGCCTTCTTTTCAAAAAAATTTTCCTCTGCTGAGAGGAATTATGATGTGGGTAACCGGGAGTTGTTGGCCATTAAATTGGCATTTGAAGAATGGAGGCATTTTTTGGACGGGGCAGCTCATCGTATCACTGTCATTACAGATCACAAGAACCTGTCTTACATCGAGTCCGCCAAACGTTTAACTCCGAGACAGGCAAGGTGGTCACTTTTTTTTCCCGATTTCAGTTTTCCATCACTTTCAGACCAGGGTCCAAGAATGTGAAGGCAGATGCCTTGTCTCGTAGCTTAGATCCAGTATCTCCTCTTGAACCTCCTTCCTCCATTCTTCAGCGGGGGGTGGTGGTGGCTGTGGTGTCCTCGAGATTGGAACAAGAGATTCGTGAGTCCCAATCTTTTGCTCCATCGTCCATACCTGAAAATAAGCTCTTTGTGCCTGTCCAATATCAGTTAAGGGTGCTTCGAGAGTTCCACGACTCTGCTCTGAGTGGGCATCCGGGAATCTCGGCCACTCGTAAAGCCATCACTTTACTGTTCTGATGGCCTGGTTGACGTCAGACATCACTGGGTTTGTGTCCTCCTGTGAAACTTGTGCCTGCGCAAAAGCCTCCCGCAACCGGCCGGCCGGGGAATTGGTGCCACTGCCAATTCCGGATAGACCATGGACTCATCTGTCCATGGATTTTGTCACTGATCTTCCTCCCTCTAATGGCAAAACCGTGATCTGGGTAGTTGTTGATAGGTTCAGTAAACAAGCACATTTTGTACCTTTAAAGGGCCTTCCGAATGCTGAGACTCTATCTAAACTATTCATTGAGCATGTGATCCGGTTGCATGGTGTGCCTGTCAGTGTGGTGTCTGATAGAGGGGTACAATTCGTGGCAAAATTCTGGAGGGCTTTTTGTAAAAGGCTGGGCATCAATCTGACCTTTTCATCGGCCTATCATCCCGAGACCAATGGTCAGACTGAAAGGACCAATCAGTCTTTGGAGCAGATTTTACGGTGTCTGGTCAAGTCTAGACAGGATGATTGGTGCTCTGCGATACCTATAGCAGAATTCGCTTTCAATAATCGTGTCAATCAGTCCACTGGTACTTCTCCATTTGTTTGCAACTATGGGTTTCACACTCATTTTGGTGAGTTTTCCCGGCTGGATTCGGGATGTCCAGGGGCTGATTCGACCTTTCTGCGGTTGGGGGAGGTCTGGAGGGAGGTTCAGAGAAACATTGGGGAGGCTCAGGGCAAATATAAATTTTTTGCAGATAAACGACGTTCTGTGGGGCCAGCTTATCAGGTGGGGGATAAGGTATGGTTATCCACCAAAAATATAAGGCTGAGAATTCCCTCGGCTAAGTTGGGTCCCAAGTATATTGGTCCGTATGAAATTTTAGAGGTAATTAATCCTGTGGTCTTTCGCCTGCTATGAAGGAGTATATCTCTGAAAGCCTCCGTAAAGGACCTATTCGGCCATCTGTCTCTCCCGTGGCGGCGGGGTTCTTTTTTGTAAAAAAAAAAGATGGTGGTTTACGCCCGTGCCTCAATTTTCAAGAACTGAATAAGATCACCATAAGAAACACTTATCCTCTCCCACTGATACCTGATTTATACAACCAATTGTCCGGGGCCAGATGGTTTTCTAAGTTGGATCTCAGGGGAGCATACAATCTCACCCGTATGTGAGAGGGGGATGAGTGGAAAACTGCGTTTCTCACCTCTGAAGGTCTATTTGAAAATTTGGTCATGCCGTTCGGCTTGACTAACGCACCAGCGGTATTCCAGAATTTCATTAACCATGTTTTTTCAGAATTTATTGGATGCTTTGTGGTAGTTTATCTTGATGATATACTCATATATTCTTCTGATAGACAAAGTCACATGGGTCATCTTCGTGCGGTTCTCCAGAAGCTCAGGGAGAACTCTCTCTTTGCCAAACTGGAGAAGTGTTCATTTTTTACTCAAGAATTGTCCTTTCTAGGGGTCATTTTGTCCTCTGAGGGGTTTCGTATGGACCCTAGGAAGGTACAGGCCATTGTGGATTGGGTGCAACCCAGAGATCTCAAGGGTCTTCAGCGATTTCTGGGTTTCGCCAATTACTATAGAAAATTTATCAAGGGGTTTTCTCAAGTGGTCAAACCCCTCACTGATCTCACTCGAAAAGGGGCTGATCTAAAAAACTGGTCAGCTCCAGCTGTGGTGGCATTTTCTTCATTAAAAAACAGTTTCATGACTGCCCCTGTACTGGTTCAACCTGATTTGTCTAAACCATCTATCATAGAGGTGGACGCCTCTGAGGTGGGAGTGGGGCTGTGTTGTCCCAGGGGCCCACAACATTAACTAACTTAAGACCCTGTGCCTTCTTTTCAAAAAAATTTTCCTCTGCTGAGAGGAATTATGATGTGGGTAACCGGGAGTTGTTGGCCATTAAATTGGCATTTGAAGAATGGAGGCATTTTTTGGACGGGGCAGCTCATCGTATCACTGTCATTACAGATCACAAGAACCTGTCTTACATCGAGTCCGCCAAACGTTTAACTCCGAGACAGGCAAGGTGGTCACTTTTTTTTCCCGATTTCAGTTTTCCATCACTTTCAGACCAGGGTCCAAGAATGTGAAGGCAGATGCCTTGTCTCGTAGCTTAGATCCAGTATCTCCTCTTGAACCTCCTTCCTCCATTCTTCAGCGGGGGGTGGTGGTGGCTGTGGTGTCCTCGAGATTGGAACAAGAGATTCGTGAGTCCCAATCTCTTGCTCCATCGTCCATACCTGAAAATAAGCTCTTTGTGCCTGTCCAATATCGGTTAAGGGTGCTTCGAGAGTTCCACGACTCTGCTCTGAGTGGGCATCCGGGAATCTCGGCCACTCGTAAAGCCATCACTTTACTGTTCTGATGGCCTGGTTGACGTCAGACATCACTGGGTTTGTGTCCTCCTGTGAAACTTGTGCCTGCGCAAAAGCCTCCCGCAACCGGCCGGCCGGGGAATTGGTGCCACTGCCAATTCCGGATAGACCATGGACTCATCTGTCCATGGATTTTGTCACTGATCTTCTTCCCTCTAATGGCAAAACCGTGATCTGGGTAGTTGTTGATAGGTTCAGTAAACAAGCACATTTTGTACCTTTAAAGGGCCTTCCGAATGCTGAGACTCTATCTAAACTATTCATTGAGCATGTGATCCGGTTGCATGGTGTGCCTGTCAGTGTGGTGTCTGATAGAGGGGTACAATTCGTGGCAAAATTCTGGAGGGCTTTTTGTAAAAGGCTGGGCATCAATCTGACCTTTTCATCGGCCTACCATCCCGAGACCAATGGTCAGACTGAAAGGACCAATCAGTCTTTGGAGCAGATTTTACGGTGTCTGGTCAAGTCTAGACAGGATGATTGGTGCTCTGCGATACCTATAGCAGAATTCGCTTTCAATAATCGTGTCAATCAGTCCACTGGTACTTCTCCATTTTTTTGCAACTATGGGTTTCACACTCATTTTGGTGAGGTTTCCCGGCTGGATTCGGGATGTCCAGGGGCTGATTCGACCTTTCTGCGGTTGGGGGAGGTCTGGAGGGAGGTTCAGAGAAACATTGGGGAGGCTCAGGGCAAATATAAATTTTTTGCAGATAAACGACGTTCTGTGGGGCCAGCTTATCAGGTGGGGGATAAGGTATGGTTATCCACCAAAAATATAAGGCTGAGAATTCCCTCGGCTAAGTTGGGTCCCAAGTATATTGGTCCGTATGAAATTTTAGAGGTAATTAATCCTGTGGTCTTTCGCCTGCGCTTGCCTCCGTCGTTGCGGATCCCCAATGTGTTCCATAAAGCGCTTCTGAAACCGTCGGTGCCTTCCTCTGGTGAGTCTCCCTCACACCCACCGCCTGTTGAGGTAGATGGACAGACCGAGTACGAGGTGGAACAGGTGGTGGATTCTCGTATGCTCCGCCGTTCACTTCAGTACTTGGTCCATTGGAAAGGGTACGGTCCTGAGGACCGGTCATGGGTGCCGGCACGTTTGGTCCATGCTGATCGGTTGGTCCGGGCCTTTCACGCTCATCATCCAGGGAAGCCTGGGGGTCCGGTGGCCCCCCATTGAGAGGGGGATACTGTCGTGGTCCAGTCCGGAATTTGTGCGCTGCTGTCTTCTCTCAGGACTGGTCATGCGGGGGTTAATTTCCTCGGCCTCGTTCTGGAGCGGGCTGGGCTATTTCAGTCTGTCACAGCCGGCTTACCAGTGTTAGTGATAGCTCAAGCTTCCAGTTTAGAGCCTCTGATTCCTGTTGCCTGGTGATCCTCCTGCCTTTGACTTGTTTACTCGTGTATGATCCGGACTGAGAAGAAGACTGAGAGGAGACTTAATAGCTGTCTACAAATATCTCAAGGGCTGTCACATTGTAGAAGGATCATCTTTATTCTCATTTGCACAAGGAAAGACTAGAAGCAATGGATGAAACTGAATGGGAGGAGACACAGATTAGATATTAGAAAAAACTTTTTGACAGTTAGGGTGATCAAGGAGTGGAACAGGCTGCCACAAGAGGTGGTAAGTTCTCCTTCAATAGAAGTCTTCAAACAGAGGCTGGACAGACATCTGTCTGGGATGATTTAGAGAATCCTGCTTTGAGCAGGGGGTTGGACCAGATGGCCCAGGAGGTCCCTTCCAACTCTACCATTCTATGATTCTATGATTCTATGACTCTGACCCCGTCTCTTGGTATCCGTCTCTGCTGCTACGTTCTCTGTCTGGCTATTTGACCCTTGGCTTGGTATACTGACTACGTGTATTGCTGCTCCTTCTGGTACTTCTGCCTCTATACGGTTTTGACTCGGCTTGCCTGACCACGCTCCCACCACTTGGTGGTGCCGGTGCTTCTGATTTGTATAGCTTCTCTGTGTACTCAGTCTCACGTCCCTCCCTAGCTCCCTCTGGGGAAGGTTGCACTACACAGCAGTAGTCTGACAGCTCCCATCTGGTTTTGACCTATTGACTTGTTTCTGACCACGGGCTTGCTGAGACCTCTGGTTCTTGTATGACTGATTAATCCTAACACAGCTTTGGATGTTTTTGCTGCCACCTGGTGGTGGTTTTGGCTGCTGCAGTGCAGGCTTGTCCTGAGCACACCGGCCTGCATTTCAGCTGCTTTACAGCTGCACTTTATCATACTAAAGCATGGCAACGTAGAATACATGAAATTTTGAATAGCAATATGGCTTTGGAGTATAAGGAAAAATTTGAGACGCTTAGTATAAACATTTAGCCAAACATTAAAAGCCCACCAACCATCGTAAAGGTGGTCTCAATTCTGGTGAGTCCCTGACCTAATGTGAACATACCTCTATTAGGCTGATATCTGAATTTCCTGGTGAATGTGGCACCTCTGTCAGTAATGCCTGAAAAATTTCATGTATTTTATGTTGTCATGCTTTAGTATGATAGAGTGCAGCCTTTTCTCATATGTACCACAGGACTGGCGTATAGCAAATGTGGTGCCAATATTCAAAAAGGGGACAAAAACTGAACCTGGAAATTATAGGCCAGTGAGCTTTACCTCTACTGTGGGTAAAATCCTGGAGGGCTTTTTAAGGGATACTATATTGGAGTAACTGAGGCTGAATAACCTCATGACACAATATCAACATGGGTTTACGAGGGACCGTTCTTGTTAGACTAATCTGATAAGCTTTTATGAAGGGGTAAGTTCCGGACTGGACAAAGGGAACGCAGTGGACGTGGTGTTCATGGACTTCTCAAAAGCTTTTGATACGGTGCCACACAAAAGGTTGATACATAAAATGAAAACAATGGGGATAGGGGAAAATACAGTATGTGTAAGTGGGTTAAGAACTGGCTCATGGATAGGAAACAAAGGGTGGTTATTAATGGAGCACACTCGGACTGGGTCATGGTTAGCAGTGGTGTACCACAGGGACTGGGTCACGGTTAGCAGTGGTGTACCACAGGGGTCAGTATTGGGGCCGCATCTCTTTAACATATTGATCAATGACCTTGTAGGGTGCATACAGAGTAGTATTTCAATATTTGCAGATGAGACTAAACTCTGCAGGGTAATCAATACAGAGGAGGACAATTTTATATTACAGGAGGATTTATGTAAACTAGAAGCTTGGGCTGATAAATGGCAAATGAGCTTAATGGGGATAAATGTAAGGTCATGCACTTGGGTAGAACAAACAAGATGTATAATTATGTGCTTAATTGTAAAACACTGGGCAAAACTGTCACTGAAAAAGACCTGGGTGTATGGGTGGATGACAAACTAACATTTAGTGGCCAGTGTCAGGCAGCTGCTGCAAAGGCAAATAAAATAATGAGATGCATTAAAAGAGGCATAGATGCTCATGAGGAGAACATAATTTTACCTCTATACAAGACACTTAGAATACTGTGTGCAGTTCTGATCTCCGGTGTATAAGAAAGACATAGCTGAACTGGAGCGGGTGCAGAGAAGAGCGACCAAAGTTATTAGAGAACTGGGGGGTCTGCGATAACAGGACAGGTTATTTCACTTGGGGTTATTTAGTTTGGAAAAATGAAGGCTTAGGGGCATGGGCGTACCCAGGATCAAAACTAGGGGGGGGCAAGCCATGGTCGTTCCGGTTGTAAAATTTTAGAATGAAAAAGGTGAATGAAATGAAAATTGACCAGCCCCTGTATACGTCACCAGCCCCAGCCCAGTACCTGTATATACTTAAGGCCCGGCCCAGCACCTTTATATACATCACCAGCCCCAGCACCTGTATAGTTGTATATACATCACCAGCCCCAGCACCTGTATATACATCACCAGCCCAGCACCTGTATATCTGTATATACATCACCAGCCCAGCACCTGTATATACATCACCAGCCCCAGCCCAGCACTGGTATATACATCACCAGCCCCAGCCCAGCACTGGTATATACATCACCAGCCCAGCACTGGTATATACATCTCCAGCCTCCAGCCCAGCACCTGTATATACAGCCCCAGCCTCCAGCCCAGCACCTGTATATACAGCCCCAGCCTCCAGCCCAGCACTTGTATATACAGCCCCAGCCTCCAGCCCAGCACCTGTATACATCACCAGCCCCAGCCCAGCACCAGTATACATCACCAGCCCCAGCCTCCAGCCCAGCACCTGTATACGTCACCAGCCCAGCACCTGTATATACATCACCAGCCCTACACCTGTATATACATCACCAGCCCAGCACCTGTATACATCATCAGTCCCAGCCTCCAGCCCAGCACCTGTATACGTCCCCAGCCTCCAGCCCAGCACCTGTATACATCACCAGCCCCAGCCTCCAGCCCAGCACCTGTATATACATCAGCCCCACTGTATTACAGGTGCTGGCCGCTGGGCTGATGTATTTTACTTTAAACATCTTTCTGGATCAATTATTATTATTATAAACTCAGTCTGGCAGTCTGGGAGGCTCACTTACCCAGTCCTAGAGAGACCGGCATCACTGATGTGATGATACCCGCCACCCGACCTAACGCCACGCGATTGCAGCAGGCAGGCCGCAGGCATCAGGCACGCGTGGGTAGGGAGTGTGTCCTGCCTGGACTTCCTGATGCCTGATACGTTGAGGCTGCAGCTCTCACAACCAACTGCTGCAGGCCTGCAGCCAGGGGCGGGAGAGCAGAGCGCGCTCTCTGCCCACAAAGAATGTCCTGACATATAACGTCAGGACGTTCTTAACCCCTATGTGCGTCTCAAGCACATTTTAAAGGGCCGGCAGAAGAAAAAGGCCTCATCATGATAGGTGCGCGCGATGCGCCCCCGCTTCTAGGGGGGGGCAGCTGCGCCCCCTGCCCCATGGTGGGTACGCCCATGCTTAGGGGTGATCTTATTACAATGTATAAATATATGCGGGGACAGTACAAAGACCTTTCTAATGATCTTTTTACTCTTAGACCTGTGACGGGGACAAGGGGGCATCCTCTTTGTCTGGAGGAAAGAAGGTTTAGTCATAATCACAGACGGAGATTCTTTACTGTAAGAGCAGTGAGACTATGGAACTCTCTGCCGTCTAATGTTGTAATGAGTGATTCCCTACTAAAATTTAAGAAGGGACTGGATGCCTTTCTTGAAAAGTATAATATTACAGGCTATATTCACTATTTTCGTAAATATTGAGTTGATCCAGGGAGCTAGTCTGATTGCCGCATGTGGAGTCTGGAAGGAATTTTTTCCCCCAATGTGAAGCTTACTGTTTGCCACATGGGTTTTTTTTTGCCTTCCTCTGGATCAACATGTTAGGGCAGGTTAGGATAGGATATGGGTTGAACTAGATGGACTTAAAGTCTTCCTTCAACCTTAGTAACTATGTTACTATGTTACACTTACCAGCATATTAAAGTTTCTTTTTGCCTTTAAATCTCTTGACATCAATCTCCAACAATTGTCAGCGTTTATTTATATCTCATTTAGACCTCGGAGTGAATATTGTATGAAGATTTTACATAGAAATCTTTGCTTAGCTTGTCAATACAAAGACTTGAGTGCTACCTAGTGGATAAACTTGGAATAATACTCTGATTTAGTTTTCTTCATTAATCATATTCCCCTTTGGTTATGTTTTTGGAGGTGAGTGCACGACCCTAACGTATTTTCAAATATATAGACGCTCTACTTGAGTAGGGCTTGCTGATGGAAGACCGATTCTAATGGAGTGACTACTCCACCTTCCCATGCCTTTCTAAAATAACAGCAGCTGAAACAAACTACAGACACCTATGGGCAAATCCAGATGGGATATTGAGCTTAACGCAGATTCAAATAAGGGGGCCACTCTAAAGACATGAAACGTTGCCTAAATCTAACCACCCAGGCCAGAAATACAAGATCATCTTTATCACAATATAGATCTCGAGATAGTTCCACTTCCAGAGAGTCAATTACCTCACACAGCTCTCCTGTAACAATGTTTGATGAACAGGACGAAGATAATGCAGCCAATGAGTAAATGAGTATTGCTGATTTAAGCAAGTTTATAAAAGCACTTCCCACTAAAAAAGACCTTGAAGGGTTCGCGTGCAGATTGGAAAATGTTTATAAACAAGAAATCCACAATTTACAAAAGGAATTTACCACACGAATCGAGGATGTGGAGAAAACATAGGAAGATAGTTCCCAAGAATTACAGGCACATAGGATATTATAATTGACCACACTCTCAGGATGGAGGAACTCTCATCAGGTCTGGAGGACTTAGAAAACTGCAATAGACGTAACAACATATCCGCGGCCTACCAGAGTCTATTGGCTCTGGTGAATTAGATTGCACAGCTCACAGGATCTTCCTAGACATACTTGACGACAAAAATGGTGGACCTATTGAGTTTCACAGGATCCACAGGTCACTCGGGCCTAAATCTACCTCAGATACACATCCTAGAGATGTAATCTGTAGAGTGCACTATTACAGAATCAAGGGGACCATAATGACAGTTTCCAGGAAAAAGGGTTCCATCAGATATGAAGATCATCAAATCCTAATTTTGTCAGACCTGTCAAGGCGCACACTGCAACTGCGGAGAGACTTGAAGCCCTTGTTAGCAGAACTCAAGGAAAGAGACATTCCATATAGATGGGGCTATCCCTTTCAATTAACGGCCTTCAAAGGAGGCAAAACAGCTTCCTTTCGACGGATTGGTGACCTGACAAATTTCTGGGTGCCTTTGAGCTCCCCATGATAGATCTCCCAACACTTCCAAGGGCACCACCCAGATGGCTAAAGGTTCAGCAGTCCAAAAGGAGAAGCAGTAGAGGAGATTCCCCTAATCTGACTGGAGGACTTCTCATGGTATTGTGCTCATGTCCTGGGTTGCGATGAGCCTGAATACAACTGGAGTGTTCCCCAAATAGAAACACCATCTGGATAAGAATATATATACATTTGCGTGGATATATATATATATGTGTTTTGTTTTGCTTTGATCTGTCATATCTGTTTGAATGTTTTTGATATATGTAGATGTTCAGAGATAACAATGTTTTTTCTAGATTTGTTGGGCTGGGGAGGGAGCCTCGTGCCTTTTCTGGGCTTCTTCTCTCCTGGTGGGGTGTCTGGGTAGTGTTCTACCAGAACCAGCATCAGTGATGCATAAAAATTGAAGTGTTTACTCCAATGTAACTCTTCAGGTATTCTTTACTTTTCCTTCTTTTCTTATCCCGTACTCTCATCACTCTAAATCCTTCGCTTCTTACTTCTTGCTCCTTTTCCAACCCCTTACTTTACCCAATCTCTATATAGGTGTCATAGCCCCTCCCTCGAGCGGATATCTAATCGGAGACATACGATTCCCATTAGATTAAAATTAAGTTTTGCTCCTTTAATGTTAAGGGGCTGAACATACCCGAGAAAAAGAGACAGGTCCTGACCACAAATAATAGGCAAAAGGTCTCGATTCTAATGCTTCAGGAGACCCACTTTAAAACTGGTGCTATACCACAATGCGTTTCAAAAAATTACCCCAAATGGTACCATAGTTCTAACCCATATTCTAAGTCCAAATAGCCTTTCATAAAACTTTCATGTCTGAGGTTCTAGATTCTGTAATAGACCCGGAAGGCAGATATATCTTCTTATCAACATCGTGGGCAACCCATAAACTGGTTATAGCTAACGTATATTTCCCTAACCAAGGACAGCAGAAATTTGGAGCAAAATGCAGGAGACGCCTTGAGGACTTCACTGGCTCCTCTCCTGTGATATTAGGGGGAGACTTTAACATCCCCATGAACCCCGCAGTGGACATTTCCTCATGTAGGACATCATACCCCTTATCAGCTATTAATCACATTAAGAAACAGATGTGCAGCATGAGATTGGTGGACATTTGGAGGGTCCTCCACCCTGACAATAGAGACTATAGTTTCTTCTCAAAAACTCACAACATTTACAGTAGAATAGTGTTATAACCCTCTTGTCAGATTTTGTTTCAGTTTGCTGTCACATGACCTTTTTTCCCTATTTAGTCTGGCTCCGCCCTTCTGGCTTTGCTGGACTTCATTGTATTATCTACTCTTAAGCTAGCCGGGTGCTTAGGTGCCTTACTCTGTCAGCTTTGCTTGATCTTAGGATCTCTTAGTATTTGTTTTCTGTTTTATTTTCCCTGCTACAATTTCTGTTAGGAGGTGTCCACCTTTTCACCCAGTCCCTAGATCTTGTAGGGATTCCTCCCTCGCAACTATAGGTCTTCGTTCAGACTAGCTGAGGACTTTAGCGGGTCTGGTCGCAGGATCAGGTTCCCCGTTACATCGTAGGGATCCAGCTCAGTCCTATTGTAGGGACAGAATTCCCACCTTTCCTTATGATATAGGAAAGATGTGATGCGGAACATTCTGGTACCGTCACTTGTCTTACCTATTGCATTATTCCTGTGTCCTTTTGTGTATATAAATATGTGATTCTTCAGCTTTTGTTTTAGTCTTTGCCTGATGAAGAGACCTGCGTAGTCTCGAAATCTTGCAATTTGTTACCATCTTTTCAGTTAGCCATTAAAAGGTATCAACCACTGAGGACTCTCAAGTCTAAATATTTTTCCACCTTTCCTTAGTGCTTGTAGCAGATCATAACAGTAAGTCCAGCCCAAAGAAAAAAAAAAAATCTCTAAGGAAAGATTTTCTGTTTTCCATCATGGTGTCGGTTCGGGATTTGGCTGAACGCCTGCAGGGTCTCTCTCTGGAGGTGGCTGAAATCCAGCAACACGTGAGTAGTTGTTCTGGAGCACATTTCGTGGAGCCAAAGGTACGTTTGCCTGATTTATTTTTTGGTGAACAACAAGATTTTTTTTCTTTTAAAAATGCTTGCTTGTTGTATTTCCGTTTGAGACCCAGATCCTCTGGTGATGAATCACAGCGCATAGGGTTCATAATGTCACTTTTGCGCAAAGAACCTCAGGACTGTGGCCTATATTTTTCTGCTTTGATGTCACGATTGTAGGACGTGCAACAGGATCTATTAGATCATGAGTGGGTTACGTTTTGTTTTTTCTTGCATTGTGGGATTAGTTGCTATTGACCGTAACGAGTGTATGCAATCAGCCTAGGGATAGAGACTGTGCAAGTTATGAGAGAATGGATCAGTCAAGTTGGAAAAATATGACTCAATCCTGAAGGGTCCCACCATGGGCTGGAACGATTCTAGCTTTGTTATAAGTGTAATTCTTTCATTAGCGTGGTAATGATAAGGGTATAAGAAGTGCTTGATGCTATATCCTATTTGGAACTTTGCGTAAGGCTTCCAATTAGCCATATCAGGGTGGATAGAGACTGCTTTTAAATTTGTGTTTGAAGTAGGTAATGTGCTTTTTTCTTGTAAGTTTGAGTGATAGGAATGTTACTGACATTGCAGATGCCGATGGAATTGTAGCTTATTGCGACACTCCACCTCGTGGATAAAGAAACGCAGATTATGCCCCTCCACAGGATGTGATTTTATTGTAAGAGATCAAGTTTCCCTGAGCAATTTTTAAGAGGTGCGCTTGATGTTAGGGACCTGATATACGAGAAGAGCCTTGACGTGGCTATCAGGCTCACATAATTTGGCCATCTTATGCGCTAAGACTTCTCAATTTTTCATATTTCTAAGGTAATGATGTAATTCATTTTTCATATTTTTCATATTTCGTGTTTGCAAGCTATAGCGCTACAGTGTGCTACCTTTTCTTCTTGTATGTATATGAGTTGGTGACTCTAGGTTTAGCACCTGTTCACACTGAATCTAAGTTTGGATGTGCCGGTCAGTTTTTTGATATGTATTCATTTACCTTCTGCCTGAGCACTCCACCTGGTGGTCACAGGCCTTTTAATTACAGCAGGTTCATCACCCCTCCACAGAGATGTAGATTTTAGTCTGAAAAGAGGATTCATAGGTTCCCATGCAGACAGACTTTTCTAAAGCGAGGATAGGCATTAGTTAGGGACCTGATATACGAGAAGAGCCTTGACGTGGCTATCAGGCTCACATAATTTGGCCATCTTATGCGCTAAGACTTCTCAATTTTTCATATTTCTAAGGTAATGATGTAATTCATTTTTCATATTTTTCATATTTCGTGTTTGCAAGCTATAGCGCTACAGTGTGCTACCTTTTCTTCTTGTATGTATATGAGTTGGTGACTCTAGGTTTAGCACCTGTTCACACTGAATCTAAGTTTGGATGTGCCGGTCAGTTTTTTGATATGTATTCATTTACCTTGTGCCTGAGCACTCCACTGGTGTACAGGCTTTTATTACAGCAGGTTCATTAACCCTCCACAGGATGTAAGTTTTGTCTGAAAAAGAGGATTCATAAGGTTCCATGCAGACAGACTTTTCTAAAGCGAGGATAGGCATTAGTTAGGGACCTGATATACGAGAAGAGCCTTGACGTGGCTATCAGGCTCACATAATTCGGCCATCTTATGCGCTAAGACTTCTCAATTTTTCATATTTCTAAGGTAATGATGTAATTCATTTTTCATATTTTTCATATTTCGTGTTTGCAAGCTATAGCGCTACAGTGTGCTACCTTTTCTTCTTGTATGTATATGAGTTGGTGACTCTAGGTTTAGCACCTGTTCACACTGAATCTAAGTTTGGATGTGCCGGTCAGTTTTTTGATATGTACCAATGAAATTAAGTCCTGGAGTCCCAATTGTTATGACAAGTGTTGTAACGGGCGTATTGCTGCTGTAGTTAAGGGGGCGTTACCTGTACCTATTCAGGATTTTTGGAAAGTTTTTTCTGATAAGGAATCGCAGGTATTGCCTCCTCATAGAGATTATGATTGTGCAATTGAATTTGTCCCTGGAGCAACTCTTCCTAAAAGTCGTTTATTTAATTTGACTATTCCTGAGAGAAAGGCTTTGGAGGAATACATACAGACAAGCTTGGCCGCCGGTCACATTAGGCCTTCCAAATCTCCTGTGACGGTTGGATTTTTTTTTTGTTAAAAAAAAGGACGGCGGTTTACGGCCTTGTCTAGACTTTCGTGAGATTAATAAGATTACTGTACGCAATCCTTACCCACTGCCATAGATTCCTGATTTGTTTAACCAGTTAGTGGGGGCCAAGTGGTTCTCTAAAATTGATCTTCGAGGGGCATACAATTTGTTGCGCATGAAGGAGGGGGATGAATGGAAGACTGCGTTTAACACTCCACTGGGTCATTTTGAGAATCTGGTTATGCCTTTTGGACTTTCCAGTGCTCCGGCATTTTTTCAGAATCTTATTAATGACATCCTGAGACCTTTGATCGGCAGAAGTGTGGTTGTGTATTTGGATGACATTTTGATTTATTCACCGGATCTGGAGTCTCATTGGAGGAGTGTGCGTGAAGTATTACAGTTACTGAGTGATAATTCACTTTTTGCCAAACTAGAAAAATGTGAGTTCGCTGTACAGAGACTTAGTTTTTTGGGCTACATTGTCACCAGTGAAGGTTTTGAGATGGATCCGGTGAAAGTGCAAGCTGTGCAGGATTGGCCTAGACCTATTGGTGTGAAATCAATACAGAGGTTTTTGGGGTTCGCCAATTATTATAGAAAATTCATAAAAGATTTTTCTGTGATTGCCAAACCTCTGACCGATCTCACCAGGAAAGGTGCTGATGCGGTTCAGTGGACTACTGAGGCCATTGAGGCTTTTGTGTTGCTAAAGGAGAGGTTCAGCTCTGCTCCCATCCTTACGCAGCCTGATGTGACTAAACCATTTTTGGTTGAGGTTGATGCTTCTTCTGTGGGGGTCGGCGCAGTGTTGTCTCAGGCAAAGACGGATGGAGTACATCCCTGTGCTTTTTTTTCAAAGAAATTTTCTGAGTCTGAACTAAATTATGATATCGGTAATCGGGAATTGTTGGCAATTAAACTCGCATTTGAACACTGGCGTCATTTTTTGGAGGGAGCGGAATTTCCCATTCAAGTCTTCACCGATCATAAAAATCTGATCTACCTTGATGCTGCCAAACGCTTGAATGCCCGTCAGGCTAGGTGGGCACTGTTTTTCTCACGGTTTAATTTTACCGTTACTTACATCCCAGGTACTAAAAATGTTAAAGCTGATGCTTTGTCTCGCAGCTTTTCTCCTATGGTGGGTACTGAGGAGGAGGAGGAAAACATCTTGCAAGAGGGGGTTGTTATTGCTGTTTTGGACTCCGTGTTGGAAGATGAGATTCTTAAAGCACAGGAGAATGCCCCATCTAACACGCCTCATGGGAGGTTGTTTGTGCCTGGTACCCTGAGGAGAGATTTGTTTGTTGAATGTCATGACTCTCGCTTGGCAGGTCATCCTGGAATCTCTGAGACCAAGAGACTTGTGGGTCGCAGTTTTTGGTGGCCAGGATGGCAGAAGGAAGTCATTAAGTGGGTACGTCAATGCACTGTGTGTGCTAGATCTAAGTCTTCTCATACTCCTGCTGAGGGGTTGCTTTGCCCTCTGGAGGTTCCTAGTGCACCTTGGACACATTTGGCTATGGACTTTATTACTGACCTTCCCCCCTCTGAGGGTTTCACTGTCATCTGGGTGGTCGTGGACCGTTTTAGCAAGATGTGTCGCTTGGTTCCTTTCATCAAACTGCCCTGCGCTAAGACTCTCGCTAAGGCCTTTGTCAAGGAAATAGTCAGACTACATGGTGTTCCTACTGACATTGTTTCTGATAGGGGACCTCAGTTTGTGGCTCGTTTTTGGCGCGCCTTTTGTGACAGGTTGGGAGTTCATTTGTCGTTTTCATCCGGATATCATCCTGAGTCTAATGGCCAGACAGAAAGGAAAAACCAGGATGTTGAGCAGTTTTTGCGTTGTTTTGTGACTGATAATCAAGAAGGGTGGTCTGATTTTCTGCCACTTGCTGAGTTTGCTCTTAACAACCATACATCCGCTTCTGCTGGTTGTTCGCCTTTTTTTTGTTGTTCTGGGAGACATCCGTCATTTGGGTCATTTTCCAAGTTGGGATCGGCTGTACCTGAAGAGGAGAATTTTTCTGGTGTTTTGGAGAGAGTTTGGACTGATGTGCGTGGTAATCTTCAGGAGGCTAACAAAAGATCCAAAGTGTATTTTGATAGAAAACGACAAGAGGTTTTGTTTGCTATTGGTGACATGGTTTGGTTGTCCTCTAAGAATCTGTGCTTGAGGATTCCGTCTAAGAAATTGGGTCCCAAGTTTGTAGGGCCCTTTAAGGTGCTTCAGGTTATTAACCAATCTGCTGTTAAGTTGGAGCTTCCTACCTCCTGGAAGATTAATCCGGTGTTTCATGTTTCTCTCTTGAAAAAAGCTGAGGTCTCAGATGGAGACGTCTCGGCCACTGTTCCCCTGGTGGTGGAGGACGGGCAATATGAGATTTCCCGCATCCTAAATTCTAGACGGTATAGAGGGGGTTTGCAGTACCTCGTCGCTTGAAAGGGTTATGGACCCGAGGATAACTCATGGGTGAGGGCGGATGATGTTTCTGCGTCTAGACTTGTCAGAGCGTTTCACAAGAGATTTCCGGATAAGCCTAAGTCATAGGGGATCCGGAGGATCCTCTTTGAAGGGAGGGTACTGTTATAACCCTCTTGTCAGATTTTGTTTCAGTTTGCTGTCACATGACCTTTTTTCCCTATTTAGTCTGGCTCCGCCCTTCTGGCTTTGCTGGACTTCATTGTATTATCTACTCTTAAGCTAGCCGGGTGCTTAGGTGCCTTACTCTGTCAGTTTTGCTTGATCTTAGGATCTCTTAGTATTTGTTTTCTGTTTTATTTTCCCTGCTACAATTTCTGTTAGGAGGTGTCCACCTTTTCACCCAGTCCCTAGATCTTGTAGGGATTCCTCCCTCGCAACTATAGGTCTTCGTTCAGACTAGCTGAGGACTTTAGCGGGTCTGGTCGCAGGATCAGGTTCCCCGTTACATCGTAGGGATCCAGCTCAGTCCTATTGTAGGGACAGAATTCCCACCTTTCCTTAGTGCTTGTAGCAGATCATAACAAATAGATTATTTTTTTATATCACTCAACTTGCTATATCTACCGGTGGAGGCAGATGTGGGGTCGATACTATGGTCAGATCATGCCTCAATATTTTTTTCAATCATATTACATTCAAATGAAAATTCGAGATAATCATGGCGCCTGAATGAGAATTTACTTCAGGATGCCTTGTGCAAATCAGTGGTGGAACGATCAATATCCAATTTTATAATTGATCATGGTGAAGATCCCACATCCCATCCCCTCCAATCAAGTGGGAAGCTTTAAAAAGCGTAGTATTTAGCGTGGTATTTATCTCACATGGTGCTCGTCTGAAAAAAGAGAGAATCGCGGATTTATCCAGTTTATCAGATCAAATTTACAAACTAGAAAATAAACATAAACGTGATCTAGACTCGCTACACTTGCACATCTCTCCATCACCAGACACAAAATGTTGGCTTTACAGGACCAGAAATCACGATGTTCCGGCTCAGGAACCATTTCTGTCAATTTGGAAATAAATGCGGCAAGTTACTGGCCAGAGCTATACACCCGTGTGACTTAAACACTTATATACCTGCTGTGAACACTTTTGATCTGGCTTCTGAGTTTGGGCTCCCTCTGGTGGTTGCTGCTGGTAATGGAGCTGGTCTGGCTGACAGAAGTCAATCACCTGAAGAGGATGAATGGAGGTCAGGTGTTACAGACTGGAGAGATTTAAGTGAGCAGCCTTCCTTTAGTTGGTGACGGTGATTTGGTTTTCTTCCTGAGCCTGTTGGAACTCTGCTTGCCTCCTGCCTTGTCCTGCATCTTTCAGATAAGTTATTTGTCTGTTTTAATCTGTGGCATTTGTTCCCTTTTTGCTTTTCTCTGACTTCTGCCTTGCTGGTGTGAGTTCAGCCGGGTTCCCTGCTGGTTTTCATTTGCCACAGCTTATGTCAGTCTTTTCTGTAATTCTAGTCCCCTGTTATTTCAGTATCTGTTGTTTTGCGTCCCGTACACACCAGAGTTCTGATTTAGTGGGGGAGAGGTCATGTGGCCTCAGTATTTTTGCATATCAGACATGTTGGAATTTTTCTTAGGGTTTTTACAGGATTGCAGATAGTATCCTTTCCTGTCCTGTTCTATCCAGACAGTTTGAGCCCCATCATTTGCTTACTCTATTTTCTGCCTGTCTTTTGTGCCTCATCTTGTCTCACCGGCAATATATGTTTTTTGGGCTATCTAGTCCTTTGGGGCTCTACTTCGGGGCAGTATAGCTTTCCCCTTTCTCTCTTTAGGCTTAGTTAACTCTTTGGCTGTCGAGGCGTCTAGGGCATCGTAGGTACGTCCCACGGCTAATTATGGATGTGTTGTCAGTTTAGGGGTCTGCAATCTGCTAAGTTACCAACCTCTCTGGGTATCTAGTCTTTTTCCCTAGTATCCTCCTCGGTTACCGAATTATAACATATACCCTTTATCAAAACAAGGGGGAAGGAAGGTACACAGTACCGAGGATATTCTTGTGGGCTTCAGTGACTATTTTAAAACTTCATACAATATAGCTGGTCAATAGAGATGAGCGACTTTGCCTTTTTTAGGGTCGAGTCGGGTTTCATGAAACCCGACTTTCTCAAAAGTCGAATCGAACGAAATAGGCCGACTATCGTGAAAAATCGGTGGTCCGACTGAAACACGAAACCCAATGCAAGTCAATGGGAAGCAAAATCGGCAGGGAGTGGAGGACAGTAAACACATCTACAGTGTCCATTTGAATGGCAACGACATCGATTCTTATTACTTAAGCTTGGCAACCTTAATTAACTTTATAATAATAGTTATGCATTGAAAACTGGGAGTTATTTGGATAAACTTGTGGGGGGGTAGGGCTGGCTCCCGGTTTTCATGTGCCCCGGGCCAAAGAGTGTCAGTGGGCCCCTTTAACACATACCACAATTCATGATGCTCCAATACGGCACAGAAACATAGGTACAGTACAATGAAAAATACTTCACTTCTTACATGACATGACTGATATCTATGTTAAAATCTACAATAGCTCAAAAACTGGACAGTATATTCCTCCATACAGTATTATGGAGACCACATAGTGCGCCATACAGAATAATGAGCCCCATATATTGCTCCATACATAATTGGTCCCATATAATGTTCCATACAGTATAGGCCCCATATGTGCCCCATATGATGCTCCATACCCTATATGATGCCCCATAAATAATGAACCCCATATGATTCTCCAGTATATGAAGGGCCCCATGGATGATACTCCAGTGTCTTATGGCCCAAAATAATGCTCCATATATAATGGGCCCCATTTATAATGCTCCATTGTATAATTGTCCCCGTAAATGCTGCACCAGTATCTGTTTTCCCCCTTTTAGAATGCTCCAGTATATGATGGGCCCCATGGATGCTGCTCCAGTGTCTGATCTGCCAAAATTAGAATGCTCCAGTATATGATGGGCCCCATGGATGATGCTCCAGTGTATAATGGTTGCCGTAAATGCTGCTCTAGTGTCTGTTTTCCCCCTTTTAGAATGCTCCTGTATATGATGGGCCCCATGGATGCTGCTCCAGTGTCTCATCTGCCCCATTTAGAATGCTCCAGTATATGATGGGCCCCATGGATAATGCTCAAGTGTATGATGGGCCAATATAATGCTCCATATATAATGGGCCCCATATGATGCTCCAGTATATGATGGGTCCCATGGATGCTGCTCCAGTGTCTGATCTGCCCCATTTAGAATGCTCCAGTATATGATGGGCCCCATGGATGATGCTCTAGTGTCTTATGGGCCAAAATAATGCTCCATATATAATAGGCCCCATTTATAATGCTCCAGTGTATAATGGGCCCAGTAGATGCTGCTCCAGTGTCTGATGTCCCCCATTTAGAATGCTCCAGTGTATAATGGGCCATATCTATGATGCTCAAGTGTATTCTGGGCCCCATATATAATTCTCCAGTGTATAATGCTCCCCATATATTGCTCCAAACATTAAAAAAAAATGAAATACCTCTCCTCGCTGTGCACTGCTCTGCTCTGGACTCCTCAGTGTCGCCATCTTACAGCTCTCTGCATTTGTACTGTTTAGGCAGAGGGCGTACAGACATGACATCATCGTGCTCTCTAACCTGAATGTCACGGTCAGGAAACGCGGAAGACGTCACAGCGGTGGAGCCGGGAGAGGTAAGTATTGCAAGTGTTGTGGCCCTGAGCAAGCAGGGGGGGCCGACTCGTGGGCGACAGCACTGGCACAGGGCCCCTCATAGTACGCCGGTGTGTCTGATGGTGAGTGGGCCCCCCACCCTCAGAGACACTTTTTTGTACTATGAGGGGCCCTGTGCCAGTGCCGTCGCCCACGAGTCGATATTTGTAGGTTTTGTAGTCCGTCCACGCTTGCAAGTGCATGTTCATTAAATGTCTAAGCATGCAACTGGTATTCAAATTTCTGAGATTTTTCCCTCGACTAAAGTTCCTTCCGCACTTCTTACAGATAACCTTTGCCTCATCAATAGGATTTTGGTCAAAAAAGTGCCACACTGGACTCTTTCTACTATGGCATAAATTTTCAGGGCTTGCACGCTGTGCTAATTTAACCGTCTGGCCAAGCTGTCCTGCAACTCTATTTGTTTTTTAAACACTATTTTGGACTGCCACGGGCCTGCCAGATAACCGCTGCTGTGATGTCGATGCCTGCTGCGGATTCTTCTCCTCTTCTGAGCTATTGCCAGCGGCACCCTCTTCCCCAATGGATGCCAATCCGAGTCAACAACTGGGTCATCCATCACCTCCTCTTAAATTTCATCTGCACCTTCCTCTGTGTCACTGTGTAAGGTGGTATAGTATGCGGGAAAGGGCACCTGAGTTTCATCAGGGTCAGATTCTGGCGCAGTAGACTGCGAGGGAAATGTAGTGCTCTGGGTGAATGTACCAGAAAAATCAACTAGCAGTGGCTGTGCATCAGTGCACTCCATCTCTGATTCATGTTGGACTGGGGAATTCAGGATTTGACTTGATAACCCAGGCATGGTATGTGAAAAGAGCTCCATGGAGTAATCTGAAGTGTGGGCTGCCGCATCCTTCACTTTTGGTGGGGGTGAAGCACACAAGGAAAGGTGTTGTTCCTGACCAGGAGCCTGACGACTCAGTGCTTGCATTTTTTGAAACTTTAGAAGAGGAGGAGATAGAGCTGGAGGCTGTTTCGGCAATGTAAGCCAAAACCTGTTCCTGATGCTCCGGCTATAAAAGCAGTTTACCTACTCCCAGTAAAGGGAGCTGTGGTGCCCCTGAGGGTTCAGTCGCCACAGAGGTATTGAACCTCACCCAGAGGTGTGATACTTCACTCTCAGGTAAGGAGGGAGCACTACCCAGGACTCTAACATCTGCACCCAACACAAACTAGAGCAGCTGGGCACCCTGGACGTACCCTGCGGGAGGATGGTCTCAACCCAGGCTGGTTAGTAAAGACTGTATGGGTGGGTGGAGCTAGTAAGTAGCAAGGAGGAGTGAAGCTTGAGGAAGCAAGAATAGAGTTTAGAGAGTCATGAGGAGGAAGAGGAAGGAGACGGACATGTAGTGAAGCAGCTCCCAGTGAGGGGAGGCTGCAGTGGAAAAGGAAGGAGTCTAGAGAGAGACTCAGAAGGGACTAGGAGCTAGGAAGAGCTCAGTCCGGGAAGTGGAGAGTGGAAGAGAAAGAAGCAGAAAGAAAGAGAAGCTTCTGGAGAGAGAGAGGAAGGGGACCTAGGGACATGAAGAGAGCAAGAACCATCCGTCGGTCCCGATCTGTTGGCAGTGGGACCAGGTCGCAGAGGGCATTCGACCCCTTAGCCTAGTGGAGTATTTTATGACTCAGCTAGCAAGTCAACTGCTGTGATAACTTTAGGGATCACAGACAATTACCACAATTACATTCGCCGGAGAGGTAGCTATATAGAATCAAGGAAAAGCAGAGATAAGACGTTATCCAACAGGATTTGCAGCCACTGATCTGGGACACTGTTTGTGAAGGTGCTGGAAGGATAGAAGGCGGGAAAATCAGCACAGTGAGATGGCCAGTAAAAGAAACACATATATAGAAAGGAGTCCTGGAAAGGTGTTTCCCAATCTAACTGGGGGTTTGCTGAGCCCCTCACCTGGAGGACACGGTACCAAGCGGGAATCTGTACTGCTGGCAGCCAGAGCTGTGAGTAAAGCTTTGGAAACTGCAACTGACTGACTGTTTCTCAGTTTCTTCCTGCGTCACCCACTCCACACTGCTACATCTCTCAGCACCATTACTCTAATTCTTCAACATCATCCTGCCCTGAGACCACCAGCTTCACTTGTGGGAAGCTATTCCAACTCTGCTGTATCACACCATCAGTCTCAGAGGATCTGCACTGCAGCGCTGGTCATCTCTGACCAGATACCACAAGTGGCGTCACGAATACCTTACTACAAACTCTAACATATCCTATAAAATATTCCCCTTTTATTGGACGCACAGGGCCACAGACCGGGTCACTGCCGCCGTGACACATCACCGAAAGACACCGGCCCGGTACCGAGTATCCCACTGCCCTGGCGGGGGGTCCAGAGCCTTCCAGGCCTTCTGGAGCCAGACGATGACGCCGGCTCAACACCTCCTGCCTTAGGTGCTATTGTGCTTATGGCACTTCCAGCAGATGCACCACCACCACCATCAGTACCAGCTGGCCCCCCGCGCCCACGTCCGCGGCCTCTTCCACCTAGTTCCTCATTTTTGTGAAAATGTACCCAAAATACCAGCAGATATATGGTACTGTATCAGAAGCGTACAGCTGTATACGGTGAAGGTGAAAAATTTTAATCTCCGTATATATTTGCGGAGTACCAGACACAGACTCTCACAGGCTCAGTATGGATTACACCAGAATATAAAAAGCAAAAAGTGTACTGTAGTACTGTATCAGAAGTGTACAGCTGTATACAGTGCTGGGGTAATTTTAAATCTTTGTATATATTACAGGAGTAACACACAGACGCTCACAGGCTCAGTATGGAGTAGACCAGAATATGAAAAGCATAAAAAGTGTACTGTATCAGTAGCGTACAGCTGTATACAGTGTTAGGGTAATTTTAAATCTCCGTATACACTGTGTTCCAAATTATTATGCAAATAATATTTTTTCAGATTTTCCCAAATTACCTATATGAATTTCAGTCATTGTAATTTTCCAGTCAAATAACTATTAGAGTACAATTGAAAGGTTTTTGTACAAATTGCCTATGATAACTGTATATTTTTTAAAAAATAAAACACTCAAACTGCACTCAAAATGCATGTTCCAAATTATTATGCACAACAGAGTTTTCAACCTTTTCATTTTAATAAAGAACAAAAAAATGGTCATTTTTGAAATTATAAGCATTAGCAGGTTATTACAAACTGAAATCAAACAGTTTTCAACTCAAAACTTTATTCTAGGTGATGTTACATTTGCACATAGGACCCCTTGTTCGAAAGGAGCTTCTGAACTCTCTCGTCCATTGAATTTGTCTGGTTTTGGATGGTTTCTGCTTCAATTGTTTTGCATGAGGACAGAATACCCTCCCAGAGCTGTTGCTTAGATGTGAACTGCCTCCCGCCATCATAGACACTCCTTTTGATGATGCTCCAGAGGTTCTCAATGGGGTTGAGGTCAGGGGAGCATGGGGGCCACACCATAAGTTTGTCCCCTTTTATGCCCATAGCAGCCAGAGATGCAGATGTGTTATGTGCAGCATGAGACGGTGCATTATCATGCATGAAAATGATCTTGCTGCGGAATGCACGGTTCTTCTTCTTGAACCATGGCAGGAAGTGCTGTTTGAGAAACTCAACATACACTATGGAGTTCATCTTTACCCCTTCAGGGATCCTAAAGGGGCCGACAATTTCTCTCTCCATGATTCCAGCCCAAAACATTACTCCACCTCCTCCTTGTTGGCGCCGTAGCCATGTTTGCATGGGGTGTCCATCAACCAGCCATCCTCCACTCCATCCATCTGAACCATCGAGCGTTGGACGGCACTCATCGGTGAACAAAACAGTTTTGAAGTCAGTCTTCATGTATTGTTTGGCCCACTGGAGCCATTTCTGCTTGTGTGCAGTGGATAGAGGTGGTCGACAGGATGGCTTACGCACAGCTGCAAACCTCTGAAGGACCCTGCATCTTGTTGTTCGGGGGATTTTGGAGGCACCAGCAGCTTCAAAAACTTGTCTGCTGCTATGACAACGCATGTTTGCCGCTGCTCTCTTAACCTGACATAATGGCCTGTAGGAAAGAGTCCTCAATTTTCCCTTATCAGCACGCACACGTGTGTACTGTGAATCAGCTACATACTTCTTGATTGTGCGATGATCACGATGAAGTGTCTTGGCAATGTTGATTGTAGTCATGCCTTGACCTAAACACTCCACAATTTGTTGCTTCTCAGCAGCCGACACATCCTTTTTCTTTCCCATTTTGGCAGAAAATGCAGGCTGCTTAATAATGTGGGACAGCCTTCTTAAGTAGTCTTGCCTTTCATTGGACACACCTGCCAAACTAATTAGCACAGGTGTCTGCAATTGCTTACAGTGATATAAAGAGCCATGACACACATCACCATCAATGAGTTTAACTGACAAACAAAAAAATTCTTACCTTATCACTCCTAAACAATTTTTGCATAATAATTTGAAACACAGTGTATATTTCAGGAGTAAAACAGACGCTTACAGACTCAGTATGGAGTAGACTAGAATTTGAAAAGCATAAAAAGTGTACTGTATCAGTAGAGCACAGCTGTATACAATATTGGGGTAATTTTAAATCTCCGTATATATTTCAGGAGTAACACACACACGCTCACAGGCTCAGTATGGATTACACCAGAATATGAAAAGCAGAAAAAGTGTACTGTATCAGTAGCGTACAGCTGTATACAGTGTTGAGGTAATTTTAAATCTCCGTATATATTTCAGGAGTAACACACACACGCTCACAGGCTCAGTATGGATTACACCAGAATATAAAAAGCAGAAAAAGTGTACTGTATCAGTAGCGTACAGCTGTATACAGCGTTGGGGTAATTTTTAATCTCCGTATACACAGACGCTCTCTCAGTATGGATTTGGCCCCTGTAATACAGAAGGGAGAAAAACTGTACTGTATCAGAAGATACCAGCTATATACGGTTTTGGGGAAAATTTTAATCTCTGTATAAATTTCCGTAGTCACACACAGACGCTCTCTCAGTATGGATTTGAACGTAATACACAAGGCAGAAAAACGGTAATAATAATCAGCTCTGCTGCTGCACACAAGAAATTCCTCCCCTGTCACTGGCAGGCAGCCTAATAATTAGCTCTGCTGCTGCACACAAGCAATTCCTACCCTGTCACTGGCAGGCAGCCTAAGAACCAGCGCTGCTGCACAAACAAAATCCTCCCTGTCACTGCACACTAACTGTACAGCTAATCGCTATCAGCACAAGCACAGATTTAGTTTTTTTTTTCCTGCCTAACACTCTCCCTACTGAGAAACAGTGTCAGCAACCTCTCCCTACACTAAGATCGGCAGAAGTAAAATGGCGGTCAGCGGTGAGGGCTTTTATAGGCACTGTGACGCCACACAAAGCAAGCCAATCACTGCAATGCCCTTCTCTAAAATGGTGGTGGCCGCTGCCCATGTCATCGCGTTGCCCACAGTGTGCGTCCTTGCTCATTGGCTGAGAAAAGGCCCTTCAAGCATTATGGGAAAACCGACTTTGGCGCTCGGGTCGCCGAACGCATGGCCGACCGCACGCTTTGGCGAAAGTCGGTGTTTTTTTAATCTGACCGACCTGTTTCGCTCAACTCTACTGGTCACTATAGGGATTTACCAGTACAGTCACTTCACAATAAAATTAATATGTACTTACAACAAAATAGTATTCATCCCATACCGGAAGACAAACTGACAGATTTAGAAAAAGATTTCACATTGAAGGAGGTGTCTGAAACAATTAAAGGACTAAAGCAGGGAAAGAATCCTGGCCCGGATGGGTATACAGGTGGTTTTTATAAGTCATTCTCCGACTCGTTGAGCCCAGTGCTCCTCGCAATGTGTAATTCTATCTCCTCCAGGGGATCCTTTCCTTCCCAGGCTTTGACCGCCCACATCACGGTCTTACCTAAGCCAGGCAAAGATCCTTCTTACTGTAATAATTACCAGCCAATATCCCTAATAAATCTAGATATTAAAATTTACGCAAAATGATTGCAAAAAGATAGGGACCCCTTCTTCCGAACATGATAAATCAGGATCAGGTGGGCTTTGTTCCAGGGCGGGAGGCGAGAGACAATACCATCCAGACTATATCAATGATAGATAGGGTGGAGAGGGAGGGAGCCCCATGTGTATCCTGTCGATTGATGCTGAGAAAGCTTTCGACAGGGTACACTGGGATTTCATGTTTCAAGTTCTACAAGGAATTGGCTTGAAAGGAATAATGCTCCAGAGCAGGGTTCCCCAACTCCATTCCTCAAGGCCCACCAACAGGTCATGTTTTCAGGATTTCCTTTGTATTGCACAGGTGATGCAATTATCACCCGGGCAATACTAAGGAAATCCTGAAAACATGACCTGTTGGTGGGCCTTGAGGGATGGAGTTGGGGAACCCTGCTCCAGAGGATCTCAGCTTTGCATACATGTTCTAGCGCTCGAGTTAAGGTGAATGGTGCTCTCTCAGACGCATTCCCCATTAGGAATGGTACGAGGCAGGGATGTCCACTCTCCCCCCTTCTATATATATTATCAGTGGAGTACCTTGCCACCGCAATATGTAGTAACTCCTCAATCAAAAGAGTTAAATTGAGGTCAGAAGAACACAAATTGGCACTTTTCGCGGATGATGTTCTCTTGTATGTCACCTTCCCTACAATAAGCTTACCAAACATTATTTCAGAGCTACATGAATTTGGCCTATTAAGTAATTTCAAAATTAACTCACATAAATCTGAGATTCCGAATATATCATTACAACTCTCTGTGGTGGAGAAGTTACGCACCTCATTCCCCTTTAAATGGCGTTCTGACTCAATCACCTATTTGGGAATCAAAATAACACCTAAAGTGTCCAGGCTATATGACCCCAATTTCAAGCCTGCCTTACATAAAGCAGAATCGGGCATAGAAAAATGGCACAAACTACCGTTATCATGGTTTGGTAGAGCCAATGTAATTAAAATGGACTTATTGCCACGCCTTCTTTTTTCGTATTTTCAAACGATACCCCTTTAAATCTACCTGCTTCCTTTTTTTCCCCCCTTAAAAAAGTGATTTCCCGGTTTGCGTGGTCCCATACACGGGCTTGAATATCATACCACCTATTAAGTCGTCCTAAAAGAATGGGCGGAGTTGGCCTACCAGACTTTCTAACTTATAGCAGTGCATCATTGGGAACTTGTATTCTAGATTTATATCATAGTAGGGGCAGTAAGAAATGAGTCAATTTGGAAAGTGATCTTAATGCTAGTGATCCTCAAACTATACTGTGGTCCACGGGGGGTGGGGAGAAGGGGCGATCTACCTTGCCGTTCCTGACCAGAAACATGATTTTATTTACTAAACAGAGGCACAGGGATCTTCAGACCTCAACATCCCCTGGGTCACTAACTCCTATTTATGATAACCCTAATTTCCCTGCCGGTTTTAATAGGAAATTTTATCTAAATAAGTGTAGGAGTTCAAGTCCTATTGTTTATGACTTCATGGATTGATCTGATATGAGGTCATTAGATGAGATATTTCAGGGTGGAGTACCACCCACAGGTGCCTGGTTCTTTTATGAACAACTAAGAAGTTTTATAACTACTATATCCAAACACAATGATATCGGGAGACTTTTAACTCCCTTTGAGGAGTTAAACACGGTTTCTTTGCTGTACAATCTTTTCCAAAAAAGTCAGATTCCAACACGACTTCCCATTATTTTTCTCAAAATGGAAGCATGACTTGGGGAGATCCTTATCTCAAGAGGAGAGGGGCAGGGTGCTTCTATTTACATTTAGAACGTCGTTATACTCGGTATCACAAGAGAGGAGCTACACGATTTTAACAAGGTGGTAGGTGGTATAGGTGTTCCTCTATGGTGCATTCTTTGTTTTCGGTGATTCCGGACACATGTTGGAGACGCTTAAAGGATAAAGGAACATATGTTCACATATGGTGGGACTGCCCGACTATAAAGAAGTTGTGGTTGTCGATTTTTGATCTCTACAACAGGCTATCAATATGTCAAATTCAACCTACAGTAGAACTTGTACTTTTATCTTTATGTAATATGTCGATTTCCGGGTTTAAGAAGAATCTCCTCAGGCACTTTCTCACGGCTATTCGGAATCTGATCTCCCAGTTTTGGAAGCAAGAGAAATACCCTTCTCGCTCTGAATTTGTTGCATAACTCAATGATATTTATAGGACGGAGTATTTGTAAACCCAAACCACAAGGAACCCTGACAGACTATATAACACTTGGGCCTCTTGGCTAGCATTCAGGGAAACCCCGGAATTAGATATGTGGCTATCGGGACCTTGATTCATATATAGGATAGCATCAGAAATATTCTGTACACTCTAGATCTTGTTCACTTGGTTTGACCTGTTTGTCTTTGGCTTAAAACGGTCTTGACCAACTTATTATCTCCTTGTTGTGCGGTTAGTTAAGGGGTCTGCAAACTATTAGTTTCCAACCTCTCTGGTGTCAGGCTGCCTATGCGGTTTTTTGTTCCTGCCTCCTCAGCTACCAAAACATAACAGAATCACAGGCCAGACTGAAAGTTCTATCGTACTCAATAGAAGGGAAAAATAGTAAAGGAAAAAACAAGTGGTCAGAGTTGTCAGAATTTTTTTTATTTTTTTTTTCCTGTTTGTTGCATTTTTTCCCTCTTTTTCTTTGGCGGCTGAGGAGGAATTTTTTCCCCAATGGAGGTCAAGCATTTGTCCGGTCGTGTGGAGCAGCTTACTGCTGAAGTTCGGAGTATTGCTATCTATCTTGCTGGGTTGCCTGCTGTGGAAACTAGGATCCCTCTGCTGGATTTATTTTTGGGGGATCGGTCTAAGTTTTTGAATTTTAAAAATAACTGTAAGTTGTTTTTTGCTTTGAAGCCTAAATCCTCAGGGAACACAACGCAGCAGGTTCAAATTGTCATCTCCCTGTTGCGCGGTGACCCTCAGGATTGGGCCTTTTCCCTGACACCTGGGGATCCTGTTTTGAATGATGTTGATGTGTTTTTTCAGGCTCTGGGGTTATTGTACGATGAACCTAATGTTACTGATCAAGCTGAAGAAACCTTGTTGGCATTGAATCAGGGGCTTGATGACGCTGAGTTATACTGTCAGAGATTCCGTAGGTGGGCAGTCCTGACCAAATGGAATGACGACGCTTTGGCAGTTCTTTTTCGGAAGGGTCTGGCAGAGACTGTAAAGGATGTTATGGTGGGATTCCCTGTCCCCTCTGGTCTTAATGACTCTATGTCATTAGCTATTCAAATTGACAGACGTCTGCGCGAGCGTAGAAATATGCGCGAGATTGTGATGCCTTGCGAGCCAGCCCCTGAGCCCATGCAGTGTGATGGAGTGACTTCTGGGGCACAGCGTCATGAATTTCGTAAGCTTAATAAGTTGTGCTACTATTGTGGTGACGCATCTCATGCTATTTCCGTCTGCCCAAAGCGGGGAAGATGTTTTGCGTGCTCAGTTGTTTTGGGTAGTGTTCAGACTAAATTTCTGTTGACTGTTACCTTGATTTGCTCCATGTCCACATTTTCAGCTCAGGCTTTTGTAGATTCAGGGGCAGCTATAAACCTGATGGATTTTGATTTTGCCAAACGTTGTGGTTTTTCTATGATACCCTTGCGGAAGTCTATTCCTTTGCTGGGCATTGATTCTACCCCCTTGTCGGAGAATAAACCACAGTTTTCTACCCAGGTGATAATGCGGGTTGACCCTCACCAAGATAATTGCAAATTTTTGGTGTTACATAATTTACATGACATTGTTGTACTGGGTTTTCCTTGGTTACAGACTCACAATCCTGTTTTGGATTGGAAGTCTGTGTCTGTGACCAGTTGGGGTTGTCAATATTTTCGTGCTGACACTTCTGTTTTTTCTGCCTCCCCCAAAGTCTCAAGATGTTTTTTCTGCCTCCCTCCAGTCTCAAGATGTCCCTGACTATTTGACTGATTTTTCTGATGTGTTTAGTGAGAGTAAGTCTGCATCCTTACCTCCTAATAGGAGTTATGATTGCGCTATTGACTTAGTACCCGGTTGTAAATTTCCCAAGGGTCGGCTCTTTAATTTATCTGTACCTGAGCCTGAGGCTATGCGATCTTATATCAAAGAGTCTTTAGAGAAGGGTCATATCAGACCATCCTCTTCACCCTTGGGCACCGGCTTTTTCTTTGTGGCCAAGAAGGATGGCTCATTGAGGCCGTGTATTGATTATCGTCTCCTGAATAAGATCACTATTAAATATCAATATCCGTTACCCTTGATTTCTGACCTATTTTCCCAGAGTGAAGGGTGCTTGTTGGTTTACCAAGCTTGAACTCAGGGTGGAGTATAATCTTACTCGTATCAAGCACGGAGATGATTGGAAGACGGCGTTTAATACCCCAGAGGGGCATTTTGAGTAACTAGTGATGCCTTTTGGGCTCACTAATGCCCCTTCCGTCTGCCAATCCTTTATGAAAGATATTTTACGTATTTTATGCAGTGAATTGGTCTCCTGAGGCAGTTTTTGCGTTTCAGGAGCTTAAGCGGAGATTCACTTCTGCTCCTGTTCTGCGCCAACCTGATGTTTCTCTACCATTTCAGGTGGAGGTTGATGCTTCTGAGATTGGTGCAGGAGCCGTTTTGTCCCAAAGGGATCCGTAGACCTCTAAGATTAACCCTTGTGCCTTTTTCTCTCGAAAAATTTCCCCAGCGAAACGTAATTATGATGTGGGTAATTGGGAGTTATTGGCCATGAAGTGGGCTTTTGAGGAGTGGAGACATTAGCTCGAAGAGCCAAACATCAGGTGGTGGTCCTCACGGATCATAAGAACCTGGTTTATCTTGAATCAGCCAAGCGACTTAATCGTAGACAGGCCAGGTGGGCCTTGTTTTTCACACGTTTTAATTTTGTGGTCTCTTTTCTTCCGGGCACTAAGAATGTTAAGGCGGATGCCCTCTCGAGGAGTTTCTTTCTGGATTCTCCTGAGGTAACTGAGCCTGCTGTTATTCTGAAGGAGGGTGTGGTTCTTTCCGCTATCTCGCCCAATTTGAGACTGGCTTTGGAGAAATTTCAGGCGGGTAAACCTGAACGTTGCCCTGCTGGGAGATTGTTTGTCCCAGACCAGTGGAGGAAGAATGTGATGTCCGAGATTCATTGCTCCGCGTTGGTCGGCCATCCTAGTATTTTTGGTACCAGAGATTTGGTGAGTCGGTCCTTTTGGTGGCCCACTTTGTCTTGTGACGTCAGGGACTTTCTGAAGTCCTGTGGAACTTGCTCTCGGTCCAAACCTTGCTCTCACTCTAGTGGTTTGTTAATGCCATTGTCTGTGCTCAAGAGGCCATGGACCCATATCTCTATGGATTTTATTTCCGACCTTCCTGTCTCTCAGAGAATGACCGTTATTTGGGTGATCTGTGATAGGTTTTCCAAGATGATACATCTTGTGCCACTACCTAAGTTGCCATCCTCCTCCGAGTTGGTGCCCTTGTTTTTTCAACAGGTGGTTCGGTTGCTCGGCATTCCATAGAACATTGTGTCTGACAGAGGAGTCCAGTTTGTTTCCCGATCTTGGAGGACATTTTCTTCCAAACTGGGAGTTCAGCTGTCTTTTTCCTCTGCGTTCCACCCTCAGATCAATGGACAAACTGAGAGAACAAAACAGACCTTGGAGACTTATTTGAGATGTTTTGTGTCTGCTGATCAAGATGACTGGGTCTCTTTTTTGCCTTTGGCTGAGTTTGCTTTGAATATTTGGGCTAGTTTTGCCACCTTGATGTCTTCATTTTTCTGCAATTTCGGGTTTCATCCTCAATTTTCTTCAGAGCAGGTGGAGGCTTCTGTCTGTCCGGGTGTTGACTCTATTGTGGAGAGAATGCAGCTGATTTGGGATCAAGTAGTGGATAAGCTGTCTCTCTCTCAGGAGAAGGCCCAGCGGTTTGCCAACCGGCATAGGACTGATGGTCCTCGATTTAAAGTGGGTGAGTTGATTTGGTTGTCCTCAAAAAATATCCCTGAGGGTTGCGTCTCCAAAATTTAAGCCAAGGTTCATTGGACCTTATAAGATCGTGGAGATTATTAAACCCGTTTCCTTCCGTTTGCTTCTTCCAGGAACATTCAAGATTCACAACGTATTTCACAAATCTTTATTGAAGAGATTTGTCGAGCCAGTGGTTCCTATGACTGCGCCTCCTGATCCTGTTTTTGTTAAGGGCAATTTGGAGTACGTGGTTGAGAAGATATTGGATTCTCATTTGGCCAGGCGGAGACTCCAGTACTTGGTGAAGTGGAAAGGCTATGGTCAGGAGGACAATTCTTGGGTGTTTGCTTCTGACATTCATGCTGAAAGACTTGTCCGTGCCTATCACTGAGCTCATCCTGATCGTCCTGGTGGCACAAGTGAGGGTTCGGTGACCCCTCCTCAAGGGGGGTACTGTTGTGAACGTTTTGGAGACGACTTCGGAGCTGAAGCTCACTCTGGTGGCTGCTGAGGGTATTGAACCAATGTTGAATACCAAGAGCCTTACACCTGCAAATAACGAGTGGTTGTCAGGTGGTACTGACTGGCCTGATATAAGTGAGCTGAACTCCCATGATCCTCGCCGGTGATCAATTGTGCTTCCTGGTTTAGGTTGGAATTCAGCTTGCTTTCCTGCTGTCTCCTGCTTGCTTTCAGATAAGTCTCTTTCAGTTTTTTTACTGTGGTTTGAATTCCTTGCTTTTTGCTGCATTGCTTTTTGCATTCAGCCGGGTCCCCTTTGGGGGGGCTTTGGCTGGTCTCCGTTCATTTTTTGTATTTGTTCATTTGCTCAGTTCTTGTGATATTTTACTGCTGGGTAGCTATGTGTCCACACCAGAGATCTGATATAGGTGGTAGAGACCGTGTGGTCTCAGTGTTTTTGGATTCAGAAGTGTTGGAGTTTTTTCCTAGAGTTTTTCTGGGTTGCAGACTGTATTCTCTCCTGTGCTGTCCTATCTAGACAGTTTTGGGCCCCAGCACATGCTCAATCTATTTTCTGTCTGTGTTCGTATTTTCATCTTGTCTAACTGCCATTATATGTTTGGGGGCTTCCTACTCTTTTGGGGTCTACTCCGGGGCAGTTAGCTTTCCTCTTTCCATCTTCAAGGATAGCTATCTCTCCGGCTGTGCCGAGGCGTCTAGGACCACCGTAGGTACGCTCCATGGCTGCTTCTAGTTGTGCGGTTAGTTTAGGGGTCTGCAACCTATTAGTTTCCAACCTCTCTGGTGTCAGGCTGCCTATGCAGTTTTTTGCTCCTGCCTCCTCAGCTACCGAAACATAACATTCTTCCCTATGACTTCTTTTTCATTTTTCTCCTTTTATTTTAATGTTGTTCATCAAACCACTATTTTAATTTTTACGAGAATACACAACACAGAGGTTGCTTTGTGTATAACAATTTTCTGGACTGAATGGTATTAATAGTTGTTTTTCCAATTAGAAGATAATATTGCTGTCAAGTATGCAACAATGGAATTAATATGCAATTTGTTTTCCATTCAAGAACCAGACATGATATTGTTGAAAGCAATGTTTTATTTTAATATTGTTAATTCAATAAACATGATTTACACACAAAAAAAATGAAATATGGCGAAAATTTAGAAAATTTTTAATTTGAATTTTTATGCCTTTAAAACAGAGAAATATGTCACACAAAATAGTTACTAAATAACACTTCCCACACGTCTACTTTACATTAACACAATTTTGGAAACAAAATTTTTTTTTGTTAGGAAGTTATAAGGATTAAAAGATGACTAGCGATGTCTCATTTTTACAACAACATTTTTTTTTTAGGAACCACATCACATTTGAAGTCACTTTAAGGGGTCTATATGAAAACACCCAAAAGTAACACCATTCTAAAAATTGCACCACTCAAGGTGCTCAAAACCACATTCAAGAAGTTTATTAACCCTTCAAGTGCTTCACAGGAATTTTTGGAATGTTTAAAAAAAAATGAACATTTCACTTTTTCACAAAATATTTACTTCAGATACATTTTACCAAGGGTGATATAAGAAATTGGACTGCAAAAGTTGTTGTGCAATTTGTCCTGAGTATGCTGATACCCCATATGTGGGAGAAAACTACTGTATGGGCACACCTCAGGGCTCAGAAGGGGAGTGATGACATTTTGGAATGCAGACTTTGATGTAATGGTCTGCGTGTGTCATGTCGCGTTTGGAGAGCCCCCGATGTGCCTAAACAGTAGAAACACCCCACAAGTAACCCCATTTTGGAAACTAGACCCCCCAAGGAACTTATCTAGATATGTGGTGAGCACTTTGAACCCCAAGTGCTTCACAGAAGTTTACAATGCCCGAGTGTGAAAATAAAAGAAATCATATTTTTTCCACAAACATGATCTTTTAGACCCCAATTTTTTATTTTCCCAAAGGTAACAGGAGAAATTGGACCCCAAAAGTTGTTGTCCAATTTGTCCTGAGTACACGGATACCCCATATGTGAGAGAAAACTACTGTATGGGCACTCGTTGGGGCTCGGAAGGGAGGTAATGACGCGTTTTGGAATGCAGACTTTGATGGAATGGTCTGTGGGCGCCATGTCGTGTTTGGAGAGCCCCTGATGTGCCTAAACAGTAGAAACCCCCCACAAATGACCCCATTTTGGAAACTAGACCCCCCCAAGGAACTTATCAAGATGTGTGGGAAGAACTTTGAACCCCCAAGTGCTTCACAGAAGTTTATAACGTAGAGCTATAAAAATAAAAAATCATATTTTTTTCCACAAAAATTATATTTTCACCCCAATTTTTTATTTTCCCAAGGATAACAGAAGAAATTGGACTTTAAGAGTTATTGTGCAATTTGTCCTGAGTACGCTGATACCCCATTTGTTGGGATAAACCACTGTTTGGGCGCATGGCAGAGCTCGGAAGGGAAGGAGCACCATTTGACTTTTCCAGTGCAGAATTGGCTGGAATTGAGATCAGACGCCATGTCACGTTTGGAGAGCCCCTGATGTGCCTAAACAGTGGACCCCCATCCAAATCTAACTCCAACACACCCCTAACTCTAATCCCAACCCTAACCATAACCCTAACCACAAATCGGCTTTTTTTGATTGGTGGCTGTCACGCTTAAAAGACGCTTTTTATTGCAAGAAATAGTTTTTGCATCACATTTTGAGAGCTATAATTTTTCCATATTTTGGCCCACAGTCATATGAGGTCTTATTTTTTGTGGGATGAGTTGACGTTTTGATTGGTACCATTTTTGAGCACATGACATTTTTTGATCGCTTTTTATTACGATTTTTGGTAGGCAGAATGAACAAAAACCAGCAATTCATGAATTTCTTTTGGGGGGCGTTTATACCGTTCCGCGTGTGGTAAAATTGATAAAGTAGTTTTATTCTTCGGGTTAGCACGATTACAGTGATACCTCATTTATATCATTTTTTTATGTTTTGACGCTTTTATACAATAAAAACTATTTTATATAAAAAATAATTATTTTTGCATCTCTTTATTCAGCGAGCTATAACTTTTTAATTTTTTGCGGATAATGCTGTATGGTGGCTCGTTTTTTGCGGGACAAGAAGATGTTTTCAGCGGTACCATGTTTATTTATATCCGTCTTTTTGATCATGTGTTATTCCACTTTTTGTTCAGCGGTATGATGATTAAGCATTTTTTTTGCCTTTTTTTAAGGGGTTCACTAAAGGGGTTAACTAGTGGGACAGTTTTATAGGGCGAGTCGTGACGACGCAGCGATACTAAATATGTGTACTTTTATTGTTTTTTTATTTACATAATAATGTGTTTATTAGGGAAATATTTTTTTATTTATTTATTTAGGGATTTTTTTACAAATATGTTTACACGTTAATTTTTTTTACATTTTTACATTGTCCCAAAGTGGGACATCACTATATAGTGTCAGATCACTGACCTGACAGTTTGCAGAGCACCGTGTCAGATCAGCGATCTGACAGGCAGTGCAGGAGGCTTGCCAGGCCACCCGGAAGGACCCCACGGCGATCTTGCATCCGGGGCCTGCAGGGAGGAGGCACTCGGAACAGCGCGATCACATTCCCTATGCCACCGGAATGCTGCGATCATGTTTGATCGCAGTGTGCCATGGGTTACAGTGGCGGGAGCAGTCCGTGACCACTCCTGGCACTTAGTGCCGGGTGTCAGCTGTGAGAATCAGCTGACACCCGGCCGTGATCAGCCGCGCTCCCGCCCTGAGCACAGCCGATCGCATAGGACGTACTATCCCGTCCAGGGTCAATAAGGCCCAGGTCACATGGACGGGATAGTACATCTAAGGTCAGAGAGGGGTTAATATACTTTGATATAATTTAATCTTTAATATACTCAAGAATGGGGCCCCAAACATCACACAGGGGCCCCAGACATCACAAAGGGCCCCCAGACGTCACACAGGGGCCCCAGACATCGCACAGGGGCCCCAGACATCACAAAAGGACCCAGACATTGCACAGGGGCCCCAGACATCGCACAAGTGTCAAAGACATCATACAGGGGCCCCAGACATTGCACATCACACAGGGGCCCGAGACATCGCACAGGCTTGAGTGATATACTCAAGAACTAGGCCCCAGACATCGCACAGGGGGTTCCAAACAGCACACAGAGGGTCCCAGACAGTGCACAGGGGGACAGAGACAGAGCACAGGGGCCCTGTGGACTGTCTCTTCCCCCCTTGCGCACTGTCTCTGCCCGTGCGCTGTCTCTGATCCCTCTGCGCTACCTGGGGCCTCTGAATGCTGCCTGGGGCCCCTGTGTACTGCCTGTGTTCCCTATGTGCTGTTTGGGACCCCGTTCGCTGCCTGGGGCCCTCGTGTGCTGCCTGAGGCCCTGTGTGCTGCCTGGGACCCTGTTCGCTGCCTCTGCCCCGTGTACTGCCTGGGACCCTGTTCGCTGCCTCTGTCCCCCGTGTGCTGCCTGGGGCCCTGTGTGCTGCCTGGGGCCTGTTCTTGAGTATATCTCTCAATGGTTCTCAAAAGCCTGAAAAATCTGATCTACAGCAGCTGGGGTATATTCTGACCCGGAGGGGTATAATCTGGCCTAGGCCAATTTATTACTGTGCTGCCTGGGGCCCCGTGTGCTGCCTGGGACTCCATTCGCTGTCTCTGCCCCCTTGTGCTGCCTGGGGCCCCGTGTGCTGCCTGGGGCCCCATTATTGAGAATATGACTCAATGGTTCTCAAAAGCCTGAAAAATCTGATCTACAGCAGCTGGGGTATATTCTGACCCAGAGCGGTATAATCTGGCCTAGGCCAATTTATAAGTGTGCTGCCTGGGACCCCGTTTGCTATCTCTGCCCCCCTGTGCTGCCTGGGGATTCGTTATTGAGTATAATCACTCTGTAAGGTTCTGTGTATCTGTTTCTGAAACTCAGTTTGTTCGTCGGCCATTTTGCTTTCTGTTTTGCTGCAGCTATCTTGCCCTCAGTCAAAATGGAGTTTTCCAGCTTGCATGTTCCCGCCCTGATTCTCTCCGTTTGCTTCTTAAACAGCCACAGCTGAGCAATCAGTGCTTCAGAATCTAGCCTTCAGTGAACCTGTGTTCTGACTCCTGAAGCCTTGGACCTTGTACTCCAGCCATTCCTACTGAGGAACTCTGAAGCACTTGTGGACTCTGAACTCTGCTCTTGAGAGCCTCACGTTTGCATGGACTTGCGGTAACAGAGAAGAAGGTCTGAATCTGTTGTGGAGAGTTATTGCTGAGCTTAGATTACTCTGGCCTGCTGTGTCTCCTGCTTCTGTGTTTGCAACCTGTGTGTTTATTTTTGCCAATTTGTATGAAGCAATACAAGACTTTCTTTATCAACCTGTGTCTCAAGTATTTTCATCGCACCCAAGCACAAGACGCTATATGAACTGTACCACATACATTACACACTCAATGGTTCTCAAAAGCATGAAAAATCTGATCTACAGCAGCTGGGGTATATTCTGACCCGGGGGGTATAATCTGGCCTAGGCCAATTTATACCCCTGGTATAGTTTGGCCTAGGCCATAATATACCCGGTGTATATTCTGGCCCAGAGGGGTATAATCTGGCTTAAGCCAATTTATACCCTGGGGTATAGTTTGGCCTAGGCCAGAATATACCTGGGATATAATCTGACCTAGGCCACTTTAACCCCGGGTATATTCTGGATGGGGGGTTAATCTGGCCTGTTACACCGGGGCTGGATGAAGTAAGGTGGAAGCAGAATCCAGACCCTCATCACCAGACGTTAACCATCAAGAGTGGGTGTGGAGGTGCTCCTGATGAGACTCAGATACCTGAGGCACACATGGATTGTACTGTGCTATCACGAAGAGGAGTATGGTGATTCTCAGGGCAAGGAATGGGAGAAGAGAGAGGATGATGATTAGGTTGTAGATCCCACTTGGTGTGAACCCAAAGGCACTCAGCAAAGTAGCTCATCAGAGCAGGTGGAGGAGGAGGAAGTCGAGTAGGTTACGTTGCGGCTTTCCACACAGACAGTGAGTGATGCAACCACAATAAGCACTGCATCCTCAGTCACAACTCTGGCTGTAACAAGCAGCAGTCACGGGTTTCAAGTTCACAGGGGCGGCAAGGGTTGGCTAGCCTGGCCCTTTTTTGAGACCACAAAGGATGACTCAACTTACGATATCTGCCAACTTTGTAAAAAAACAACTGAGTAAAGGCAAAAAATCCAATAGTTTGCCTATAACACACATGAACCAGAACATGCGCGATCAACACGTGTCAGTCGTTGAATCTCACTGCCTTAAAATGCAGAGTAGCATGCTTCGCCAACCACCGGCCACGCCATTAACCACATCTGCTGCTTCATTCTTCTCTGTCAACGTGGCAAGTGTTCTCGCACAGTTCTCCATCCACAAAACCTCCACTTATTTACCCGCTACAGTCGTGGTGAGTAAGAGCCCGTCAGCTGTTACGGAAGTGGACATGCCTGCTGTTTTTGACTGATCTCAGACACCGAGCACAACACACCTTTCTCAATCCACCATACCATCCACGCCTGCACTTCACTCACAGTCTATATGGTTGATATTAATTTTGAATACCTGTGGGAACAATGCATAAGCCATTTGTGTTACATGAATCTTATTAATGTTTACAGCACTAAGCGCCCTTTTCTTAAATTGCTGCATATATATTTTCCCACACGTTTCCAAAACCTATGAAAAGAAAAAAATGTGCAATATATTATATTAATATTGATATATTAATGCATGTACTGAATCTATTACATTTTTCTGTAGTTATAACTTATGTGTGTTGCTGTGTTCTCCAGTTGACATGAGGCATCTAGTGTTTCAATCTTTTATCATTTGATAATTAATAAATATTTGATTTTATTATCTTTTGTATACACTTCTTGATTCTGGATTCCCTTCAAGAGTCTGTAGTTGTTATGTTATGTGAAGTGTGACCTTTGGGTATAAGGTCTTTAGGGCTAATATGTTGGCTACTAGACAATAGGGCTTGGAGAAGTAAATCACTAAATACCTAAAGTTGGAAAACTAAATCACTGCACGCTAGAAGATGGAGAAATAAACTACCAAACAACAGGGGTTGGAGAACTAAACTACTAACACCTAATTTTGAAGAACTAAACCACGAAGCTAAAACACTAGACACAAAGGTGTCACCAGACAGCAAATCTTTGAATCCCCAAGGCTTGCGGGACAAACCTTTGTATGTAACCCTTCCTCAACTGCTTCTTCCTCCTCCACCTCCTGTAGGGCCTCCACCTGTGCCCTCAACCTCTCCCTTAATGAGACACAGTTTCCAACAATGCAGAGAATATTCCCACACCTGCATACTTCGCAGTCAGGGAAAACCAGGCAGTGTATAAATGAATATGCCTTGGATAATGCATTCACATCAAGGCATTGAGTCACCTTGTCGAGGTGGGATGGCTTTTATGCTATTTTTGATCAAAAGCAATATCACTACGAACTATATGTTATTTAACTGCACTTTTGCTTTTTACTTGTTTAGTTACAGCAGGGTTTTTGCTCATTTTGTCTCTTGTAGGTGTTACTAGACTAGGAAATGGTGTAGTTTTTAATGTGCTTCATTGATCTCACATTATTGCAATCTGTGACACCTTTCTCGCGGCTTCTGTGCCTGTGGTTGCTACTGCAGCTGATGTTGCAAAATTTTAGGAAATGTGGAGACTTGAAGTTGGGTCTCAGTCTGCTGGTCTTCCTGTAGTGGAAGAGGTGTCAGAGCCCCATCATACTATTTGTACTCTGGGAAACGGATAATGTCTGTAAATTGCTGTGGAATTAATGATTCTATAAAAGCAAGTAAAATTAATAAAAAAAATTGATGCCACTTTAGTGGTGTCTGCCCCTAATTTTTAAAAATGTTTGGACTCCAAGTTGAGTCTCTTTCATGTGTCCTGCCTGAATTTGGCAGGGCTCTCAGACCACCAGGCCTATACCTTTCACTCATCCACCTGAGAATTTTAGTGCTCACTCATCCCTACTTACTAACTCTCCTACACATCAGGACTGGAATACTCAACTATGAAAAAAAACTATTTTATACTATATGTGGAGGACCTAGAAACTGACAAGCTGGGAAAACTTAGTATGACATTGGATACATGAGATAAAAACAATCCAAAAATGTTTTCAATGTTTTCATTGAATAATCCATTTATGAAGCATTCAGTACACATGTTTAGGTAGAAATTAAATAAGGTACAATACCATATTGTGTTTTAGCATGAGGTGTGTTGCTTATAGCAAAAAACAAACCTCAAATAATTGTTACTACAAGATTAACCCTTTAGTGACAAGCCAACTGACTTGCGTTTATTTGTGAAAATATTGGAAATGTGGCAAAAATTTAGAAAATTTTGCAATTCTCAAATTTTACCACGTCTACTTTACATACGATACGATACACTTAATTGATCACGGGGGGAAATTACAGTATTACAGCAGCAATACAAACAGGAGTACATAAAATATTAGGACACAAATCTTGCACAGGTATACCAACATTACATAATAAATAAAAGTAGGTAGTTCAGGTGTATATAAGACAATGTTAATTGACATTAGTACACCAGCCATCAGTCTTTATTTTCTACCACCCATAGGAAATTATTATACATCCCCATAGCAGTAGGTACAAACGATTTCCTGAATTTCTCCTTCTTGCACCTTAGTAGGATTACACGGCTGCTGAATGTGCTCTTCTGCTTCAAGAACAGCTCGTATAGGGGGTGTGTATTATTGTTCATTATAGCTCTACACTTCTTCTGAATTCTATCCTCCAATACCTCCTCAAAAGAGTCAAGATGGAGGCCAACAGCTGCACTTGCCTTCTTGATAAGTTTGTTGAGCTTATTAGCGTCAGCTACTCGCACACTACTGCCCCAGCAAATGATAGCAAAAAAGATGGCGCTTGCTACAACGGACTGGTAGAACATCTCTAGCATTTTACTGCACACATTGAACGACCGGAGCTTCCGCAGAAAGTACAGTCTGCTCATTCCCTTCTTGTAAACCTTTTCTGTATGACACCTCCAATCGAGTTTACTGTCAAGGTGAACCCCCAAATATTTATAGCTCTCAACAATCTCAACCTACTGGCCAGCAATGGTGATCGGTAAGTAATCCTCCTTTTCCCTTCTATAACTCACCACCATCTCCTTGGTTTTCTTTACATTTAGTTCTAGACAGTTAGTCTGACACCAATCCACAAAGTCAGAAACCACCCTTCTATATTCCTCCGCCCCCCCGGTCCTCCACAATGCCCCCTACAATCACGGAGTCATCTGAGAATTTTTGGAGGTGACAAAAATCAGATTTATACTGAAAATCAGATGTATACAATGAGAAGAGGAAGGGTGACAGCACTGTACCCTGAGGGGATCCCACACTGCTCCGTACACTTCCAGATACCACCTCCCCCATCCTTACAAACTGCGGCCTGTCTGTCAGGTAGTCACTTATCCAGTTCACCATCCCCTCATCTACCGCCATATCAGTCAACTTATTACGTAGTAAGAGCGGCTGTAGGGTATTGAAAGCACTAGAGAAGTCAAAGAACATGGCGCGCACTGCAGTTCCATCATTGTCCAAGAACGAATGCATTGTATGTAGCAGAGACACTACAGCATCATCCACCCCCAATCTCTGCTGGTACGCAAACTGCAGGGGGTCAGTGTAGGCCCTCACCCTCGGGCACAAGTAGGCCAGTATTATTCTCTCCAAGGACTTCACAGCATGCGATGTTAAGGCCACTGGACGATAGTCTTGTAGGGAAGTTGGAAAAGTGGTCTTAGGAACCGGCACCAGGAAGGTGGTCTTCCACAGTTCTGGTACCCCCTGTGATTGAAGGCTCCAGTTAAACAGGTGCTGGAAGACAGTACACAGTTGGTTTGTACATGCTCTGAGGACACGTGGGCTGAGGCCATCAGGCCCTGCTGCTTTGCCAATAACAATTCTGCTAAACTGTCTTCTCACATCGTTTTGGGAGACAGTGAAAGCAGGCAGCTTATCCCCAATGTCAATGCTGCAGATCTTTTCCCGGATCCATCCACCATTTCTGATGACACTGTGCTTGTGTTGGTGAATCTGTTGAAAAACTCATTCATTTCATTAGCCCAGGGCAGATCCACTTCCCCATGCTCCGACTTTGCCTTAAACCCAGTTAGCTGTTTCATGCCCGACCACACCTCCATGGAATTGTTCTGAGACAATTTATTTTCTAATTTAGTTCGGAACGCCTCACGGGCATTCTTAATTTTCCCTTTTAAGTCCCTTTGTATCAATTTCAGTTTCTTAGTATCCTTCATTTTAAATGCCAGTTTTTTCTTGTTTAGTAAGTGTTTCAATTCATTTGTAATCCAAGGCTTGTTATTTATATAACATCAAATCTTTTTAGCTGGTACAACAGTGTCAGTACAAAAATTTATGTAATCCGTTACTCGCTGTCACGCTGTATAGCAGATATATATATATGTGATGTCAGTAATCTATATCAAAAGGGCAACATCCTATATAACATGCGCATAGATATATGATAACATAGAATTACCTGACAATGTCCAGTGGGTCAATACGGAATCCGTTATACACTGTCTCCGGCTAGAGGGTGACCGGGGTCTATGCTGACCCTAAACTGGGGTCCTAACTAATCCCTCTACCTGGAGGTACTGTTAAAGGTACAGAGGTCCAGGCCACCAGCGTAAACCCTGTCTCCTATCAATCCCTGCCAACTGTAATCTAGTCCTAAGAAGGACCCTGATTACCACCTAAGGGAATGAACAGGTAACGGTTAATGAACAGAAAGACATACAAGAAAGACAAGAAATAAAGTAAATAAAGTCTTACATACAACACTCACACACAGTAGGAACACCTAAGGTCTCAGAGATAAACTATAAGCTGTAAGAGTAAAAACAACTAAGGAGCTCTTAGCTTAAGTATTCTCAGAACCGATCCAGTCTGCTAGACTACATGAATGCTTTCACCGGCATCTAACACCCAGACTGGCAGGGATATAAAGGAAGCTAATTAGAACATAATCAAAAGCAGCCGGGCGAGGCTGGACCTAGTCTTAGCAAATAGCTAGGTAAAATTAACTCTCTCATTACCAAACACAAAGTAACAGCAACTCAGCTGCGAGAAGTCAGAATGTGCAATCGCGACGATCCTCGTGGCGATGCACCCATGACAGTACCCCCCCTTCTACGAGGGGCCTCCGGACCCTCAGGGCCAGGTCTGCCCGGGTAAGTTGTGTGGAAGGTCCGAACCAATCGATCTGCGTTAACCTCCGACGCAGGGACCCACGTCCTCTCCTCAGGACCATACCCTTCCAATGAACCAGGTACTGAAGGGACCGACGATTCAGACGTGAGTCAATGATCTTCAACACCTGAAACTCCAAGCTACCATTGACCACCACCGGAGGAGGAGGCAGAGGCGACGGTATAACTGGCGCCACGTACCTTTTAAGCAACGATTTGTGGAACACATTGTGGATTTTAAACATAGGAGGGAGGTCCAGACGAAATGCCACAGGATTAACTATAGAACTGATCCTGTATGGACCGATGAACCTGGGACCCAGTTTCCAGGAGGGAACCTTGAGTTTTATATTCTTGGTAGACAACCACACCAGATTGTTCACACCTAGGTCCGGACCAAACACTCTCCTCCTATCAGACCTCCGCTTGTAACGGTTCCCCATAGCACTCAGACCATTCAGCACTCCCTCCTGCATGATAGGAACCGGGCCATCCGTCTTTCCGGCCCCTGGGACACTATGAGATAAGGCATCAGGAAGCAATTTTATGAGCAGTCATATGCGCGATTAGGGGGTAACTCTTTACACCCCTCCTCTGAGAACATCTCCAAAGTCTCCGAAAGGAGACAAAGTCCAGGCAAACCGCACCGATGACCGTGCTTTATGCAGTTATTCCTGCAAAATTCACCCAAATGGCTTATCTTTCTGGATGCCCAAACAATCCTGGGTTATGTTTAGCCAACCAAGGAGTCCCAACACAATAGGAGTGGGAAGGCCCCAACACATAAACAAGACAATTGTTCTTTATGTATTGCCCCTACTCAAACTATTTTTTGAAAGCTTGTACAAGACCTTGACCGAGAGGCAGAACAAAGAGACTAGGGACCGGTTTGGGCCAATCCCTCTTTTGCATCCCAGCCCCGGGGCAAACCAGCCGTCCCCCCGATTTTCCCCGGCCCACTTCAAGAAAAACAGAAAACCCCTCATTTGTACCAAACACTACCCCCGCAGCCGAAAACTGAGAGGGGATTTGGGGACGAAAAAAACCACTCCCGGTTAATCCTTTTGCTCAAGGGCCCGGGGGGGAACCCCCCAACAAAATGTCCCTTCCCCCCCAAAAAAACACCCTTTTGTCTTGCGGCGCCCGCCGATCCCTCCTACAAAAAATTCCCTCCCAAATGATGGGTTTTTCAACAGAAGGGAACCTCAGTATAAAGGGGCTTTATAGTAGGAGTCATCAGGGGGGCGGAGTTTCCTCGCGTCTTCCCCCAAATTTGTCTATCAATGCGAATGTGAGGGGCCAAACAGCCTCCAGTGATGGGGAGAACTACTGACCAACACATCTTTTTAAATTTTTCAGACAACCCTTTACAAAACTGGTTCCCAAGAGTGGGTCATTCCACTGATATCTTTTTTCCATCTCAGAACTCAGAAGAATATTCCTCCGCTGGAGATTTCCTTTCCCTATTTTACGTAACTTTGTTTCGCAAAGGGAAACTCGATCCGGACTCATAACCAGACCCAGGGGAGTAAAAAATCGATCCATGACTGGGGTTGGGGAGCCTGAAGGGAAAAGGAACGCCCAAGATTTTAGGGTCCCCCCGAAAGCGAATAACAATTCCCACCCTTGTTTCACTCCCCAATTACCAGGGGGCAGTCGAAAGTACAATTTACATGCCTCCCGGAAATAAAAAATTGTCCCCCCCATGAACCTGTCCGGGAGAGCAAACCCTTTGTTTTAATCTTTTTGCTCTTTGGGGTTT
>JARQOD010000005.1:409381419-409439042 GCA_033576555.1 Oophaga sylvatica
TAAACAGTGGAAAACCCCCACAAGTGACCCCATTTTGGAAACTAGACCCCCTAAGGAACTTATCTAGATGTGTGGTGAGCACTTTGAACCCCAAAGTGCTTCACAGAAATTTATAAACGCAGAGCCGTGAAAATAAAAACATTTTTTTCCTCAAAAATTATTTTTTTAGCCAGCTATTTTTTATTTTCCCAAGGGTAACAAGAGAAATTAGAACCCCAAAATTGGTGGGCAATTTATCCTGAGTGCGCTGATACCCCATATGTTGGGGTAAACCACTGTTTGGGCGCACGGCAGGGCTCGGAAGGGAGGGAGCGCCATCTGACTTTTTGAACGCCACGTCATGTTTGGAGACCCCCTGATGTGCCTAAATAGTGGAAACCCCTCAATTCTAGCTCCAACCCTAACCCCAACACACCCCTAATCCCAACCCTAACCCTAATCCTAACCCTAATCCCAACCCTAATTCCAACCTTAATTGTAACCCTAACCCTAATTGTAACCCTAACCCTAATTGTAGCCCTAACCCTAATTGTAACCCTAAACCTAATTGTAACCCTAAACCTAATTGTAACCCTAACCCTAATTATAACCCTAACCCTAAGGCTGGGTTCATTTTGCGTTTTAGCAGCCCGTTCAACACATAGCATTGACGGGCTGGTAACGGTATAGCATAACGCGATCGCATTATGCTATACCCGCTAGCGCAGAGGAATCAGCAGATGATTCATCTGCGCTAGCGGTGACGGAGCCCAGACGCTGCAGCCCGCGTCCGAGGCTCCGTCACTGAATGATGGCACGTCGCGAACGCATGCCGCTTTACGGCATTCGTCACGATGCGCCCTCAAATGGGGGTGAATGGCAGCGTTAATGGACTGCGTTACACCGCGTTATACCGCGGTGTAATGCAGTCCATCTAACGGACTGCCATAACGCAGTATGAACCCAGCCTAACCCTAACCCTAATTATAACCCTAACTCTAATTATAACCCTAACCCTAATTATAACCCTAACCCTAATTATAACCCTAACCCTAACCCTAGCCTTAACGCTAACCCTAACAGAAAAATGAAAAAAATATATAATTTCTATATTTTATTATATGTCCCTAACTAAGGGGGTGATAAAGGGGGGGTTATGTACTGTTTTTTTTATTTTGATCACTGTGATAGTTTATCACAGTGATCAAAATGTACTTTTGTGAGAATGAATTAAACTTTTTTTTTAATCTGCCGCCAAGCAGATCGGCGGGCGCACTGCGCATGCGCCCGCCATTTTTTTTTTCAGGAAGAAGACGCCGGGATCCTGGGGCCTTGAGGAGGACGGAGGACACCGGTAGGTATAGGGGGGGGCGATCAGGGGACCTGGGGACCCTCATTCTCTCCCCTCTGATGTGCGATCACATCAGCCGAGACCCCAGAGAAAATTGCCCACCCCCCCCGGCAGAACGCGGCGGGCGCACTGAGCATGCGCCCGCCATTCAAGATGGTGACGCCATCCGGAGGAAGCAGGTGGGCCCGCGGGCCACAAGGGGCACATTGGGGGACACAAGGGGGGTCCTGGGGACGCTTTTTCTCTGTCCTCTGATGTCCGATGACATCAGAGGACAGAGAAATGAAATGACACATCAGATTTTTTTTTTGTTGTTGCGGTCGCCGTTATAGGGTTAATAACGGCGATCGCAACATCGGGTCGGTAAAAACTAACCCGATTCATGTTCTCTGGGAGAAAATGCGCCTCTGGGGGGCGCTATTCACTTTTTCCACAGCGCTGTTAATGACCGCCATTAAAAGGCGTATCGGCGGTCGTTAAGGGGTTAAAGATGAATATATTAAGGGAGGGAAAAAAATAGACCAATACATATGGGAAATAATTTAGTAGAGGAGGCACCGGGCTGAGACCAGCATCCATAGGACATACCGTTAGGTCCATAAATATTTGGACAGAGACAACATTTATCTAATTTTGGTTCTAGACACTACCACAATGAATTTGAAACAAAACAAATCAGATGCAGCTGAAGTTCAGACTTTCAGCTTTCATTTGAGGGTATCCACATTAAAATTGGATGAAGGGTTTAGGAGTTTCAGCTCCTTAACATGTGCCACCCTGTTTTTAAAGGGACCAAAAGTAATTGGACAATTGACTCCAAGGCTATTTCATGGACAGGTGTGGGCAATCCCTTCATTATATCATTCTCAATTAAGCAGATAAAAGGGCTGGTGTTGATTTGAGGTTTGGTGTTTGCATTTGGAAGGTTTAGCTGTGAAGGAAACATGCGGTCAAAGGAGCTCTCCATGCAGGTGAAACAAGCTATCCTTAAGCTGCAAAAAACAGAAAAAAACCCATCCGAGAAATTGCTACAACTTTAGGAGTGGCAAAATCTACAGTTTGGTACATTCTGAGAAAGAAAGAAAGCACTGGTGAACTCATCAATGCAAAAAGACCTGGGCGCCCATGGAAGACAACAGTGGTGGATGATCGCAGAATACTCTCCATGGTGAAGAGAAACCCCTTCACAACAGCCAACCAAGTGAACAACACTCTCCAGGAGGTAGGCGTATCAATATCCAAATCTACCATAAAGAGAAGACTGCATGAAATTAAATACAGAGGGTTCACTGCACGATGCAAGCCACTCATAAGAATCAAGAATAAAAAGGCTAGGCTGGACTTTGCTAAAAAACATCTAAAAAAGCCAGCACAGTTCTGGAAGAACATTCTTTGGACAGATGAAACCAAGATCAACCTCTACTAGAATGATGGAAAGAGAAAAGTATGGCGAAGGCGTGGTACAGCTCATGATCCAAAGCATACCACATCATCTGTAAAACATGGCGGAAGCAGTGTGATGGCTTGGGCATGCATGGCTGCCAGTGGCACTGGGTCACTAGTGTTTATTGATGATGTGACACAGGACAGAAACAGCCGAATGAATTCTGAGGTATTCAGAGCCATACTGTGTGCTCAGATCCAGCCAAATGCAGCCAAACTGATTGGTCGTCGTTTCATACTACAGATGGACAATGACCCAAAACATAAAGCCAAAGCAACCCAGGAGTTTATTAAAGCAAATAAGTGGAATATTCTTGAATGGCCAAGTCAGTCACCTGATCTCAACCCAATTGAACATACATTTCACTTGTTAAAGACTAAACTTCAGACAGAAAAGCCCACAAACAAACAACAACTGAAAACCACCGCGGTGAAGGCCCAGCAGAGCATCAAAAAGAAGGAAACACAGTGTCTGGTGATGTCCATGAGTTCAAGACTTCAGGTAGTCATTGCTAACAAAGGGTTTTCAACCAAGTACTAGAAATGAACATTTTATTTACAATTATTTAATCTGTCCAATTACTTTTGGTCCCTTTAAAAACAGGGTGGCACATGTTAAGGAGCTGAAACTCCTAAACCCTTCATCCAATTTTAATGTGGATACCCTCAAATGAAAGCTGAAAGTCTGAACTTCAACTGCATCTGATTTGTTTTGTTTCAAATTCATTGTGGTAATGTCTAGAACCAAAATTAGATAAATGTTGTCTCTGTCCAAATATTTATGGACCTAACTGTATATAAACCCTTATACCTAATAAGGAAAGGAAAAAAAGAGAGAGATATAAAAAGCCTCAAAATTCCCTATCAGGATCCTAATAGTAACTGACCCTTCCTAGCAGCAGAGGTTGGAGCCCAAAAATCCTGCGCCAGTGCCCCCCCTGGTCAACGACTGCTGTCCCTAAACTAACTCACCCTGTTTGACCCTATATTAGAGAAAGCAGGAAAAGGAGAGCTGTTCATTTAGACCTTTAGGGGAGACGGATCCCAATCGAAAAATCCATTTGGTCTCATGTTGTAATATTATCTTGTCCCAATCTCCACCACGAGTCGGTTTGGGGACCTTTTCAATTCCCATTAATTTAATTGCGTCCGGATCACCTCCATGATTGATATGTCTGGCAACTGGCATATCCATTTTTCTCGCAATGTCTCTCATATGTTCGCCCACTCTTCTTCTAAATTCCCTAGTCGTCTTACCAACATAAATCATACCACATCTGCAAATGGCCCTATAAATATATAGTTTATATATGTATTTTCCTCAGTTTATGCCTGTGATCATATGAGTACTATTGTCAGTGTGAATAGTGACGTTATTTTTACACCATACTTACCATAAATATGATCTGCATGACATCTTACATGTATGTTTTAACTACATGTTATTTGCGCCGTATTAGGATAATGAAGGGTTGTATGATATTTTATATACAATATAAATCTATTATATGCCATATGTGGTATGCTTAGTGCAAGGTTTTGGCACTTTTGTGGTCTCAGATGTTTATTAACTGTGCCGTTTATGTTGTCACTTTAATTATTTATGTACCTTCAGTGCTTTATGGATGCTCTATTGGCCTGATTGGAGCGTTTGTACTCCTTAATAACGCGCTCGTCATGCCCTTATTATAGTACGCTTCGCAAGCGCAATATGGGAACTGTGGGTTGCTGGAATGCGCAGGCGCTGTGATGTGCGCCTATGATACCTTCCCGTATGTACTGCGTAAGCACTGGGCTGACACTTTATGATACAACATATCACGCAGGCGCTGGATTGATGCACTGCGCAAGTGCTTGGCTGATATGCATTGCGCAAGCGCTGGGCTGACACACTGTGACACAACATGATACAACGTACCACGCAAGCGCTGGATTGATACAGGAAGTTCCTGTTAAGCGGCTAACCGGAAGTCTCTGTGTGGAGGCTTGAGAGCTATACAGTGCATGCGCCCGCCCATATCATTACTGGAGGTCACTTTTTTGCAAGCGGTGAGATCGCTGATTTGTGAGGCCTTTTTTCTAACGTATGGCGTGCGCTTCATCTTGATTATGCCCTCTATTCACAGGCATTAAAGTTTTAAATCACAACGTTTGTCTGTCATTGGTTTGTTTTTTTGAATGGAGCACTGATTAATTTATTTGGTGATGGGAGTGTTCGTTTATTTGATATAAGGGGGCAGTTATGATGGATTCCCCCATGAGAGATGCATATGGTGCAATGATGATCTACAGTATATATATGCCATATCCCCTGATGAATCCTAAGGGAAGAAACGCATTGGGAAGGGCTCTATTTACTCTGGATGATGACCAGATGCTTATTTGTCTATAGGAGATGGTATTTGAAAGTGATGCCTCCATGAATGGGTGAGATTGTTCTATTTTTCATCCTTTGGCGTCCTATACATATTTTTTTTTTCAGACAGTATATGTGCAACTCTAGCGGTGCAGAGTTGATGGTTTATATTTATTGGTTCTAGTGGTGCAGAGCTGATATTGTTTCTGTCTGACAATATATTTCTCCTTATTCATAGTCCAAGTGACTTATCTCTCAGATATATATCATATATCCTCTTAATGATAGTATAGTTGGTTGGGGATGTTTTTATTGTATATGTGTCCAATTTTAACATTATCTAGGTAATAAATGTTAAGTTTTAATTCCCCCTCTTTTTGCCGCTATTTTTTTTTTTAAAATGTGTAAATTCGTTGAAAAAAAATGCGTGGGCTCTTAATTGAGCGCCGGAGAGGTAAGAATAAGCTTGCGTCATTATTTTCGTTTTATTACAGGAGAGCAAGGGAATCGGATAGAGTACCAGTTAAACAAAATATGGTCAAAAACTGTCTATTTATTTCATTAAAATAATTTTTAATTAATGTGTCTGTGTTTTTTGTAAACATTTAATACAATAGGATTAATAATTGAGAGTTGTCTAATTGACAACTCTCAATTATTAACCTGGCTTAAAGTCACCTTCCAATAGCAAGGTGTCCTTAACCCATTATTAACTGTAGGGATTCGCTCTGGTAGGCATTGGCCGGGCCGCAGTAATGAGGCAACACACAGGCTTCAAGTCCAATTTCAGTAGTTTAATAACACTTTTCCAATCCGGATAAAAGAAACAAAACAGAACGTAAAGGTACTCCAACTTGGAGAACCACTGTTCCCCAGACTCACCCTTGCTGGGACGGGCTTAACTAAGCGGCTGCCAGGTCAGCAGTGACCGCCAGGTGCCATTCCCCGGGTGGTCTGGAATCTGCTTGCTTGAGCTTTCTGACACAGTGCACCAAAAACCACGTACACAGGATGGCTCCAGCCAAGCTCCTTCTCTTCCACACCCACACACTACAACAGATCCTTATTAAATAGCCCTAGACCACACCCTCAGGTGAGGTACACACCACCTGGGCTGCTCATGTGACTATGACCTCATCACAGGTCCTTGTGTTCAGGGAAAATCCTGACCAAACTTTAGCCTGCTGGGAGAAATATATCTCCCATCCAGCAAGACCCCCTTTGTTGTACCACATAACCCATTAGCCACCGCTACAGGGCAATGGGAATAGACGGGCTAAGTGCCAGAAAAGGCGCATCTCATCATAGATGTGCCTTTTCTGGGGTGGGTGGGGGCAGATGTTAGTAGCCAGGGGGGGGCACAAAAATAATGGTCCCTCTCTGGGCTACTAATATCTGTCTTCAGTCACTGGCTTTCCCTGTCTGCTGGAGAAAATACCGCGAGAACCCACGCATTTTTTCACAACGAATTTACACATTTAATTAACCCCTACAAGTCTGAAATTTTGCACACATACACTCATGTAATTGTTAGTGAAAACCATATATCAAACTACATGAAATGACATGGACATGGTGCTGTGTGCGTATTTCTCGCAAGTCACACGTGTGGTCCGTGTGTAATCCGTTGTTTTCTCGCACCCATAGATTTTCGTTGGCGTACAACGGGCGTAAAACGCTGACAATCACAGCATGCTGCGGGTGTCTCGCACCGTAACATACGGCCGAGAAAAATACGCATGATCAGAGCTGCCCCATAGAGAAATATTGGTCCGAGTGTAATTCGTGATTTTCATGCCTCTCACTCGTCCGTATTCCTCCTTAGTGTGACGCCGGCCTTACACTCTATCTCAAGACATTGTTTATCATTTTGGTAAATTTTACTCTTCTTTGTACAATCTAAAAGATTACCTATATTGCCCCAACCCAATCCAGATAATATAAATACATTTCTAGCTAAAATAAACCTCCCCAAATTAAACACAGAACAGACTGACTTCTTAAATAACCCATGGATGGTTACTCAAACGAGTTTCCCAATTTCCCAAAGAATCATTGCATGCCAATATCATTGTTCTACCTAAACCAGAAAGCAATCCCGAACTGCTGCATAATTACCTCCCTATTTCTTTACTAAACACACATGTCAAAATCTATGCCAAAACCATATCAGAGAGACTGAAAGACATCATTCCTATCTTGATATACTCCGACAAAATAGGTTTTGTAAAAACCTGGCACTGTGATGGAAATATATATATCTATTTCATGTAGATCTCACTTGCATGTGTACTCCTATATGGTATTAATACTTAAGACATGACCCCTGACCCAGATAAATCAGACTGGTGCAAACCAGACAGCTCTGTTGGTGCTTTCCCAGACATAAAAGCGGAACCTGTAGCAGATGGTCCAAGCTGATGTCTGCTTTTCTGCTGAATAGCAGGAAAACTAGGACAGAAACTCATAAATCGCTAAATCAGCCTTTTGTTATGCCATAGCCAGAAACCTTCATATATTCAAGCAACCAATAACCTAGAAGCTTGATTTGTATGCAACTATAAAACCATGTATGAACAATAAAAGCATCAGTATTGATGGAATGTTATTCTGTCATTTCAGTGTTTAGGCTTTCATTTTTTTGAGTGCTCAAAATAGTCTGATTGGGAACAGCAGCAGCAAACACAAGGATAGATTTATCCTAACCAAATTTCCATAACATCTGGCGCCCAACGTGGGCAGTGGACAAAACGCATGAGGACCCTGCTGACCAGAAAGACGTCGGTGTCGGCCCAGGCATTGGCCCACGGGATGGAGACTGCAGCTCCATAAGTAAGGTAAGAAAATTCTGTCATCTTATCTGAATGTGCCCTGTGCCCAGTCCTGGTCTATACCTCTAGCCGGTCGGACGTGGTCATCACCGCATTACCAGATTGTGTAAAAAGTCCACGCCCTTATCCAAACCCTGGGATATAAGCCGAGGTGTCTGCTGCTGCTGTGTATGCTCTGTGTTTCATGTTTGTGTGGATCCGGGAGATAGTTGGAACAGTGACTGATTTTGCTTGTGGTTGCTGGGAAACCGATTAGCATGAAGCCAAATTGCTGGATAAGTTCTCGCAGATTCCCACACAGCATTTGGAGGGAGAGGCACTCCCAGTATTCCAGGAGTGGATGGTGAGAGCTTTGAGGGGTTATCACAGATTCCTGTGACCGGCGGGCCAGTCAGGACGACCAGTTTGCAGAGGGTGATGAATTTTCCCGAGCATTTGTGTGCTCAGTGCGATTGGCAGCTGTCAGCTACCAGAATGGCTTGTACATGTCACAGATTAATAAAGAGGGCATTGATTTCTCCCGGACGTCTATCATTTGTTCTTGTTTATGTCACGTACTGTCGCTTTAAATGTACAGTCAGAACAGAAAGGTTTTTTTTTTAAACTTCCTCACTGCTGGTAGCAAGCTAAGCCCCCTTTAAAATACCCTATCTGTTAATCACATAGTCACATCTGTTTTTCTTGCTCTGTTTCCTGGTTTTTGTATTCTGAATTGGCTTCAAGCTGCAAGTGTGGCATAGAAATTTTGAGGAATTGAAACTGAGCTGTATCCATGATTGTGCTGTGTGATCTCTTTTTAGATACGTGACTTCAGTAAGTATAGATAAATCAGCAGACAAAAAAAGGGAAGTGCCAGCAGTGAAAAAGAGGAAGTGTATATGTCTAAATTCATCTCTTTCTGAATGCCTTTGTGCACAGACAAAAGTGTTAGAAGTTTTTTTGTTTTTAATCAACCATCTTTTTCCACTTTTTCTCTTTTTAATTGGCCGTTTCTATTAATAAGGGTTTTTTCTTATCAACCTTTTTGTTCTTAGAGTTTTATTATTAATACATTTTTTCCTTTTTGATCAACCTTTTTGCTTTTGGAGTTTTATTTTGATCAATCTTTTTTCCTAGAGTTTTTGTTAAACTTTGTAGGTTTTTTTTCCTGTTTTAATCAAACTTTTGTGTTGAAGGTTTTTTTTGGAAGGTTTTTTTTTTTTTAAATGGGGAATAACATGGGCAAACAGGAGGGTCTTGTACTTCCTGGAGAGAAAACTGCTCCCCAGATAGTGGCTGAACAAGAAGGTGTCAAGCATGTGAAAAATTACAGACAGCTCATGAAAGTATGTGAAATCCACAAGAAGGGCAGACTTCAAGCTGCAGAATGGCATGATGTATTGAAAAGGAAAAAAGGGAAGTTAGTTGATGCCAAGTTACTGGCTGATGAAAATGCGTGGTACAAGGTGGCAGTAGACTTGCATCGTTTGAGAGGTGCAGAAAGATATGTGAACAAGCCAGGAAATGATTCTTATGTGTACAAGATTGGAAAAGGTGCTAAACCATCAGCACCCCCAATATGGTGAGGGGAAATATTGGACATGTACAGTCTGTTCTCAGCAGAATCCATGGTATAGGGACACTTGCGCAGCATGTGGTGCCCCCCATCCCTCCCTACAGGGAGACGGCATCATTGTTCCAACCATGCCCTCGCAGGCTGCACAAAAGGGAGAGGATCCTCCTCCTCCCTCTCTATCACTCCTTCCTCCTCCCTCTCTATCACTCCCTCCTCCTTCCTCTCCCTCTCTGCCACACCTCTCTCCTACCTCTCTATCACTCCCTCCTCCTTCCTCCTCTCTGCCACACCTCTCTCCTCCCTCTCTATCACTCCCTCCTCCTTCCTCCTCCTATGTGCCACACCTCTCTCCTCCCACTATATCACACCTTTCTCATTCTCTATCACACCTTCCTTCTCCTCCTCCTTTTCCTTCTTCGTTACCAGCTGGGCCAACGCCCAATCAAAGCAATGTGGTATCCCTGTATCCATTGCTTACAGCACAAGGCACGTTCTATGTCCCAAGCACAATCCAGCCACTGCCAGTCATGATATCAGGAGAGGAAAGTGAAAATCTCCCTACACAAAACACCGCAGATAGCCCCCAGATAGAGTAGCTGGCAGTGCCCACAGCTCAGGGTGTAGCTGCAGACCTTGATGAGGGACCTCAGTACTGAACAGAGCTGCCAACGTTTACACCCCCATGGAACTATAACCCTAATCCACCACAGCTTCAGAAAGGAGAGGGAGCATCCTCATGCAGAAAGGCAACTTCCAAGTCTAGATATCAGCCAGTGCATGACTCAAACACGCCATATCATAACTTCTCCTCTGATGAAGATGAAGAAGCAACATCAAATATGCTGTTGATGACTAGGAAAAGAAACCCACAGGCACCAAGAAGGCAGGGGAAGATAGAGGCACCACCATTACATTATGTGCACTTCACCCCTGCTCAGGTGACCAGTATTCTGAATAATCTGCCAGATCCAGAAATGCACCCCATGCCATTTTACAGAAGAATGCAGCAGAACCAGCGAACATATGCAGCAACTTGGAATGATCTCTGGGCCGTAAGGTAAATAAAGGCAGGTGATGCTTTCTGGCCAATCATCAAAGAGCACTTCAAGCTTCCAGCAGAACGAAATGTGGATGCCTGGGAGTCAGGACCAAAGCTAATTGAACAACTCAAAGAGTGGGCCAAAGGCAGACTAGCAGGGCAAGCTCTCAGCCTACATGACATGAGCCAGGACAAGACAGAGTCTGTGGAGAAGTTCCATGGCAGAGTGATGCAAGTATTCCAAGATTTGGGCTTAGCTATTCATGATCACATACACAGACAGATGTTGGCACAGGCCTTTGTGCATGGACTGAGAGAACCAATCAGGAAATCATTGATAGTAGCCAGGCCTGAGTACAGGTCAATAGCAATTGACACCCTGCTCATAGTAGCAAAAGGGATTGAATCACAACCAGGAGTGCGGAAGACAGCCCCCTGATGGTGGCCACAGACCCAGATGAACAACCACAGTATAAGGACAGAAGAAACGTCAAGTGTTACAACTGTGGCAAGCCTGGCCATTTCCGGAACCGGTGTAGAGCATCTCCACAACCCAAGACTTTGCCCAGAGGAACAAGTCAAGGAGGAAACAAAGAAAGCAGTGAAGAACCTCATCCATAGGACAGGGCAAGCCAGATCCGCAAGACACCACAATACTAACATGTAAAATTCCACCAGTGGGACCTATACCCCAAATTACCCTGAAAGTGGATGGCATTGTCAGATCTTTTCTTGTGGACACTGGTGCAGCCAGAAGTGTGATGAGACATGTCGAACTCCCCGACCCCAACTGCCTATCAGAGTCTTCTGTGTACTGCGTGGGGATTGATGGTCAAGTCAGACATTCCCAGCTCACGAAGCCTCTGAGGGCGTGGACTCAACCAGGACACTCTGTCCTATCCCAGTTTGTTGTGTCTAAGACATGCCCCCTTAATCTGCTGGGAGCAGACCTGCTACAGAAGCTGAAGGCGACCATAGTGTTCCAGGAAGATGGAACTGTGACACTTTCTTCACCTCTGACTCAAGAAGAGTCAATTATGCTGGCCGCCCTGCTGGCCGCCCTACAGGAGCCCCAAACACCCGCTGCAGGCCTACCCCAGGAGGTGCTGGACATAGTACCAGAAAGCCTACGGTCCAAGGGACCCCAGGATGTGTGGAGACTCCAAGTTGCACCAGTGCGGGTGTCACTCAAGCCAGGTACACCGTACCCTCGTAAAGCCCAGTATCCCCTGTCCATCGCCCAGAGTCAAGCTGTCTCTGACCAACTGAAAGTCTTCCTAGAAATAGGTGTCATCATTCCCTGCACGTCACCTTGCAACACCCCACTCTTCCCAGTGAAGAAGAAGACTGTGAAAGGAGAACCAGCCAAGTACAGAATGGTGCATGACCTATCGGCTGTGAATGAAGCTACGGTATTTGAAACTCCAATTGTGCCAAATCCGCACACTCTGCTCTCAAATATGCCAGCCACAGTAACAGTGTTCACAGTGATCAACCTGGCCAACGCCTTCTTCAGTGTTCCCCTTCACCCGGATGACCAGTTCCTGTTTGCCTTCACGCACCAAGGACGGCAGTACACATGGACAGTGATTCCCCAAGGAGCTCAGAACAGTCCTTCACAGTTCACCAAGGCAATGTCTTCCATCCTCGCCAACTGGATTACAGACCATGCAGAAGTCATACTTCTACAGTACGTGGATGACCTTCTCCTTTGTGCAGCTGATGCTGATACCTGCACGGCCCATTCCTTATCTCTCCTACTCTACCTGGAGGAACAGCAATGCAAGGTCTCAAAGAACAAAGTCCAGTGGTGTCAGAAGCAAGTTACGTTCCTGGGACACTGTATTGCCCACCAGACTAAACACTTGACAGATGACCGGAAGGCCACTGTGGAGAAGATGGCTCCCCCAACAATGCCAAAAACGCTGCAAGCCTTCCTTGGTCTGGTGTCGTATTGCAGAGCCTGGATCCCTGATGCCTCAGTCCTAATGCAGCCTCTGTATGATTGCATCAACGCAACCCTGTTCCTTCTGTCGGATACAGCTTTCATGTAGTTCAGAAAATTGAAAGACTCCATAGTCTCAGCGCCAGCACTAGGCCTGCCTGACTACGAGAAGCCCTTCCGTCTTTACCTAATGGAAAAAGAAGGTCATGCTACTGGTGTCCTGACACAGACTCACGGGGGAAAACAGAGACCTTTGGGCTACTTCTCAGCCCGCCTGGATCCAGTTGCAAGAGGAGCGCCCTCCTGCATGAGAGCAGCATTTTCAGCGCACGCCCACTTGGACAAGACTGCTGACATCATTCTTGGCCATCCACTGGAATTTCTTGCTCCACACGACATCTCAGCAATCCTCAATCAAACTCAGCCAAAACATCTCTCCACCGCCACGCATCTTCGCCTCCAGTGCTCTATGCTTTTGCCTGACAATGTCACCATCTCCAGATGCACAGTCCTCATCCCGGCCATTCTACTCCCACTCCCAAGGGGGGATGCGGATATGGACTCTTCAGAACAAAATCTGCAGGATACCTTTCATAAGGATCTGGATTTGCTCTGGACTGACGACCATGATTGTTTCAGCATCATGCAACAGGAAACAGCAGGGTTACCCAAAGTGGCAGACGAGCCACTGACCAACCCAGAGTTGATCCTCTACGTGAATGGCTCCAGATTCGCAGATGATGAAGGAAGATTCCACATTGGAAGTGCAGTAACTCTCAGGACTCTGAACATTTTTGATCTCCTTTTGAGCATTACTGCCCTTTTCCCAGATGGCGTCTTTGGTCTCATGTGCACTGTTTCTTCCTGCTATATAACTCCACCCCAGACTTTAGTCTGTGCTAGAGTATTCTGCCTTGCATCCAGCTTCTGACCTCTGGTGGCTCCCTGGCTTTGTACCTGCTCCTGTGAACCTGTTTTATGATCCTGCTACTCTGCTTTGAGTTCCTGCTGCATACACCGGTTTCCAGTAATCCTCCTTCATCTGGCTGCTTGTGTTACTCCCCTCTGCATTTGCTGGACATGTAAGCTGTTGCAGCCCTGCGCTGTTTAAAACTGATACTATCACCCAGGGCTCCTTGGTTGAGCTAAAGATATCATTTGAACTGCCTACCTGTGCTTGGACTAAACTAAGACTTATTCCTGTCAAGTATCCTCAAGTTTAACTTTGCTTCATAGACTCTCTGCCTGATTGCATTTCTCTCTGAAGTTTCCTATAGACTGTTAAGCTGCATTTATTATCTACACCAAGTGTTGTGGACTTGATATTTGCTCTGCACCTGTTTGAATCACCGTGTGATAATATAGACTTTTCCACTTATATGACTGTGTCCTGTAGTTGTCTTGTTCCACGCAAGAAGTCTCCTGAGTTATCCCCTATAATTATTACAGGATACTCTAGCCTCAAAAGAGGAGACTGCTGGAACAATGACTGCAGAAAGCAGATTAGAGCAGGTGTTCTCCATAATTAGATCACTGCAAAAAGATGTGGAAGATCTGCAAAAGAAGTTTGGAACCTTTGAACGCAATGAACAAGTGGTTGGACAAACTTTGCAGGACTTAAGCAACCGCATGGCAGCTCAGGAAAACAAACTTGCTGGCATAGAGTCCCAGTATGGACGGGCTTTTCAGGACATAAGCACGCAAATAGCGGCACAACCTGCTGGGCAACCGCCACCAGCTAGCCCACCTAAGTTGCCACCATTCAGATTTAATGGTGATCGCGACAAATTTCGTGGCTTTGTCAATCAATGTATGCTATATTTTGATGTACATGCTGACTGTTTCCCTAATGATAGATCTAAAGTATTGTGTGTAATAATGCTGCTGACAGCACGAGCGCTCGCCTGGGCGAATCCTATGATTGAGTCTCGTGACTCGCGGTTAAATAATTTGGATGATTTCTTGGCCGCTATGGCATTAATGTTTGATGATCCTAATCGCCGTGCAACCGCTGAATCTGCTTTATTGTCTTTAAGCCAGGCTAAACGTTCTGTTATTGAGTATGCTACTAAATTCAGGATATTAGCGGTAGATACTATATTTTTCGGACCATAAGACGCACTTTTTTTCCTCCAAATTTGGGAGGAAAGTGTAGGTGCGTCTTATGGTCGGAATGTAACATGTGGGGAGGGGGGCTGTTATGTTTCGGTAGCTGAGGAGTGCAGGTAAAAAAGGCAATACACCAGAGCAGTTGGAATCTATGGGATTGCAGTACCCTGACTAACCACCACAACTTGAGGCAGCCGTGGAGCGTTCCTACGTTGGTCCTAGACGCCTCGTCACAGCCTGAGAAACTAACTACACCTAAAGATAGAAATAGGAAAGCTATCTGCCCCGGAGCAGAACCCCAAAGATAATAGAAAGCCCCCAAACATGTAATGGCGGTTAGACAAGAGGAAATACTGACACAGAAAGAAAATAGAATGAGCAAACGCTGGGGCCCAAACTATCTAAATAGAAAAGGACAGGAAGGGTACTTACTGCAATCCCAGAAAACCCTGAAAAACACCAACTCTACTAATTTCAAAATCACCTGAGATCACACGACCTCTACCACCTAAATTAGCTCTCTGGTGTAACAAAATCAAAACAGCAGCCACTGAAAAAACTGGAAAAAGCAAAGAACAAAACTCAGTGGCTGAACTAAACTGAGAAGGCAGAAGCCCCCGGAGGGGACCCAGAAGGCCCCCAAAGAAGTGCAGGACAAAATGCAAAAATATAGCAACAACACAAAAGAAGAAAAATTCTTATCTGGTAGCAGGAGATGCAGACACGACACAGCAGGCTACAAGGGAAACTGGAATGAAGGATTCAGACCAGAACAATTGATCACCGGCAACCCTGATGGGAAAATGACTCCCTTATATAAGACCAGTCAGTAACACCTGATTCCCAGTCCTCACAATCTTCACTAGTACCGCTTGTAACCACCAGAGGGAGCCTCTGCTCAGAACTCATCTCAAACCCATTCACAACAGTACCCCCCCCTTGAGGAGGGGTCACCGAACCCTCATTTGAGCAACCAGGTCGGTCAGGATGAGTTCTATGATACGCACGGATAAGTCTCCCAGCATGGATGTCCGAAGCAAACACCCAAGAATTGTCTTCCTGACCATAACCTCTCCATTTAACCAAATACTGGAGTCTTCGTCTAGAAAAACGAGAATCCAATATTTTCTCAACCACATACTCCAGATTGCCCTCAACCAAAACAGGGTCAGGAGGCACAGTAGCAGGAACCACTGGCTCAACAAACCTCTTCAACAAGGACTTGTGGAACACGTTATGGATCTTAAATGTCCCTGGAAGAAGCAAACGAAAAGAAACAGGATTAATAATCTCCATGATCTTATAAGGTCCAATGAACCTAGGCTTAAATTTAGGAGATGCTACTCTCATAGGAATATTCTTTGAGGACAACCAGACCAAGTCCCCCACTTTAAACCAAGGACCATCAGTCCTATGCCGGTTAGCAAACCGCTGGGCCTTCTCCTGAGAGAGGGACAACCTCTCCACTACCTGGTCCCAAATCTGTTGCATACGCTCAACAACAGAGTCAACACCTGGACAGACAGAAGCTTCCGTCTGTCCTGAAGAAAATCGAGGGTGAAAACCAGAATTACAGAAAAACGGAGACATCAAAGTGGCAGAGCTAGCCCTATTATTAAGAGCAAACTCAGCCAAAGGCAAAAAAGAGACCCAGTCATCCTGATCAGCAGACACAAAGCATCTTAGATAAGTCTCTAATGTCTGGTTTGTTCTCTCAGTTTGACCATTGGTCTGAGGATGAAATGCCGAGGAGAAAGACAATTGAACACCCAGTTTAGAACAAAAAGTCCTCCAAAATCTGGAAACAAACTGGACTCCTCTGTCAGACACAATGTTCTCAGGAATGCCGTGTAAACGAACCACGTGCTGAAGAAACAACGGCACCAATTCAGAGGAGGAAGGCAACTTAGGTAATGGCACAAGATGTATCATTTTGGAAAACCTATCACAAATTACCCAGATGGTGGTCATTCTCTGAGAAACAGGAAGATCGGAAATGAAATCCATAGAGATATGGGTCCATGGTCTCTTGGGCACAGGCAATGGCATCAACAAACCACTAGAGCGAGAGCAAGGCTTGGAGCGAGAGCAAGTCCCGCAGGACTGCACAAATTCCCTGACATCGCGAGACAAGGTAGGCCACCAAAAGGACCGACTAACCAAGTCTCTGGTACCAAAAATTCCGGGATGCCCAGCCAATGCGGAACAATGAATCTCAGACATCACACTCTTTTTCCATTGGTCCGGGACAAACAATTTTCCAACAGGGCAGCGCTCGGGCCTATCCTCCTAACACCCCTCCAGAGCAAGTCTCAAATTGGGCGAGATGGCGGAAAGAACTACACCCTCTTTCAAAATAACAGAAGGATCAGATAACTCAGGAGAGTCCGCAAGGAAACTCCTCGAGAGGGCATCCGCCTTAACATTCTTAGTGCCAGGAAGAAAGGAAACCACAAAATTAAAACGTGTGAAAAACAAGGCCCACCTGGCCTGTCTAGGATTGAGTCGCTTGGCAGATTCCAGATAGACCAGATTCTTATGCTCCGTAAGGACCACCACCTGATGTTTGGCTCCCTCCAGCCAATGTCTCCACTCTTCAAAAGCCCACTTCATGGCCAATAACTCCCGATTACCCACGTCATAATTACGTTCAGTAGGAGAAAATTTTCGAGAGAGAAAGGCACAAGGGTTACTTTTAGAGGTCTCTGGATCTTTTGGGACAAAACGGCACCTGCCCCAATTTCAGAGGCATCAACCTCCACCTGAAATGGCAGAGAAACATCAGGCTGCCGTAGAACAGGAGCAGAAGTGAATCTCTGCTTAAGTTCCTGAAATGCAGAGACTGCCTCAGGAGGCCAATTCACCACATCAGAACCCTTTCTGGTCAAATCAGTTAATGGTTTAACAATAACCGAGAAATTACCAATAAATTTACGATAAAAATTGGCAAAACCCAAAAATCTCTGAAGAGCCTTTAATGAAGTAGGTTGGACCCAATCACAGATGGCCTGAACCTTGACCGGGTCCATTTCAATAACAGATGGGGACAAAATGAATCCCAGAAATGAGATCTTCTGTACGCCAAAAAGACACTTTGATCCCTTCACATACAGAGCATTATCCCTCAAAATCTGGAACACAGTCCGAACATGTTTCACATGAGAGTCCCAGTCATTAGAAAAAATCAAGATATCATCCAAATAAACAATCAGAAATTTGTCCACAAAATCCCTGAAAATGTCATTCATGAAGGACTGGAAGACGGAAGGGGCATTAGTGAGCCCAAAGGGCATCACTAGGTACTCAAAATGCCCTTCAGGGGTATTGAATGCCGTCTTCCATTCATCCCCGTGCTTAATGCGAATAAGGTTATACGCCCCCCTGAGGTCAAGCTTGGTAAACCAAGTAGCGTTTTTCACCCTGGAAAACAGGTCAGAAATCAAGGGTAACGGGTATTGATATTTCACAGTAATATTGTTCAAGAGACGATAATCAATACACGGCCTTAATGAACCATCTTTTTTGGCCACAAAGAAAAAACCGGCACCTAAGGGTGAAGAGGATGGTCTGATATGACCCTTCTCCAATGATTCCTTGATATAAGACCGCATAGCGTCATGTTCAGGTACAGACAAGTTAAAAAGGCGACCTTTAGGGAATTTACTACCCGGCACTAATTCAATAGCGCAGTCATAGCTCCTATGGGGAGGTAAGGATGCAGATTTACTTTCGCTAAACACATCAGAAAAATCAAACAAAAAGTCAGGAACATCCTGAGCTTGGGGGGAGGCAGAAAAAACAGGAGTGTTGGTATTAACACATTGGCAGCCCCAACTGGTTACAGACACAGATTTCCAATCCAAAACAGGATTATGAGACTGTAACCAAGGGAAACCCAGCACGATAATGTCATGCAGATTATATAGAACCAAAAATTTGCAGCACTCCTGGTGATCAGGTTCAACCCTCATTATCACCTGAGTAGAAAACTGGGGTTTATTCTCAGCCAAAGGGGTAGAATCGATCCCCAGTAGGGGAATAGACTTCTGTAGGGGTATCAAGGGAAACCCACAACGTTTAGCAAAATCATAATCCATCAGGTTAATAGCTGCTCCTGAATCAACAAAAGCCTGAGCAGAAAATGAGGACAGAGAGCATATCAGAGTGACAGTTAATAAAAACTTAGTCTGAACACTACCCAAGACAACTGAGCGTGCAAAACGTCTTCCCCGCTTAGGGCAGACTGAAATAGCATGAGAGGCATCACCACAGTAGAAACATAACCTATTGCGCTTTCGAAACTCATGACGCTGTGCCCAGACACCACTCCATCACACTGCATGGGCTCAGAAGCTGGCTCACAAGGCAACACCACTCCACGCATACTTCTCCGCTCACGCAAACGTCTGTCAATTTGAATCGCTAATGACATAGAATCATTGAGACCAGAGGGGACAGGGAATCCCACCATAACATCCTTTACATTATCCGACAGACCCTTCCGGAAAAGGGCCGCCAAAGCGTCGTCATTCCATTTGGTCAGGACTGCCCACCTACGGAATCTCTGACAGTATAACTCAGCGTCATCAAGCCCCTGATTTAATGCCAACAAGGCTTTTTCAGCTTGATCAGTGACATTAGGCTCATCGTACAATAACCCCAAAGCCTGAAAAAACGCATCAACATCACTCAAAACAGGATCCCCAGGTATCAGGGAAAAAGCCCAATCCTGAGGATCACCGCGCAGGAGAGAGATGATAATTTGAACCTGCTGCGCTGCGTTTCCTGGGGACTTAGATTTTAAGGCAAAAAACAATTTACAATTATTTTTGAAATTCTGAAACTTAGCTCGATCCCCTAAAAACAAATCTGGCATGGGGATCCTAGGTTCCACAACAGGCAACCCAGCAAGATAGATAGCAATACTCCGAACCTCAGTGGCAAGCTGATCCACACGGCCAGACAACTGTGCAAACTCCATTGGGAGAAAAGATCCTCCCCAGCACCCAGAGATACAAAGGGAAAAAAAAAAAAAAAAATGCAACAAACAGAAAAATATCTCTGACAACTCTGACAACCTTTTTTTCTATCACAATATTTTTTCCCTTCTGTGAGTACCATACAATTTTCAATTTTTAGGCCGGTGATACTGTTATGTTTCGGTAGCTGAGGAGTGCAGGTAAAAAAGGCAATACACCAGAGCAGTTGGAATCTATGGGATTGCAGTGCCCTGACTAACCACCACAACTTGAGGCAGCCGTGGAGCGTTCCTACGTTGGTCCTAGACGCCTCGTCACAGCCTGAGAAACTAACTACACCTAAAGATAGAAATAGGAAAGCTATCTGCCCCGGAGCAGAACCCCAAAGATAATAGAAAGCCCCCAAACATGTAATGGCGGTTAGACAAGAGGAAATACTGACACAGAAAGAAAATAGAATGAGCAAACGCTGGGGCCCAAACTATCTAAATAGAAAAGGACAGGAAGGGTACTTACTGCAATCCCAGAAAACCCTGAAAAACACCAACTCTACTAATTTCAAAATCACCTGAGATCACATGACCTCTACCACCTAAATTAGCTCTCTGGTGTAACAAAATCAAAACAGCAGCCACTGAAAAAACTGGAAAAAGCAAAAGAACAAAACTCAGTGGCTGAACTAAACTGAGAAGGCAGAAGCCCCCGGAGGGGACCCAGAAGGCCCCAAAGAAGTGCAGGACAAAATGCAAAAATATAGCAACAACACAAAAGAAGAAAAATTCTTATCTGGTAGCAGGAGATGCAGACACGACACAGCAGGCTACAAGGGAAACTGGAATGAAGGATTCAGACCAGAACAATTGATCACCGGCAACCCTGATGGGAAAATGACTCCCTTATATAAGACCAGTCAGTAACACCTGATTCCCAGTCCTCACAATCTTCACTAGTACCGCTTGTAACCACCAGAGGGAGCCTCTGCTCAGAACTCATCTCAAACCCATTCACAACAGGGGGCAGGGGGCAGCGGTGGAGTGGGATCGCAGGAGGCAGGAAAATATCCCCTCCATTGCAGGAATCCAGCGCTGGGGAAACCACTGGTCCCGATACTTAAGTGCAGTGAATATTAATTAGCCGCTTCCCCGCTCACTGAGCAGCAAATGACAGAGCCACATGGTTCCCCCAGCACCTGATTCCTGCAGCAGCTGGGGATCTGTATGGGAAGTAGAAGGAGGCAGCAGGATCAGAGTGCAGCAGGAGGCATCGCATACCTGATAGCACAGGGGCTGTGCTGATGCGATGCTGAATGCTCCTGTGGAGGACCTGTGATGAGGTCATGAAGAGGGCGGGCTGGAGCATCACATGACCACAAAGCCCTGCCTCTTCATGATGTCATCACAGGTCCTTCAGATACACTGTACAAGAAAAAAATAATTAAAAGGTTAGTAAATACAGCACATTAACAAGCACTCTGCCATCCTGTGGTGGACTATAAATCCCAGTATGCCATAGGATCTGCAGGACATGCTGGGAGTTATAGTTCTCCCATGGGATCTTAAAGCAGCACTCCAGTGTTATCAGTGCTGGAGTGTGGCTTTAAATATAAGCCCTATGCCCCCATTCTTAGGCCGTGGTCACACATGCGAGAAATTTGCACGATTTTTGTGCGAATCTCTCGCACGAACACCCGGCACTGCTGCCGGCACTCGGACCGGAGCATGCGGCTGCATGTATTTATATGCAGCATGTAATTCTATGCAGCCGCACGCTCCAGTCTGAGTGCCAGCGGCAGTGCCGGGTGTTCACGAGAGAGATTCGCACAAAAATCGTGCAAATTTCTCGCATGTGTGACCCGGCCTTATACTCACCCTCCAGCATCTTCACATAGTAGTTTACAGACACCACACTGGTCCCGCAGCACCATCTTCTACCCGTAGCTTCCTACATAATAACATGCTATTATATATAATAACACCACATATAATAGTATGTTATTTATGTTATTAAATATTTTACCACATTTTTTGTTTCAAATATATTTTTTCCTATTTTCCACCTCTAAAACCTGGGTGCGACTTATAGTCCGGTGCGTCTTATAGTCCGAAAAATACGGTACCAATTGGGACAGTTATGCGCAATTGCCTATTTTTAAAAGGGGTCTTTCTAGCATTGTAAAGGACAAATTAGCTCGCTCTGAATCACCACAAGAGCTAGAGACATTTATACAGCATTGTGTGCGCATTGACATTCGCATTACTGAGCGTAGACAGGAGAAATTTGCTGCCTTTAACCGTATCTCTAACTTTTCCCTTCCTTCCAAAGAGCCTGCAGGTAAAACATCTCGGGAGGTGGAGGAGGTGCCCATGCAAATTGATTCTGTTCAGAGGCGCGAGAGTAATGAGCGCCGGGAGCATCGACTTCGTGATAGTCTATGTTTCTACTGCAGCCAGTCTGACCACTTTTTAATCAACTGTCCCAAGTGTCCCAAGCGGTCTAACAAAGTGCTAGCAGTGGTAGGAGAGTATGACTACTGTGATGATGAATCTGACTTCTCTGAATGTAGCCTGCCTTTAAACGCTGTATTCCATTCACTTTCAATGACTTCACCACCCAGGGAGCTGAAGGAAAAGAACTCTCACTGTTCTCTCCCTATTAAGATCCTGTGTTCTGGACAGCAGATTTCCAGTGCAGCTATGATTGACTCTGGTGCAGGTGGCAATTTTATGGATATCGCATTTGCCAAGGAACATGGTATTGAAATTCAGCAAAGAGCCTCTCCAATTACCATGGAAACAGTGGATTGGTCACCTTTAATCTCCGGGCCTGTGGATCAGGAGACCACACCCCTTGAGATTTTGTTGGAGCCTAATCAACAGGAGCAACTCTCTTTCTTGCTAATTTCTTCTCCTCATTTTCCTGTGATTTTAGGCATCCCTTGGCTGCGTTCTCAGAATCCAACTATCAACTGAGAGACCAAGGAGATTATCTTTCCAACAAGGAGCAACCCAGCATCAACTGAAGCTGTCCCTGAGTCCATGGCTACGGAACCACCTGTACAGGTATTTACTTTACCTTCAGCATATAAGGAGTTCTCTGACATCTGTGACAAGAAGAATGCAGATCAGTTTCCTCCACACAGGCCTTATGACTGTCCCATTGAGCTGCTTCCTGGGGCAGCTATTCCTTTTGGCAATGTATACCCTTTGGCAGCACCTGAGCTCCAAGCCTTAAAGGAGTATATTGATGAAACCTGGTCAAAGGCTTCATACGTCCTTCTTCCTCACCAGCAGGGGCACCTATATTTTTTGTAAAAAAGAAGGATGGGACCCTGAGACCCTGTGTAGACTATCGGGAACTCAATAAGATAACCATACAAAACCGTTACCCTTTGCCTCTGATTCCCGAATTACTGGAAAGAGTCCGCCATGCTTAGGTGTTCACTAAACTGGATCTTCGTGGGGTGTATAATTTGGTGCGTATTCGTCCAGGGGATGAGTGGAAGACAGCATTTAGATGCCGGTATGGACACTTTGAATGTCTCATGATGCCCTTCGGGCTTTGTAACACCCCTGCAACGTTTCAACACCTTGCTAATGACATCTTCAGAGATTTGTTGGACCAGTTTGTGGCGATCTATTTGGACGATATTTTAATCTTTTCTGACTCTCTACAGGAACATGAAGAACATGTCAAAGAGGTTTTAAGACGTCTGAAAGAGAACCATCTGTATATCAAGCCGGAGAAATGCGAGTTCCATCGTTCTGAGATACAGTTCTTAGGTTATACCATCTCTCCTCAGGGGCTGAACATGGAATCTGGTAAGATTCAGGCTATCCTTGACTGGCTGGTGCCAAGAACGTTAAGGAGGTCCAACGTTTTATTGGTTTTGCAAATTTCTACACATGTTTCATTTGAAATTTTTCTGATATTGTCCGTCCCATTACTTCCTTGACAAAGAAGGAAAAGCCCTTTAAGTGGTCTTCACAGGCTCAAGAAGCTTTTGATCGGCTTAAGATCTGTTTCACCTCAGCACCGCTGTTGATACACCCAGATACAACACTTTCTTTCATTGTGGAGGTGGACGCTTCTGATAATGCTTTGGGGGCTATTCTTTCCCAAAGAACTAGAGAGAAGGGGCTGCTACACCCTTGTGCTTTCTTTCCCGTAGACTAACCTCAGCAGAGAAGAATTACGACGTGGGAGACAAAGAATTGCTGGCTATTATTGCGGCTTTCAAGGAATGGAGGCATCATCTGCAAGGAGCTGCACAACAGATCATAGTGTTAACTGACCATCGCAATTTAGAGTTCCTTAGATCCGCTAGATGTCTTTCTCCTCGTCAGGCTCGTTGGAATTTATTTTTAAATCAATTTAATTTTGTTATCTCGTACCGTCCAGGTTCTCATATTGGGAAGGCTGATGCTTTATCCCGAATCCATGCTGCGGATTCCGTACCTGGAGCCCCGTCCAAGACCATTCTATCTGATGCCAATTTCATCGGAGTTATCCATGATCAAGACTTGTAGAAGGAGTGCAGGGAGGCTTATGACAGTGATGTATTTCTGGCCAATCCACCTGTTGATATTAATCTTGTCTTTAAGGGTGGCATGTGGTTCAGAGATCGACGTATCTACGTCCCTGAAGCCGTCCGTCTGCAGATCCTCAAGTTGGTACATGACTCCAAGTTGGCTGGTCACAGGGGGACACAAGAGTTCCCAAGCCGATTTTTCTGGTGGCCAACTCGCCTGAAGGATACCAAGGACTATGTTCTCTCTTGCGAGGTATGTGCTCGTTACAAGAATCCTCGTGTGGCACCTACGGGTCTTCTGCAACCATTACCTGTTCCGTCCCGCCCTTGGGGGTCTATATCAATGGACATTATTGTGGAGATGCCTACATCGGGGGGCATGAATACGATCTTGGTGGTAGTTGATCGCCTGACTAAAGCCGCTCATTTTGTTCCATGCACCGGTCTCCCCTCAGCTAAGAACACAGTGAACTTGGTTATACAGAATGTCTTTCGGCTGCATGGGGTCCCGGATGAGATCATCTCTGACCGTGGAGTACAGTTCACTTCAAGATTCTGGAAGGGTTTTGCTCTGCACTCAATATTAATGTCTGTCTCTCTTCCGCTTACCATCCCCAGACAAATGGTCAGACTAAGCGTACCAGACGCTGGAACAATATCTAAGATGCTATGTCGGCCATCTCCAGGATGATTGGTTGGAGTTACTGCCGTTAGCCGAATTTTCATACAACAATTCTCAGAGCTCCTCCACTAAGTTTAAACCCTTCTTTGCTAATCTGGGTTATCATCCGTGTATCTTACCTAGGTCTCCGATTAATTCTCCTGTTCCGGCAGTGGAGGAGAGGCTGACTGCGATGAGGCAAAATCTGGAGGTTCTGAAGGAATCCCTGACCACAGCTCAAGAACGTTATAAGAGATCGGCTGATAGATTCCGTAAACCTGCACCCATGTTCAAGGTGGGAGATTCCATGTGGTTAGCAACTAAGAACCTGAAATTAAACGTTCCTTCACAAAAACTTGGACAGAAGTTCATTGGCCCTTTCAAGATCAACGGTATTGTGAGCTCCGTGGCCTGCCGTCTGAAGCTGCCTAGGACTATGAAGGTGCACCCAGTTTTCCATGTATCTTTACTAAAGCCTGTATCTCCTAATACCTTCCAGGGACGTGTTGTGCCACCTCCGCAGCCTGTGGTGATTGATGGGCAAGAAGAATTTGTGGTGGAGGAAATTATTGATTCCAGGATTCGCAGGAATCGACTCCAATATCTAATAAGATGGCAGGGATATCCCCCTGAGGAAGACTCTTGGGAAAACATCAATGCCCAAAAGAAGATTTCTCGTTTTCATCAGAGATTCCCTGAGAAACCAGGTCCAGGATCGTCCTGAGGCCGCTTCTAAGGAGGGAGTAATGTCAGGACTCTGAACATTTTTGATCTCCTTTTGTGCATTACTGCCCTTTTCCAAGATGGCGTCTTTGGTCTCGTGTGCACTGTGTCTTCCTGCTATATAACTCCACCCCAGACTTTAGTCTGTGCTAGAGTATTCTGCCTTGCATCCAGCTTCTGACCTCTTGTGGCTCCCTGGCTTTGTACCTGCTCCTGTGAACCTGTTTTATGATCCTGCTACTCTGCTTTGAGTTCCTGCTGCATACACCGGTTTCCAGTAATCCTCCTTCATCTGGCTGCTTGTGTTACTCCCCTCTGCATTTGCTGGACATGTAAGCTGTTGCAGCCCTGCGCTGCTTAAAACTGAGACTATCACCCAGGCCTCCCTGGTTGAGCTAAAGATATCATTTGAACTGCCTACCTGTGCATGGACTAAACTAAGACTTATTCCTGTCAAGTATCCTCAAGTTTAACTTTGCTTCATAGACTCTCTGCCTGATTGCATTTCTCTCTGAAGTTTCCTATAGACTGTTAAGCTGCATTTATTATCTACACCAAGTGTTGTGGACTTGAGATTTTCTCTGCACCTGTTTGAATCACCGTGTGATAATGTAGACTTTTCCACTTATATGACTGTGTCCTGTAGTTGTCTTGTTCCACGCAAGAAGTCTCCTGAGTTATCCCCTATAATTATTTCAGTGACAAGCAATCAAGAAATCCTGTGGTCCAGAAGTCTGCCGCCTAGCCTGTCAGTCCAGGAAGCAGAACTGATAGCACTGACGAAGGCCTGCCAGATGACAAAAGGCAAAACTGCGAACATCTTTACCGACTCCAGGTACTTGCTGTCACGCTGTCTCTGCGTACCGGAGGTTAGGGGCCTAAGCTGCCCCTAAGCTGGGGCCCTGACTAATCCCTCTACCTGGAGGTACTGTTAAAGGTACAGAGGTCCAGGCCGCCAGCGTAATCCCTACCTCCTGAGGATCCTGAACCTCAGTGATCTAGTCCTGAGAAGGACCCCGATCACAACAACAGGGAACGGGATAATATAAGCCCACACACAGTACTATACGAACGAGACAGTACAAGGGGAAAATCAACAACCACCTTGCATACAAAACTACACCAAAACAACAGAGGGAACACCAACGGGTAAGGAGATAAATGATAAAGCGAGGAAGGGAAAAACCACACACAAAGTACACTTCACTCCAATCTCCAAAATACCACAAGCCGCACTGTTTGTCTGCCAGGAATGCTTTCACCGACACTTCCCTAGCAGACTGGCAGGTATTTGAAGGAATCCCATTACTGAAGCATTAATTGCAGCTGGGCGAGGCTGGCTTCGTCAAGCACAGAGAGAGGGAGAATTAACTCCCTCACTGCCGAAAAACACCCAGCACCAGAAACTCAGCTGTGAGAAGTCAGGCTGTGCAATCGCGACGATCTTCGTAGCGACACACCCGTGACAGTACCCCCCCTTCTACGAGGGGCCTCCGGACCCTCAGGGCCAGGTTTATCTGGGTGAGTAGTGTGGAAGGCCCGAATTAATCGGTCTGCGTTAATATCCGACGCAGGAACCCACGTCCTCTCCTCAGGACCATACCCCCTCCAATGAACCAGGTACTGAAGGGACCGGCGATTCAGAAGTGAATCGATGATTCTTGACACCTGAAACTCCAAGTTACCATTGACCACCACAGGAGGAGGAGGTAAAGGTGAAGGTATCACCGGCGCCACATACCTCTTAAGCAACGATCTGTGGAACACATTGTGAATTTTAAATGTAGGAGGGAGGTCAAGACGGAATGCCACCGGATTAATTATAGAACTGATCTTGTATGGCCCGATGAACCTGGGACCCAGTTTCCAGGAGGGAACCTTAAGTTTTATATTCTTGGTAGAAAACCATACCAGATCGTTCACACTTAGGTCCGGACCAGACAATCTCCACCTATCAGCCATACGTTTGTATCGGTTCCCCATAGTACTCAGATTATTCAGCACTCCTCTCCACACTGAAGCGAGTGATGACGAAAATCGTTCCTCCTCAGGAACCCCAGAAGAGCCCCCCCTACTGAAAGTACAAAACTGGTGGTGAAAACCATATGCCCCAAAAAACGGGGACTTACCAGTGGACTCGCTCCGCCTATTGTTAAGAGCGAATTCCGCCAGAGGCAAGAAAGAAGCCCAGTCCTCCTGGTTCTCTGACACAAAACACCGGAGATAAGTCTCCAAGCTCTGGTTCAGACGCTCTGTCTGACCATTGGTCTGCGGATGAAAAGCCGATGAAAATGACAACTGCATCCCCCGCCGTGTACAAAATGCCTTCCAGAATTTGGACACAAACTGAGACCCCCGATCCGACACCACATCGGAGGGTACCCCGTGAAGTCTCACAATCTCCCCAATGAACACCTGCGCAAGAGTTTTAGCATTAGGAAGAGCAGGAAGAGCGATAAAATGTGCCACCTTGCTGAACCTGTCCACTACAACGAGTATGACTGTTTTACCCGAAGATGGCGGGAGGTCCGTAATGAAGTCCATAAACAGATGAGTCCACGGACGCTCCGGGTTCTTCAAAGGTAAGAGGGCCCCAGACGGACGGGTATGTGGGGTCTTAGAGCGCGCACAAACCTCGCAGGACGCGACAAAAGTTACCACCTCCCTATGTAAGTTAGGCCACCAAAACCGACGCGAGAGGAGATCCTCAGTTGCTTTACTCCCTGGGTGTCCTGCCAAAGCTGAATTATGGTGTGCCTCGATCACCTTTTGTCGCAACTGATTTGGAACAAACAGTCTCCCTGGAGGTCCTACAGGGGCGTCCCCCTGAGCCTCCAATACCTCCTCCTCAAGCTCAGAGCATACTGCCGACACCACAACCCCCTCCTGAAGGATAGGAACCGGGTCCTCCGTATTCCCGGCCCCAGGGAAACTACGAGATAAGGCATCCGCCTTTACATTTTTTGACCCAGGACGATATGTGACGACAAAATTAAACCTGGTAAAAAATAATGACCACCTAGCTTGTCTGGGATTCAGACGTTTTGCAGACTCCAGATATAGCAGGTTCTTGTGATCGGTGATGACAGTGACCGGATGGACTGCCCCCTCCAAAAAATGGCGCCACTCCTCAAAAGCCAACTTAATGGCCAAGAGTTCCCTATTGCTGACATCGTAATTCCTCTCAGCGGACGACAGTTTTTTAGAGAAAAATGCGCACGGATGCCACTTACCAGGGGACGAACCTTGTGACAATACTGCTCCCACCCCTACCTCGGAAGCGTCTACCTCTACAATGAACGGCTGTGACGCATCAGGTTGAATAAGTATGGGTGCCGAGGCAAAGCATTTTTTCAAGGAGGAGAATGCTTGACAAGCCTTGTCAGACCACCTAGAAAAATCCGTCCCCTTTTTTGTCATGTCTGTGAGAGGTTTAACCATGGACGAGAAATTACGAATAAATTTCCGGTAGTAGTTAGCAAACCCCAGGAAACGTTGTAGAGCCTTAAGATTCTCTGGCAGATCCCACTCAAGAACTGCCCGTACTTTCCCAGGGTCCATACAAAAACCGGACGCTGAAACCAGAAAGCCTAAAAACTGGAGTTCCTGTACGGCGAACACACACCTTTTCCCATTTGGCGTACAGTTTATTATCCCGCAAGATCTGTAACACCTGCCTAACATGCTCCTGATGAGACACAAGATCCGGCGAGTAAATTAAGATATCATCCAGATATATGACCACAAACTGTCCCACCAGGTGGCGAAAAATGTCATTTACAAAGTGTTGGAACACCGCCGGGGCATTAGTCAGACCGAATGGCATGATAAGGTTCTCATAATGCCCCTCCGGAGTGTTAAACGCCGTCTTCCACTCATCCCCCTCCTTCATCCTAATCAGATTGTACGCCCCCCTGAGATCCAACTTAGAGAACCATTTGGCGCCCACGATCTGATTGAAGAGATCGGGAATAAGTGGGAGCGGATACGGATCTCGGACCGTAATCCGATTAAGTTCACGGAAATCCAGGCAAGGGCGTAGGCCTCCATCTTTCTTCTTCACAAAGAAGAACCCGCGGCCACCGGGGAAGATGAAGGTCTAATATGCCCCTTTGCCAGACTTTCAGCAATATAATCCTTCATGGCCTGCCTCTCAGGACCAGATAGGTTATACAACCTAGATTTAGGTAACTTGGCCTCAGGGAGCAGTTTTACAGAACAGTCATACACGCGATGAGGAGGTAGTTCCTGATACCCTTTCTCCGAGAATACATCCTCAAAGTCCACCAGAAATGGAGGTAAGACCCTAGGAGTGACCGCACCGATGACCGTATTCATGCAGTTTTTATTACAGAATTCACTCCATTGGCTTATCTCTCTGGATTGCCAATTAATAACTGGGTTATGCTTAGTTAACCAAGGAAGGCCCAACACTATAGGAGTGGGAAGATCCTCCAACACGTAACAAGACAACAGTTCTTTATGTATCGCCCCCACTTGAAGTTTTACGTTATGCACAGCTTGCAAAAAACTTCCCTGACCGAGAGGTCTGGCGTCGATCGAGAATATGGGGATGGGTTTAGCCAACACACTCAATCGCATACCTTGAACCCGGGCAAACCGAGCGTCCACCAGATTAGCCCCAGCCCCACTATCCAGAAGAACAGATATTCTCTCAGTTCTCGTACCCACCATCACCTCCGCCGGTACGAGAAACTGAGACGAACTTAGGGACGAAATACTTACTCCCAGATTGCCGTCCACCACACAACCTGGGATCAATAGTTTTCCGACGACCCTTTACTCTGCAAAGGACGGGATGGACACCCCCCAATAAAATGTCCCTTTTCCCACAGAAGAAACAACTTCCTGTTTTGTGGCGCCCCGCCGGTCCCCTCCCCCGAAATGATGTCCCTCTTAATTGCATAGGCTCCTCTGGACTGACCAGGGGAACCTCCATATAAGGGACTCTTGAGGAAGGTGGAGTCATCACAGGGGGCGGAGTTACCCCGCACCTCTCCCGAAGCCATCTGTCAATACGAATAGCAAGGGCCATAGCGGCTTCCAGTGACACGGGAGGGTCATACTGTGCCAACACATCCTTTAATTTGTCAGATAAACCTTGACAAAACTGGCTCCTAAGAGCCGGGTCATTCCACTGGGTGTCCGTGGCCCACCTGCGGAACTCCGAACAGAATTCCTCCGCCGGACGATCTCCCTGCTGGATCCTACGTAACTTAGATTCAGCAAGGGAGATCCGATCCGGGTCATCATATACAAGACCCAGAGCTGCAAAAAACCTATCCACTGACTGGAGAGCCGGGGAGCCCGGGGGAAGAGAGAACGCCCATGATTGTGGGTCCCCTTGTAGGAGCGAGATGACAATTCCCACCCTTTGCTCATCACTCCCCGATGACTGTGGCCGCAGCCGAAAGTACAATTTACATGCCTCCCGGAAAACAAAAAACTTGTCCCGCCCGCCAGTGAACCTGTCAGGGAGAGCTACTTTAGGTTCTGGTCCAGCTTGCTCCGGGGGGTACAAAACCTTGGACTTAACGTCCGCCAGCTTCATGGACAAACTCTGCAACTGCCGAGCAAGACTGGCTACTGGATCCATGGTAGCTGGAGAGAATCTTTTGTCAGTCGGTGAAAATGTCACGCTGTCTCTGCGTACCGGAGGTTAGGGGCCTAAGCTGACCCTAAGCTGGGGTCCTGACTAATCCCTCTACCTGGAGGTACTGTTAAAGGTACAGAGGTCCAGGCCGCCAGCGTAATCCCTACCTCCTGAGGATCCCTGAACCTCAGTGATCTAGTCCTGAGAAGGACCCCGATCACAACAACAGGGAACGGGATAATATAAGCCCACACACAGTACTAGACGAACGAGACAGTACAAGGGGAAAATCAACAACCACCTTGCATACAAAACTACACCAAAACAACAGAGGGAACACCAACGGGTAAGGAGATAAATGATAAAGCGAGGAAGGGAAAAACCCACACACAAAGTACACTTCACTCCAATCTCCAAAATACCACAAGCCGCTCTGTTTGTCTGCCAGGAATGCTTTCACCGACACTTCCCTAGCAGACTGGAAGGTATTTGAAGGAATCCCATTACTGAAGCATTAATTGCAGCTGGGCGAGGCTGGCTTTGTCAAGCACAGAGAGAGGGAGAATTAACTCCCTCACTGCCAAAAAACACCCAGCACCAGAAACTCAGCTGTGAGAAGTCAGGCTGTGCAATCGCGATGATCTTCGTAGCGACACACCAGTGACACTTGCATGGCATAGCACACGACTTTGGACCCATCTGGGCTGCAAGGGACTTCATCACAGCAAGCGGGACAAGCATCATGGAGCCATCAGTGACCTGCTGGATGCACTCAAACGTCCAAAAATGGTGGCAATTTTGAAAATCAAAGCGCATGGAAAACTGAATGCAGAAGAGGCACGAGCCAATAACATGGCGGACATGGCAGCCAAAGAAGCGGCCAAAGGAAGACAACATGAAGAAGTGGGAGAGGTCGTAGAGCCGGACGGTTACTACATGGCGATTGAAGATAAGAAACCTGACAAAATTACGTCCTGGGATCTGTTCAAGAAATTGCAAGACCAGGCTTCAAAGGAGGAGAAGGAAAGCTGGATGCAGAAGGGAGCAACACATAAAGAAGGCAGGGTATACGCAATGGACTTCAAACCCTGCCTACTGCAAAGTATGTACCCTATGGTAGTTCAATGGGCACATGGACCCACACACAGATCAAAGACACAGATGAATGATCTGATTGGTGCTTACTGGGTCGCTCCAGGGATCTCCACCCTAACAGCCAAATTAACTAGCAGCTGTCTGACTTGCGGCAAATGCAACCCTGGACGTGTGGAAAAAGTCCCCCCACATCATCTGGCCAGACCACTCTACCCCTTTCAGAGGATCCAGATAGACCACATCCAGATGACGCAAAGTGGAGGATTTGAGTACGCCTTTGTGGTCACAGATGTGTTCTCAGGATGGCCAGAAGTTTTCCCAGTGAGGAACCAGTCAGCAAAGACTACTGCAAAGAAGCTACTTTCAGAAATAGTGTGCAGATACGGGGTTCCAGAAGTGATAGAGAGTGATCAGGGACCCGCATTCACAGCAAACCTCACACGAGAGATCTGGTCAGCAGTAGGGTCAGACTTAGGCCTACACACTCCCTACCACCCCCAAAGCAGCGGGAAAGTAGAAAGACTAAACGGGACACTTAAGAACAGGATGTTGAAAGTTGCCCAAGAGACATGCAAACCATGGCATGAGACACTCCAAATTGCACTGTTTAGTGTGAGGCACACTCTCAGGGGCCCAGAAAAGCTGTCACCATATGAAATTTTGTTTGGGTCTAGCCCCAGGTTAGGGGTATTCTTCCCTCAGCAGCTGACTATGCAATATGATACCTTGTCTGCTTATGTGATTGAACTGACCAAAAGCTTGCTGATGTCCATTCTCGAGTTTTCTCTTCATTGCCAGATCCACTGACAGTACCTGGTACGCACTCCTTGAAGCCAGGAGGCTGGGTGTTGGTGAAGAAGTTTACAAGGAGAACACTCGATCCCAGATTTGATGGTCCCTTCCAAGTGCTGCTGACGACACCAACCTCTGTGAAACTAGAGGGAAGGCCCACTTGGATCCACGCATCGCACTGCAAGAAGGCTCCCGTACCAGAAGATACACATAAGCCAGAATGATTTTGTATATTTTCTGTGAGATACAGCTTCTGGGGGTGGGAGGAGCACCACATATGGGAGACATCACCAAAGATGGGGACTACACATTTTTTTGTATGACACATCAACCCACATAATCAGATACCTGTTTGATTACTGTGATGTTGTACACTGCTCACCCACACTTCTGGAAAGAATGGGAGGTGGGGACCAGTATATTTGTGTTGTGGATGACCACTGGGAGACAAATGTGATTACTGGGGAGCTGCAGCATGGAACACTGGAGAAAGTTGGGGATACAAACCTCAGTCAGCCCTAGACAGAAAAGACAGCAATGGCAAATCACTGATTGACCGCATGAGCCTTACAAAGCAAACATTTGTGAAAGGGTGCGACACCAGGGGTAAATGCAACCGGCTCATACTAAGCATTGAAAACCCATACCCAGGCGATGCAGGTATATACATATTAAGTAGCACTTGGTCAACAGATAAGCGTCGTCCTCCCGTACAGTACTGGGGAAAATTCAAGCTGGCAAATATAGCTGACAAATCAATGGAGCCTCAACAAATCCCCAGCAACATAAAGGTACTGGCAGACACAACCTATGAGGAGACCTTTGCAGTAGAGACGGGGTTTTCTGAAACCAATTACTGGCTAGAATGGGTAAAATAAATGGCCCAACAGCATAATGGGAGTGGCTGCTTTGCATGTGCTGGTGCCAGACCCCATTTAGGCACAGTACAACTTAACATCCCAGAGTCCCAACAGGCCTGTTTCCTCAGTATATACACTAACTCATCCGATTCATCATCCTGTGAAAACTGGAAGGCCAAGTACCCACTCATGGCTAAAGATACGCCCCCTGGAACAGGAATAACAATCTACCCTGGTAATTACACCTATTACACACGCACTGGGATTGGTAGAAATGTGAAAAACTTCACTAAGGGGTTTTACTCAGATTTCAGTACCACCACTGTTAATCTAATCAATCATGTGGTTTCACTGGGTGACATATACTGGATCTGTGGAGATATGAAAATACGTAGTAGGCTAGAAGGTGTTTGGGTAGGCCAATGTGCCCTGGCAAAAGTCCTAATGCCTTTCCATCATTTCCTTTACATCCATGTCCCCTCACCCAGTGCCTGGGGAAAAAGACCAAAAAGAGAAAATGTTCCTAAAGGCAGCTTTGATCCACATGTATATATGGACACCATAGGTGTGTCAAGGGGGGTACCTGATGAATATAAGGCCAGAGACCAAGTTAAGGCCGGATTTGAGTCACTACTGCCAATGATAACTGTAAACAAAAATGTAGATTGGATAAATTACATCTACTATAACCAGCAGAGATTTGTTAACTACACCTGAGATGCTTTGAAGGGTTTGGCAGATCAGTTAGGCCCCACTTCCATCATGGCATTCCAGAATAGAATGGCTTTATACATGATTCTAGTTGACAAAGGAGGTGTTTGTAAAATGATCAAAGATACCTGTGGCACCTTCATCCCATACAACACTAGCAGAAATGGTAAAGTCACAGTGGCAATACAGACACTCACTGAGTTATCAGAAGAATTTAAACAAAACTCAGGTGTTACTAACCCGTGGGACCAATACTTTGGGTGGATGAGTGGGTGGCAGAAAATGCTAGCACAGGTTGGGGCAGGCATAATGATGGTCCTTGTTCTTGTACTAATTTCTGGCTGCTGCGTAATCCCTTGTATCTGCAGGATGATGGAGAAAACAGTTCATGAGACAACCAATCTGATGCCACTCACTGCCTTGGACATCGCACCTGTCCGGATAGAGATTCTACTTGACCTGCCTGACTACTTCTCCGAATTATCTCCTGATGAAGAATACACATCCTTAACTGAACATCCTATTGCATACGAGACTATGATTACAATGAACACCCGTCAGGGACAGACATCCTGACCGCCCATTTGCGAAGTCACGTGATATCTAAGTGGGGATTGTGATGGAAATATATATGTATTTCATGTAGATCTCACTTGTATGTATACTCCTATGTACCCATATATACTCACAGCTAATGCAGTCAATAATCAGTTGCTTGAGACATGACCCCTGACCCAGATAAATCAGACTGGTGCAAACCAGACAGCTCTGTTGGTGCTTTCCCAGACATAAAAGCGGAACCTGTAGCAGATGGTCCAAGCTGATGTCTGCTTTTCTGCTGAATAGTAGGAAAAACTAGGACAGAAACTCATAAATCGCTAAATAAGCCTTTTGTTATGCCATAGCCAGAAACCTTCATATATTCAAACAACCAATAACCTAGAAGCTTGATTGTATGTTAATTAACTAACCACTAGAGTTGAACGAAACAGGTCGGTCAGGTTCAAAAGTCGCCAATTTCGCCAAAGTCGGGTTTTGTTGGCCGTAACACGACATTAGCGTGAGGTCGGCCATGCGGTTGTTGAAAAGAGCGCCCTAGTAGAGTTTCCCAGAATGCTTTCAGGTGCCTTTTTCCAGCCAATGAGCAAGGACGTACACTGTGGGCAACGAGATGACATGTGCAGCGTCCACCACCATCTTAGAGAAGGGCATTGCAGTGATTGGCTTGCTTTGGGAGGGCGTTATATTGTCTATAAAATCCCTGACCGCCGACCGCCATTTTACTTCTGCTGATCTTAACAGTAGGGAGAGGTTGCTGATGCTGTTTATCAGTAGGGAGAGAGTTAGGGCTGGAAAGAGAAGTTCTAATGTGCTTGTGCTGATAGCGATTGTGCTGTACAGTTAGTGTGCAGTGACAGGGGAGGATTTTCTTGTGTGCAGCAGCGCTGGTTATTAGGCTGCCTGCAAGTGACAAGGGAGGATTTTCTTTTGTGCAGCAGCGCTGGTTATTAGGCTGCCTGATAGCTGTATTGCTGTGTGTACGCTGCTGTGCCGACGGCTTTTTACACAGCACTGATACTTTTATTCTTTTTTTCTGCACAGTTACTGAGCGTCTATCTGTGTGTGACTCCGGAAATATATACAGAGATTTATAATTTCCCCTACTCTGTATACAGCTTTTTGCTTCTGATACAGTACCCTTTTTCTGCTTTTTGTATTCTGGTCAAATCCATACTAAGTGAGCATCTGTGTGTTACTCCGGAAATATATACAGAGATTTAAAATTACCCCAACACTGTATACAGCTGAATGCTACTGATACAGTACCATATATCTGCTGGTATTTTGGGTACATTTTCCCAAACATGAAGAAGTATGGTGGAAGAGGACGTGGGTGGGGGGGCAGCTGTTATTCCCTATTGACTTGCATTGGAATCGGGTTTCATTTTTTGGCTGAACTCCGACTTTAGCCGTGAGCTAGTCAGCTGATCTCGTTTGACTTGACTTTTGCGAAAGTCGGGTGGCCAAAACCCGACTCGACCCGAAAAAAGGCAAAGTCGCTCATCTCTGCTAACCACCCTTTTTGTATGCAACTATAAAACCATGTATGAACAATAAAAGCATCAGTACTGATGGAATGTTATTCTGTCACTTCAGTGTGGACAGTCTTTCATTTCTTTGAGCGCTCAAAATAGTTAGTCTGATTGGGAACAGCGGCAGCAAACACAAGGATAGATTTATCCTAACCAAATTTCCATAACAGCACTTGCACAATTATAAACCCAATTTCAATAATAGAAAAATAAAAAATTCCATTCATACTATTATCCCTCGACGCTGAAAAGGCCTTTGGCTGCATAAATTGGAATGAAAAAATTTGGTTTTGAAGGCCTTATGCTAAATTCTTTCCAAGCTTGATATTCAGCACCGACTGCAAAAGCTATAGCAAACATTCACTACTCAGACCCATTTCCACTGACAATGGCACCAGGCAGGGCTGCCCCCTTTGACCACTCCATTTCATCCTAACCATGGAACCCTTTGTAGAATTAATTAGGACAAACCACATTATTAACCCCTTCATGACCCAGCCTATTTTGACCTTAAAGACCTTGCCATTTTTTGCAATTCTTACCAGTGTCCCTTTATGAGGTAATAACTCAGGAACGCTTCAACGGATCCTAGCGATTCTGAGAATGTTTTTTCGTGACATATTGGGCTTCATGATAGTGGTAAATTTAGGTCGATAATTTTTGCGTTTATTTGTGAAAAAAATGGAAATTTGGCAAAAATTTTGAAAATTTTGCAATTTTCAAATTTTGAATTTTTATTCTGCTAAACCAGAGAGTTATGTGACACAAAATAGTTAATAAATAAAATTTCCCACATGTCTACGTTACATCAGCATAATTTTGGAAACAAATTTTTTTTTGTTAGGAAGTTATAAGGGTTAAAAGTTGACCAGCGATTTCTCATTTTTACAACAAAATTTACAAAGCCATTTTTTTTACGGTCCACCTCACATTTGAAGTCATTTTGAGGGGTCTATATGGCAGAAAAAAAACCAAATGTGACAACATTATAAAAACTGCACCCCTCAAGCTACTCAAAACTACATTCAAGAAGATTATTAACCCTTCAGGTGCTTCACAGGAACTATAGCAACGTGGAAGGAAAAAATGGACATTTTAATTTTTCCAACAAAAATTTTCTTTTAGCATCAATTTTTTCATTTTTGCATGGGCAACAGGATAAAGTGGATCCTAAAATTTGTTGGGCAATTTCTCCTGAGTACACCGATACCTCATTTAATATTTAATGGTTGCCATGTCGCATTTGGAGAGTCCCTGTGTGCCTAAACATTGGAGTTCCCCCACAAGTGACCCCACTTTGGAAACTAGACCCCCCAAGGAACTTATCTAGATGCATAGTGAGCATGTTGAACCCCCAGGTGCTTCACAAATTGATCCGTAAATAAAAGAAAGTACTTTTTTTCACAAAAATTTTCTTTTAGCCTCAGTTTTTTCATTTTCACATGGGCAACAGGTTAAAATGGATACTAAAATTTGTTGGCCAATTTCTCCTGAGTACACCAATACCTCATATGTGGTCATAAACAACTGTTTGGGCGCACAGCAGGGCTCAGAAGGGAAGGAGCGCCATTTGACTTTTTGAATGGAAAATATGCTGGAATACTTAGCGGTTGCCATGTCGCATTTGGAGAGTCCCTGTGTGCCTAAACATTGGAGCTCCCCCACAAGTGACCCCATTTTGGAAACTAGACCCCCCAAGGAATGTATCTAGATGCATAGTGAGCACTTTGAACCCCCAGGTGCTTCACAAATTGATCCGTAAATAAAAGAAAGTACTTTTTTTCACAAAAATTTTCTTTTAGCCTCAGTTTTTTCATTTTCACATGGGCAACAGGTTAAAATGGATACTAAAATTTGTTGGGCAATTTCTCCTGAGTAAACCAATACCTCATATGTGGTCATAAACCACTGTTTGGGCGCACGGCAGGGCTCAGAAGGGAAGGAGCGCCATTTGACTTTTTGAATGGAAAATATGCTGGAATATTTAGCGGTTGCCATGTTGCATTTGGAGAGTCCCTGTGTGCCTAAACATTGGAGCTCCCCAACAAGTGACCCCATTTTGGAAACTAGACCCCCCAAGGAACGTATCTAGATGCATAGTGAGCACTTTGAACCCCAGGTGCTTCACAAATTGATCCGTAAAAAAAAAAAAATTACTTTTTTTCAGAAAAAATTTCTTTTAGCCTCAGTTTTTTCATTTTCACATGGGCAACAGGATAAAATGGATCCTAAAATTTGTTGGGCAATTTAAACTGAGTACACAGATACCTCATATGTGGTCATAAACCACTGCTTGAGCGCACAGCAGGGCCCAGAAGGGAAGGAGCACCATTTGACTTTTTGAATGGAAAATTAGCTCCAATCGTTAGCGGACACCATGACGCGTTTGGAGAGCCCCTGTGCGCCTAAACAGTGAAAAACAACCACATGTGACACCATTTTAGAAAATAGACCCTTACGGAACTTATCTAGATGTGTTGTGAGCACTGTTATGAATGTGCTAGAGATGGTTTCTGAGCAGAGGCTCCCCCTGGTGGTTACAGACAGTACTGAACCTATTTGCGAGGAGTGGCAATCTGGAATCACGGACTGGTCTGATATAATGGAGGTTCCCTCCCATGATGGTTGCCGGTGATCAATTGTTCTTGTCTCAATTGTGGTTCCTGGTTCATTTGGAAGTTTGCTGGAGTCTTGCCTGCATCTCCTGCTTTCAGATAAGATATTTTTTGCTTTTCTCTTTGTGCTTGCTTTTTGCATTGTTTTCTGCACTTTTGTGGAGGTCAGCCAGGTCCCCTCCTGGGGCCTGAGCTCCTCACAGTTTTTCTGCAGCCACTGTTATTTGCTCATTTGCTTTTTCCTGTTTTTTCAGCGGCTGCGACTTGGTTCTTGTACACACTGAGATCTGATTTAGTGGGTGGCGAGATCGTGTGATCTCAGTATTTTTGTAATCAGAATTGTTGGATTTTTGTAGGGTTTTCTGGGTTGCAGAAAGTAATCTCTCCTGTCCTATCCTATTTAGTCAGCTTGTGGCCCCAGCGTTTGCTCAGTCTATTTTCTGCCTGTGTTTGTATTTTCATCTTGTCTATTCTGTCCTCATGCACGTTAGCAGGGTGTGCGATGAGACATGTAGCTAAACCCCCTGTCTTCTTTAAGAAAAAGAGGCTGTAAAATTGTAACCTTCTTTTATTGATTGCAGATGTGACAGGAAAGGGTAAAACTATAGAATGCAATAATAAGAGCATTTCAGAATATATAACTGCACAGAGCATGAAACACAAATAGTTTACAATATACAGAATACAAACTGATTATTACCTACTTAGTACAACAAACGTACTGATAAACACAGGATTATAACATCTAGATAGTGCTTACCGACTATGCTTAGAGCAGGCTGTTTAAGAAACATGAAGAACACGAGTGATGTAGTTTCTCTTAAGGCACATGGAGAATAATGGCTGCTGTTCTCCTTCAGTGTGATAAACAAGACCATAATGCAACAGGAACAATCCCACAATGCTCTTGGAACTTCCCACAAGACATTACAAATTAAATTAGAATCTATGCATCAAACAGCCAGCAGGTGGCGCTGTTACCTTACAACATAAAAATGTATGAAAGACCACTACATTCAACAATTTCAATGTCTATAACAATTGGAGACATAAAAACAATGACTAGACTTTCTAGACAGCAATTATATGGCTGGACAGAACATTGTCTAACCGCCATTATATGTTTGGGGGCTTCCTATTTTCTTTGGGGATCTGCTCCGGGGCAGATAGCTTTCATCTTTCTGCCTTTAGGTGTAGTTATCTCTCAGGCTGTGACGAGGCATCTAGGATCAACGTAGGAACGCTCCATGGCTACCTCTAGTTGTGTCGTTAGTTTAGGAATCTGCAACCCATCAGTTACCAACATCTCAGGTGTTCGGCTGCCCTGCTGTTGTTCCTGTCCTCCTCAGCTACCGAAGCATAACAGTATCACCGGCCATAACTGAAAATTATATGGTACTCACAGAAGGGAAAAATAGTGTGGAAAGAATAAAGTTGTTAGAGTTGTCAGAGATTTTTTTTTTCTGTCTGTTGCATTTTTTCCCTCTTTTTCTCTGGGTGCTGAGGAGGATTTTTTTTTCCTCTCAATGGAGTTTGCACAGTTGTCTGGCCGTGTGGATCAGCTTGCCACTGAGGTTCGGAGTATTGCTACCTATCTTGCTGGGTTGCAGGTTGTGGAACCTAGGATTCCCATGCCAGATTTGTTTTTGGGGGATCGGGCTAAATTTCTGAATTTCAAAAATAACTGTAAGTTGTTTTTTGCCTTAAAGCCTAAGTCTTCAGGTAACGCAGCACAGCAGGTTCAAATTGTCATCTCTCTACTGCGCGGCGATCCTCAGGATTGGGCTTTTTCCCTGACACCTGGGGATCCTGTTTTGAATGATATTGATGCATTTTTCTGGCTCTGGGGTTATTGTACGATGAACCTAATGTCACTGATCAAGCTGAAAAAACCTTGTTGGCATTAAATCAGGGTCTTGAAGACGCTGAGTTGTACTGTCAGAAATTCCGAAAGTGGGCAGTCCTGACCAAATGGAATGATGATGCTTTGGCAGCCCTTTTTCGGAAGGGGCTGTCAGAGAATGTAAAGGATATTATGGTGGGATTCCCTGCTCCCTCTGGTCTCAATGATTCTATGTCATTGGCTATTCAAATTGACAGACGTTTGCGTGAGCGCACAGGTATGCGTGAGATAGTGTTGACTTGTGAGCCAGCTTCTGAGCCCATGCAGTGTGATAGAGTGACTTCTGGGGCTCAGCGTCATGAGTTTCGAAAGCGCAATGGGTTATGTTTCTACTGTGGTGACGCCTCTCATGCTATTTCAGTCTGTCCTAAGCAGGGAAGACGTTTTGCATGCTCAGTTGTCTTGGGTAGTGTTCAGACTAAATTTCTGTTGACTGTTACCCTGATTTGCTCCCTGTCCACATTTTCTGCTCAGGCTTTTGTTGATTCAGGAGCAGCTATAAACCTGATGGATTTTGACTTTGCCAAACGTTGTGGGTTTCCCATGATACCCCTGCGGAAGTCTATTCCCCTACTGGGCATTGATTCTACCCCTTTGGCTGAGAATAAACCCTGTTGTTTCGGTAGCTGAGGAGGACAGGAACAACAGCAGGGCAGCCGAACACCTGAGATGTTGGTTACTGATGGGTTGCAGATTCCTAAACGAACGACACAACTACAGGTAGCCGTGGAGCGTTCCTACTTTGATCCTAGACGCCTCATCACAGCCTGAGAGATAACTACACCTAAAGGCAGAAAGATGAAAGCTATCTGCCCCGGAGCACCATACTACACTGCCTGGAGACACTCCATGAGACTAGAAGATCCATCCTGTACCCCTACACAGCCTTGATACTGCCTGGAGACACTGCGCCTGGACCCCAAGTACAGCGTGGACCCTAAAACTGGCCGGAGACAGTGCGCCTGTACTCAAGAAAGATCCAAAGTGCAAGAATGTGAGTATTCTTTAACCAAATGACTGCCTGTCCTTTACAATGTATGTACTGATGTTTTTTTTTTTTTTTGGTTGCAGCATGTCTTCTGGATCACAATATTCCCCATCCCGGCAAGAACTGGCCGAAGCAGAGCGTGATGTGAGTATCTTCCTGCCTTTGGGTAAGTATAGCTGCTGAATCTACAAATGGCTAAAATTTGTGTTCCTTTTTCAGACATCATCGTCGGACACGGACATTGAGGAGTCACAGCAGGAGCAGTCGCAGCCGAGTCAAGTCCCGGTGGCGAGACGGAATGTAAGTATCTAGCCTTTGAATGTCTCTTTCTTTTTTGCTCCTATCGTTATTTTCTTTCTGAAAAATATACAAGATTGTAATTTTTATTTGGTTTCTTCTAGGTTCCACAACGGGACGAGGACCTGTATCTGGACAACGAGGCCCTCATCTGCCAGGTCCATGTGCGTGTCTCGTTGTGGGACAGCCGTGATCCGCAGTACAAGGACAATGTGGTGACCCGGCAGCTATGGAATGAGGTGGCCGCAGCGTTGATGGATGGCTGGGACAGCGCCTCTCCAAACCTCAAAAAGGCATTTAGTAAGTATTTTCATTCTCTGTAATGCCGCAGTCACTCTTGTTCCTGATGGCACTGATGGGTTTGCTGGCAGATATATTCTACCAGCAAACCCAACAGTGTCATGTGGTTCAACAGTGACTGCCCTGTGTATTATTTTGCTATGTGTTGTGCATTCTATTGATTTTTTTATGCTGCACTCACTCATGTTCCTCATGGCACTGTTTTGTTTGCTGGCAGATATATTCTACCAGCAAACACAACAGTGTCATGTTGTTCAACAGTGACTGCCTTGTGTATTATTTTGCTATGTGTTGTGCATTCTATTGATTTTTTTAGGCTGCACTCACTCATGTTCCTCATGGCACTGTTTTGTTTGCTGGCAGATATATTCTACCAGCAAACACAACAGTGTCATGTGGTTCAACAGTGACTGTCTTGTGTATTCTTTTGCTATGTGTTGTGCATTCTATTGATTTTTTTAGGCTGCACTCACTCATGTTCCTCATGGCACTGTTTCGTTTCCTGGCAGATATATTCTACCAGCAAACACAACAGTGTCATGTGGTTCAACAGTGACTGCCTTGTGTATTCTTTTGCTATGTGTTGTGCATTCTATTGATTTTTTTAGGCTGCACTCACTCATGTTCCTCATGGCATTGTTTTGTTTGCTGGCAGATATATTCTACCAGCAAACACAACAGTGTCATGTGGTCAACAGTGACTGCCTTGTGTATTCTTTTGCTATGTGTTGTGCATTCTATTGATTTTTTTAGGCTACACTCACTCATGTTCCTCATGGCACTGTTTTGTTTGCTGGCAGATATATTCTACCAGCAAACACAACAGTGTCATGTGGTTCAACAGTGACTGCCCTGTGTATTCTTTTGCTATGTGTTGTGCATTCTATTGATTTTTTTAGGCTGCACTCACTCATGTTCCTCATGGCACTGTTTTGTTTGCAGGCAGATATATTCTACCAGCAAACACAACAGTGTCATGTGGTTCAACAGTGACTGCCCTGTGCATTGTATAGCTTTTTATAATGCTGCATTGACAGTTTGACATTTTCATTCAGGTATGTGTGATGAGACAGATTTTGCCCTGACTGCATTGTATAATTTTTTTTTTTCCTCAACAGTGAACAAAGTCCGCACACGATGGCACTCGATGAAGGACCGCTTCAACACTGATGTTCGAGCAGAGGGACAGGTTCGCAGTGGTTCAGCAGCAAGGGCCAGAAGGAAATATCGATACTATCGCGAGTTGGCGTTCCTGAGACCGGTCCTTGCCAGCAGAGCGTAAGTTTTTGTTTTTTTTTACATTTTTATCAGTGTTTTTTTTTTTCTACCGCTGATGCTTCTTGTTAATGCATTATAGTAATGTTTTGGTTTTCTTTCCACAGCACCTGGAGCAGCACCATGCAGCCTGTCCCTGAAGCGGTCCTTCCTCGGACGACCTTGGACCCGTCCCAGCCATCCGACAGCCTGGAAGCAACTTGCAGGTCAGCAACACGGACAGCTGGTGACCAGGAAGCTGGTCCATCAGGTCTTCCCCTCTCCCAGGTCTCTGCCACTGGTTATGCGGGCACTTCCCGCCAGCGGCAGAGGGCCATGGAGAGGAATGTCTTGCCCGAGTTCATGCACTTGAGCGAGGCCTTTCATGGCAATATCAAGTCGCTGGCAGGCACAGTTGGAAGCGGTTTTTCACTGATGGAACGGGGTTTTACCCACATGGATCACCGCTTCAACAGTGTCGAACAGCGTCTTGATCCCCTGGAGGCCGACCTCAACAGACCAGCGCACCATTTTTTCAGTAAAATTGAACGGGGCATGGCGGAACACCTTAGTCCTGAGCAACAGCTGAGTGTGTTGCAGGCCTGCAACACTGCTTACTTGCAGGCTATGCAGCAGAATCGGTACGTGCAGCAGTCAGTGGTTGCATATCCAACAGTGCCACCACTGACTCGACACACATCCCTACCGACTTCTGCTGCATACCACTGCATGGCCACCAGCATTCTGAGTCACCACTACACCACCACAAGTCCAAGTACTGCTGGACACTCCACCGTCGCCACCACCATGGCAAGCGCTGCTCCTGTGTGGAGCAACACCACCACAGACACTGGTCCACAGTCATGGACTCAAGCCAACGCAGTACCTGCTTGGGCCACCGCACCCACTTCTCCTTCTAGGAGTACTGCCAGCAGTCAGCAACAATTTATGGCCACCGCACCCACTTCTCCTTCTAGGAGTACCGCCACCAGTCGGCAACAATTTACGGCCACCGCACCCACTGATCCTAGGAGTACCGCCACCAGTCAGCAACAATCTATTTTAACTGCACCTACTTCTCCTTCTAGGAATACCGACACCATTCAGCAGCAATTTAGGAGCACAGCTCCAGTTCTCCTCCTTGGAACACATCCACCACTTGTGCTACTTAGAGCACTGCCAACACTTCTACCGCCACTGCCACCACCGAGCATGAGACGGGTGACCCACATTCACTCTTTTTTGGGTCAAGGCCACGGTCAACCAGCTCAAGGCGGACACAGAGAAGTCGGTCCATGCATGGTACTTCTGTCCCCATGAAGAAAAAAAGCAAAACTTTGTTGGTCCATCCACCCTCTCCTCCTAATGTGTCTCAAACTGCCTCTACTTCAATGTCTGATCTTCCTTCACCCACTACTTTTGTTGCCCCTTCCCCTCGAACCCCTTCATCGCTTTCCAGCCGCTCTTCATCTCTGCACACCCCCAGAGTATCCAAATCTCCACCAAAACATCAGTCGCAATAAATTTTTTATTTTTTTTTTATCTGTACTAATCACATTTCTCTACAACTTCTGTGGCAGTCACAATACAATGGTCATGTTGTACACAAATTGTACTAATCTGATTTTTCTACAACTTATGGGGCAGTGACAATACGATGGTCATGTTGTACACATATTGTACTAATCTGATTTTTCTACAACTTATGGGGCAGTGACAATACGATGGTCATGTTGTACACATATTGTACTAATCTGATTTTTCTACAACTTCTGGGGCAGTGACAATACGATGGTCATGTTGTACACATATTGTACTAATCTGATTTTTCTACAACTTCTGGGCAGTGACAATACCATGGTCATGTTGTACACATATTGTACTAATCTGATTTTTCTATAACTTCTGGGGCAGTGACAATACGATGGTCAAGTTGTACACATATTGTACTAATCTGATTTTTCTATAACTTCTGGGGCAGTGAAAATAAGATGGTCAAGTTGTACACATATTGTACTAATCTGATTTTTCTATAACTTCTGGGGCAGTGATAATACGATGGTCATGTTGTACACAAATTGTACTAATCTGATTTTTCTACAACTTCTGGGGCAGTGACAATACCATGGTCATGTTGTACACATATTGTACTAATCTGATTTTTCTATAACTTCTGGGGCAGTGACAATACGATGGTCAAGTTGTACACATATTGTACTAATCTGATTTTTCTATAACTTCTGGGGCAGTGATAATACGATGGTCAAGTTGTACACATATTGTACTAATCTGATTTTTCTATAACTTCTGGGGCAGTGATAATACGATGGTCATGTTGTACACAAATTGTACTAATCTGATTTTTCTACAACTTCTGGGGCAGTGACAATATGATGGTCATGTTGTACACAAATTGTACTAATCTGATCTATCCTAAACGTTAGTGTCAATAAAAAATTGTTTTTTCTTTTTGTACTAAATAAATGTACTAATGTGATCTATACAAATGTCATCCAAAACGTCTGTGCCAATTAAAATGTGGTTTTCCTGTTGTACAAAATAAATGTGCCAATCTTCTTTTAGTAATTTTCGTTTGCTTTGTGTTAATTTCGTCGCCTAGACACTGCGCCGTACACACACTGCGCCGTACACTTTGCGTTTTTGACTACACATAACTCCAGGAATGACACATGTTTGTGTATTTCCTGGAGATATGTTTACTCCAAAACACAAATATATGACGTGTATTTTCGCCACCAGTCTGTCTGTCTGCTAATATTGCACAGACTGAATAGAGGATGGTGTTGAGTGCAATGCATATCTATTTTACCTTGCCAGATATCATAAAAAATGAAATGAGTCTTTTTTTTTGGACATTATTTCACTTTGTGATACAAGGCCAGGGATTCTAGATATAGCTTGTAAATTAGCACATCCTCTATTCAGTGTGTGTTGAAGAAACTGAGGAGATGATGTTGAAAATACACTTTATATATGTACAATCCCCTGGACTTGTATCATTACTATATCACCTGGCCAGGTGAATAAACATGAGTTTTAACCTGCATTGTCGCTTCAGTCTGCATATATTTGAAGCATACTATAGCGATGCATCAGTTTGTAACTCATGTGTATTCACCTGCCCAGCCTTGTATCATTACTATCACACCTGGGCAGGTGAATAGACATGAGTTTTAACCAGCAGCGTTGCTTCAGTCTGCATTTATTTGAAGCATACTGTAGCGATCCTGCTGTTTATAACTCATGTGTACTCACCTGCCCAGGCCTGATACATTCAGAAGTGACGATGCGTTATTTGGGGCATCACCACTTCAGCATGACACCAGGCATTGATATTGAACAAGATGTATAATCTTTATTATCTCTGCGTTCCAAATCAAGTCACAGTGATGAAAATACAAATTATATTTATAGTCACATGGTCAGGTATAAAAAGTTACAGATGCTTGTGCATCCCCAAATCAATATTTGAAACAGCAGGCCAGGTGACAAAAATATTTGTTGTGTTCTCCACCGTCACTGAAAATGGAACCAAAACTGGAGAGATGATAAAGGTCCTACAACTTGTGTGCATGTATAGTTAACTACCTAGTCAGGATTACTAATAAATTCATGATGCACCCAAAAATCTGCATCATGAATTCACTGGTAAACCTGTCAAGTTCATAATTGTTTTTGACTTTAAAAACAGAGACTGCACGTGGTACTGGTATAAACAAAGGTATTTTATTAACATACAGACAAAAGGTATTTTATTGACATACAGACAAGAACATTATTTTACACCATTTGATCTTGCCATTCCACCCGTCCTACATCTGAGATGAAGTAGGCCGCAAATTGGTCTCTCATTTGGCTGACTTCAACCGAAGACCTGAGAGGGTGCTGAGTGAACTCAGGCAATGGGTTAGGAGCTGCATCATCAAGTTCAAAGTTTGGGTGCTCTTTCGCCATGACAAAGTTATGTAGCACCACACAGGCCTTCACAACTTCATCCACTGTTTCCACTTTCAGATGAATGGCTGTGCCCAGAATGCGCCATCTGGAAACCAGTATACCGAAGGCACACTCTACAGTTCTTCTTGCCCTGGTCAGCCTGTAATTGAAAATTTTTTTGTTGTGGTCCAAGTCCCGGCTGGAGTAGGGTTTTAGCAGGTGTTGGCTCATCTGGAATGCCTCATCCCCAACCATTACAAATGGCAGTGGTGGACCTTCGGTGTGGGGAAGAGACCGTGGCATGGGGAAATTAAACTGGTTTCCATACAACCTCCGGCCCATGTCCGAGTTCTTAAACGCCTGTGAGTCATTCCCACGGCCAAATGCACCAATGTCCACCGCAACAAACATACAGTCTGCATCCGCAATGGCCATAAGAACTGTAGAAAAGTACTTCTTGTAATTGTAGTACTCCGAGCCTGTTCTTTTAGGTTTGATAATCCGTATGTGTTTCCCATCAACTGCTCCCAAACAGTTGGGGAAATTGCAGGTTATCCAGAATTTTTCGGCTATTTCTAGCCACTTTTCTGTGGTGGGCAGGGGCATAAATTCCGGACAGAGAACAGTCCACAATGCCCGGCAGGTGTCAACAACAATTCCTGACAACGTGGAGATACCAATCCAGTACTGGAAGTGGAGTGAAGACAGGCTCTCTCCAGTAGCAAGGATTCTAGAGAAAGAAAATAAAAATATTATTGTATATGTTTGTTTAAAACATTTAGTAAAAAAAAAAATGGCATAAAAATAATTCTGCAGGTCTTTGTTTACCAGATGGCAGAACAATAATTCTGGCATCTTTGGAATAGTACATGGCATAAGTAATAAAATGATGCAGGCATTGGTTTCTCAATAATACATACCGTAATGTCACCAGGAGTCTTTCCTCTGGAGGAATCGCCCGACGGAGCTGTGTGTCCTGTCTCCTGATTAATTGTTGGACCCGAGCAAGTAAATCCATGAAGCTTTCTTGTGACATCCGGGTGTAGTCAGTAAATTTCTCTAGGTTTGCCTGCAGCTCGCTATAGAGGGTGTGTTATGCTCCACGGCTCTCCCGGAGTTCAACAATGGGATGTACCCACAAACGCCGTCGCTGCCGTCTCCGATGTCTCTCTCTCTCCCTTTCTTCATGGCAAGCAACGGCATAAGCCTGAGCCATAGCAATGTCCAGATCCAGGTTGAAGTGGAAAGTCTTCATAAGCAGATCCATGTTCACCAAGGCAAATGCAAGCAAATGTGAAAAATGACTGTGAACAGGCTCTATATAAATATTTTCAATAAGACACGCCCACTGGTGTCCCATTGGTGGGTTCTGTTGCAAGAATTTTTCAAGGATTTTCATCATGTGAAATGCACAGAAAAAACGCAAACGCATACAAAAACGCTTGAAATCGCATACAATCGTATACAATCGCTGCGTTTTTTGAAAGCAATGCGCACTCTTCAACTGCAAAATATCGCAGCGATTACACGCGTTTGCACGCGTTTTTTTTCATGCGTTTTATGTGCGCTCGATACGCAGCGCTAAAAAGTAGCCTCAGTTTGACCATTAAGTCTCCGGATGGTAAGCAGACGAAAAGGTTAAACAAATACCAAACCTTTTACAAAACGCCCTCCAAAACTTGGACACAAACTGTACCCTCCTATCCGAGACCACACTCAAAGGCACACCAACAATCTAGATAAAGTTTCAGCATTGGGCAAAGGTGTCAAAGGCACAGAATGTGCCTGCTTGCTAAATCTGTCCACAACTATCCAGATGACCGTATTACCATTAGAAGGAGGAAGAGCAGTGATAAAATCGGTGGACAGATGAGCTCATGGGCTACCTGGAATTGGCAAAGGCACCAATTTGCCGGCCGGCCGGTTATGGGAGTTTTGGCACGAGCACATACCTCACAGGCAGACAAACCTAACAACATCCGAGGACAAAGAAGACCACCAAAACAATCTGGCGATGGCTCTACATAGTAACATAGTAATATAGTTATTAAGGTTGAAGGAAGACTTTAAGTCCATCTAGTTCAACCCATATCCTATCCTAACCTGCCCTAACATGTTGATCCAGAGGAAGGCAAAAAAAACTCAAGTGGCAAACAGTAAGCTTCACATTGGGGAAAAAAATTCCTTCCCAACTCCACATACGGCAATCAGACTAGCTCCCTGGATCAACGCTGTATCTAGGAAACTAGTGAATATAGCCTGTAATATTATACTTTTCAAGAAAGGCATCCAGTCCCTTCTTAAATTTTAGTAAGGAATCACTCATTACAACATTAGACGGCAGAGAGTTCCATAGACTCACTGCTCTTACAGTAAAGAATCTGCGTCTGTGATTATGGCTAAACCTTCTTTCCTCCAGACGTAGAGGATGCCCCCTTGTCCCCGTCACAGGTCTAAGAGTAAAAAGATCATTAGAAAGGTCTTTGTACTGTCCCCTTATATATTTATACATTGTAATAAGATCACCCCTAAGCCTTCGTTTTTCCAAACTAAATAACCCCAAGTGTAATAACCTGTCTTGGTATTGCAGACCCCCCAGTTCTCTAATAACCTTGGTCGCTCTTCTCTGCACCCGCTCCAGTTCAGCTATGTCTTTCTTATACACCGGAGACCAGAACTGCACACAGTATTCTAAGTGTGGTCGCACCAGTGATTTGTATAGAGGTAAAATTATGTTCTCCTCATGAGCATCTATGCCTCTTTTAATGCATCCCATTATTTTATTTGCCTTGGCAGCAGCTGCCTGACATTGGCCACTAAATGTGAGTTTGTCGTCCACCCATACACCCAGGTCTTTTTCAGTGACAGTTTTGCCCAGTGTTTTACAATTAAGCACATAATTATACATCTTATTTGTTCTACCCAAGTGCATGACCTTACATTTATCCCCATTAAAGCTCATTTGCCATTTATCAGCCCAAGCTTCTAGTTTACATAAATCCTCCTGTAATATAAAATTATCCTCCTCTGTATTTATTACCCTGCAGAGTTTAGTGTCATCTGCAAATATTGAAATACTACTCTGTATGCCCCCTACAAGGTCATTAATAAATATGTTAAAGAGAAGCGGCCCCAATACTGACCCCTGTGGTACCCCACTGCTAACCGTGACCCAGTCCGAGTGTGCTCCATTAATAACCACCCTTTGTTTTCTATCCATGAGCCAGTTCTTAACCCACTTACACATATTTTCCCCTATCCCCATTGTTCTCATTTTATGTATCAACCTTTTGTGTGGCACTGTATCAAAAGCTTTTGAGAAGTCCATGAACACCACGTCCACTGCATTCCCTTGGTCCAGTCCTGAACTTACCCTTCATAAAAGCTTATCAGATTAGTCTGACAAGAACGGTCCCTCGTAAACCCATGCTGATACTGTGTCATGAGGTTATTCAGCTTCAGATACTCCAATATAGTATCCCTTAAAAAACCCTCCAGGATTTTAGCCACAGTAGATGTTAAGCTCACTGGCCTATAATTTCACAGGTGGCTGACATTTCAGGATGTCCACTCAGGGCCGAGTCATGGAACTCCCGGAGCACCCTGACACGAAACTGGACAGGCACAAAAAGATTATTAACAGACCTAGACGGAGGATCAAGAGACTGAGCCTCACGAATCGACCGCACCAGTACAGCGGAAATCCCAGCCAAAACCACCCCATGTTAAAGAATGGAGGAAGGAGGTTCGGGAGGAGATATTGGGTCCAAACTACGAGATAAGGCACCAGCCTTGACATTTTTGGAACCCGGCCGAAAGGTGATAGAGAATTGGAATCATAGAAAAAAAAAAGTGACCATCTCGCCTGCCTAGGAGTCAACCTCTTAGCAGACTCAATGTAAGCCAAATTTTTGTGGTCTGTAATTCCAGTGATTCGGTGGGCCGCCCCCTCCAAAAAATACCTCCATTCCTCAAAAGCCAATTTAATGGCCAGAAGCGGCCGGTTCCACATCATAATTTCTTTCTGCAGGCGAAAACGTCTTAGAAAAGAAAGCACAAGGTCTTAAATTGGTTAAAGTAGCAGGTCCCTGGGACAACACCGCCCCCACCCTCACCTCCGAGGCATCCACCTCAACAATAAATGGTTCAGACGGATCCGGCTGAATCAACATAGGGGCAGACATTAAATGTTTCTTTAATGAAGAGAATGCCACTACGGCTGAGGCTGACCAATTCTTGACATCAGCCCCTTTTTTAGTCAAATCAGTGAGGGGTTTAACCACCTGAGAAAACCCCCTTATGAACTTCCGATAATTAGCAAACCCCAGAAAGCGTTGCAGACCTTTCAGATCTCTGTGTTGTACCCAATCAACAATGGCCTGGACCTTCCTAGGGTCCATACGGAACCCCTTGGCAGACAAAATGAACCCCAGAAAGGACACTTCCTGAACAAAAAACTAATAATTTTCTAGTTTAGCAAATGGAGAGTTCTCCCGAAGCCTCTGGAGAACCGCACGAAGGTGATCTATGTGAGTCTATTTATCCGGAGAGTAAATTAGAATATCATCCAGATAAACCACCATAAAATGCCCAATAAAGTCAACAAAAACATGGTTAACCCCCTAACGACCGCCGACATGCCTTTTAACGGCGCTGTGGAAAAAGTGAATAGCACCCCCCAGAGTCGCATTTTATACGGGGTCTCGGAGAACATGAATCGGGTCGGTTTTTACCGACCCCGATGTTGCGATCGCCATTATTAACCCTATAACGGCGATCGAAACAAAAAAAAAATCTGATGTGCCATTTAATTTCTCTCTCCTCTGACATAAGAGGAGAGAGAAAAAGGGTCCCAGATCCCCCCCTTGTGGCCCCCGATCCCCACCTTGTGGACCCAGGGCCCTCCTACCTCCTTAGGTGGGCGCCGCCATCTTGCATGGCGAGAAAATGGCGGGCATGCTCAGTGCGCCCGCCGCAATCTGCCGGAGGGGTGGGCAATTTTCTCCGGGGTCTCGGCTGCCGGGGGTAGCCGAGACCCCAGAGAACATGATCCGGGTTGGTATTTACCGACCCCGGTGTTGCGATCGCCGTTATAATAGTATAACGGCGACTGCAACAAAAAAAAATGATTTCTCTCCCGTCTGATGTGATCGCACATCAGAGGGGTGTGAATTAGGGTCCCCAGGTCCCCCGATCCTCCCCCCTGTACCTGCAGGTGTCCCCTCTGTGTCCTGCAGCTCCCCCTGTCCTCCGATCCTCCCGGCCTCTTCTTCCTGGAAAAAAAAAAAATGGCGGGCGCATGTACATTTTGATTACTGTGATAAAAGTACATTTTGATCACTGTGATAAACTATCGCAGTGATCAAAATAAAAAAACAGTTCATAAACCCCCTTTATCACCCCCTAATTAGGGACATATAATAAAATATAGAAATTGTATTTATTTTCATTTTTCCGTTAGGGTTAGGGCTAGGGTTATAATTAGGGTTAGGGTTAGCATTAGGGTTAGGCTGGGTTCATACTGCGTTATGGCAGTCCGTTAGACGGACTGCGTTACACCGCGGTATAGCGCGGTTTAACGCAGTCCATTAACGCAGCCATTCACCCCCATTTGAGGGCGCATCGCAACGCATGCCATAAAGCGGCATGCGTTCGCGACGTGCCGTCATTCAGTGACGGAGCCCTGGACGTGGGCTGCAGTGTCTGGGCTCCGTCACCGCTAGCGCAGATGAATCATCTGCTGATTCCTCTGCGCTAGCGGGTATAGCATAACGTGATCGCGTTATGCTATACCATTACCAGCCCGTCAACGCTATGTGTTGAACGGGCTGGTAAAACGCAAAATGAACCTAGCCTTAGGGTTACAATTAGGGTTAGGGTTACAATTAGGGTTAGGGTTACAATTAGGGTTGGAATTAGGGTTGGGATTAGGGTTAGGATTAGGGTTAGGGTTGGGATTAGGGTTAGGGGTGTGTTGGGGTTAGGGTTGGAGCTAGAATTGAGGGGGTCTCCAAACACGATGTGGCGTTCAAAAAGTCAAATGGCGCTCCCTCCCTTCCGAGCCCTGCCGTGCACCCAAACAGTGGTTTACCCCAACATATGGGGTATCAGCATACTCAGGACAAATTGCACACCAATTTTGCGGTTCTAATTTCCCCTGTTACCCTTGGGGAAAAAATAGCTGGCTAAGAAATTCATTTTTGAGGAAAAAATGATTTTTTATTTTCACGGCTCTGCTTTTATAAATTTCTGTGAAGCACTTGGGGGTTCAAAGTGCTCACCACACATCTAGATAAGCTCCTTGGGGGGTCTAGTTTCCAAAATGGTGTCACTTGTGGGGGTTTCTACTGTTTAGGCACATCAGGAGCTCTGCAAACGCAACAAGACGCCCACAGAACATTCCATCAAAGTCTGCATTACAAAATGGCGCTCCTTCCCTTCCAAGCTCTCCCATGCACCCAAACAGTGGTTCTACGCCACATATGGGGTATCAGCGTACTCACGAAAAAATGCACAGCAACTTTTGGGGTCCAATTTCTCCTGTTACCCTTGGGAAAATAAAAAAATAGAGGGCTAAAGAATCATTTTTGATGAAAAAAATTATTTTTTATTTTCACGGCTCTACGTTAAAAACTTCTGTGAAGCACTTGGGGGTTCAAAGTGCTCACCACACATCTAGATAAGTTCCTTAATGAGTCTAGCTTCCAAAATGGTGTCATTTGTGGGGGTTTTCCACTGTTTAGGCGCATCAGGGGCTCTCCAAACGCGACATGGTGTCCAATTTTAATTCCAGCCAATTTTGGTTTGAAAAAGTCAAACGGCGCTCCTTCTGTCAGGAGTCGAACCCAGTACCTCTTGTCCACTGGCCAGCAGCTCTATCATCTGAGCTATTCTGCTGGCTGCAAAGTTCCTTGCTGAACCCAGATACCATTGACTGTTCTTCCTGATTGGCTACACCTAGTGCTCTCTTGATTGGGCCTCTGATTGCCAATTACACACCCTATATAAACCTGGCCCTGTGGGTGTGTCATTGCGAGATTATTGAGCTCCAAGCCTTTAGTCAGACCTCCGGCTGCCACCTGACTACGCTACCTGCCTCTGCTTCCCCTAGTGTTTGCAGTAACATCGGCTCCAACCCAGACGGGATCTTGACAGAATAATCTCGTGCCAAAATGGAGTCCGCTGTGAACACCCTGAGGCGGCAAGTTACGGAGCTTCAAAGTTTTTGTACTGACTCTCAAGGAAAATATGCCAAGTTACAAACTGATTTCACGGCGATACAACAGGAAGTAATTGAGCTACAAAAACAACTACTGGACGTGCGCAATTCAGGGTCCGAATCAAACGCGCGGCTGCCGCTGCCTGCAAAGTTCAGTGGGGATCGCAAGCAGTACCGAGGATTCCTCAATCAATGCCGCATATACTTCCAGATGCAACCTGCTCCCTTTACCAGTGAGAGGAAGAAAGTTTTTTTCATGATAAATCTCCTGACGGATGAAGCTCTTGCTTGGGCTTCACCTTATGTAGAAAAGGACTATGCCCTCCTTAATGACCTGGAAGCTTTCATCGCAGCTATGAATCAAGTTTTTGATGACCCAAACCGCTGTGCCACAGCAGAAACCAAATTACATAATTTGCGCCAAGGACGTCGCTCTGTTGCGGAATATACATCGGAGTTCCGTCGCTGGGTGGCCGACACCACCTGGAATCCAGCAGCCCAGAGAAGTAAATTTCGACGAGGGTTATCAGAACCGTGAAAGACGAGCTTGCCAGGGTTGAGACCCCTGACCAGTTGGAGGACTTTATTCAACTATGTATCCGGATTGACCAGAGACTTACTGAAAGGAGAAAGGAGAGACTGCGAGCACTTGGGAATAGCCCTGGCTTCTCATTTTCAGCATCGGACCACCAAGAAAAGACGCAAGGCGTGTCTGAACCGATGCAGATCGACGTCATCCGAAGACCACTCTCTGCACAGGAGAAGGAGAGGCGACGTGCAGAACATCTCTGCCTCTATTGTGGGGACCCTGGACACTATGCCATCAACTGTCCTAACAAAAGGACTATAGCCTTTACCAACAACAGGTCTGCCAGCAATATGGACCTTTCTCAGCAGTCGGATTCCATCTTGCAGACTATCTCATCAGTAACGCCAGAAATAGACAAAATACATACTACATCATCTCATTTTGTAATCCCCATTCAGGTTGTAATGGGCACCCAAAAAATACAATGCTCTGCCCTGTTGGATTCGGGAGCAGGAGGAAATTTTATGGACTTAAAATTTACACGTGATAATAATATTTCCAGTAGGACCAAATCCACACCAATTGAAATGGAAACTGTGGATGGATCACCCTTGTCTTCTGGACCTGTCACGCATGAGACAATCGAACTGGAGATTTGTATCGAACCGGATCATCATGAAGCTGTCAGTTTCCACCTTATTTCATCTCCGAAATTTCCGGTTATTCTAGGGATCCCCTGGTTTTCAGTCCATAATCCTTCTATCAACTGGGCATCAAGGACCATCACCTTTCCATCTGACTACTGTAAGAATAATTGTCATAAGGAACCCCCTGTTCTCCAACAAGTCCAAATCTCTGAGATTTCGCATGAGAAGGAAGAGAAACTACCACCTCAATATCAGCAGTTCTCTGATGTCTGCAGTAAGAAGAAAGCAGATCAATTACCTCCTCACCGTCCTTACGACTGTCCCATTGAATTGCTGCCAGGAGCAACCATTCCATTTGGATGGATTTACAATCTTTCCGAACCTGAATTGAAGGTATTAAGAAAGTTCCTGGATGAAAATTTAGAGAAAGGCTTTATTCGACCTTCCACATCTCCAGCTGGGGCACCCCTGTTCTTTGTTGAAAAGAAAGACTCCACTCTGCGGCCATGTATTGACTACAGAGAGATGAATAATATCACTGTCAAGAATCGCTACCCGCTACCCTTGATTCCTGAACTATTTGAGGTACTCCGTTCTGCGAAAATCTTTACGAAGCTGGATCTTAGAGGGGGTATCAGCATGCTCAGGACAAATTGCACAAAAACTTTTGGGGTCTTGTTACCCTTGGGAAAATAAAAATTGGGGTGAAAAGATTGTTTTTGTGGAAAAAATATAATTTTTCATTTTCACGGCTCTATGTTATAAACTTGTGTGAAGCACTTGGAGGTTCAAAGTGCTCACCACACATCTAGATAAGTTCCTTAACGGGTCTAGTTTTCAAAATGGGGTCACTTGTTGGGGGTTTCCACTGTTTAGGCACATCAGGGGCTCTCTAAACGCGACATGGCATCCAGCCAATTCTGCGTTGAAAAAGTCAAACGGCGCTCCTTCCCTTGCGACCTCTGCCGTGCGCCCAAAAAGTGGTTTACCCCCACATATGGGGTATCGGCATAGTCAGGAGATATTGTACAACAAATTTTGTGGTTAATTTTTTCTTTTAACACTTGTGAAAATAAAAAAAATTGGTTCCGAAGTAAAGTTTTTGCAAAAAAAGTTAAATGTCAATTTTTTCCTTCCACATTGCTTCAGTTCCTGTGAATCACGTAAAGGGTTAATAAACTTCTTGAATGTGGTTTTGAGCACCTTGAGGGTGCAGTTTTTAGAATGGTGTCACTTTTGGGTATTTTTAT
>JARQOD010000005.1:409439142-409701213 GCA_033576555.1 Oophaga sylvatica
AAGATGGCGGTATAGGCGAACTCTGTTACTTCACAGAGTCGGAAATATAAATAGTGTGGCACTATATGGCAGTATAAGCGAACTCTGCTACACCACAGAGTCGCTGAGATAGGTACTGTGTCCTGTTAGCTCCACAGGGACACACAGATAACTGCTGTGTGGATAGCAGATCGTGATCATGCAGTCAGAAAAGCAATCTCCTCACCGGAAAAGCCGGTATTCTAGGGGCTTATTTCAGCCAAGCCCTAATCACCTAATCACGTGCACACAAATCTCCTCACCGGAGCTACCAGTATTCTAGGGGCTTATTTCAGCCGAGCCCTAACCACAAGCATGCATGATCACACTGGCGCAAAGCACATAACACAATTGACACTAGCGCATGGCCGTGCGGCTGTGCAACCCTTTTATAGCAGCAGCAACTGCAAGACCTTCCTGGAAGAACCAATGGAAGCCTGTCTCAGAACTCAAGCAGGTTCAGGACCTTCCAGGAGAACCAATGGGAGTCGCTGCAGTAGCTGAGCATGTGACCCCTGATCTCCTATGAGAGATCTTACCCTGGGCATGCTCAGAAGGGAAAGCACAGGACTTAGTCCCAACTGAGTCTGCTTGCCGCTGACCTGCACTAGTTACAATGGCAGAACCTGGAGTGGCAGCAGTCATCCTCTGCACAGCACTAGACTGAGCGAGACGCTGGGACCGACTTCTCTGCTGAGCAGGTTCCACTGCGGCCGAAGACGGATGGGAGACCGCAGCGGGGATAGCTTGAGATTCCCCTTGTGCAGGAGCGGGAACTCGACCCCTAACATAGGGCCCATTAAAAAATGTAGCATTACATATGGGGTTCATCATACACTGTAGCATTATAAATGTGGCCCATCATACACTGGAGCATTATCCATGGGGCCCATCATATACTGGAGCATCATATGGGGCCCATCCTACACTGTAGCATTATAAATGGGGCCCATCATACACTGGAGCATCAGCCATGGGGCCCATCATATACTGGAGCATCATATGGGGCCCATTATATATGGAGCATTATATGGGCCCATCATACACCTGCGCATTATAAATGGGGCCCATCATACACTGGAGCATCATCCATAGGGCCCATCATACACTGGAGCATTATAAATGGGGCCCATCATACACTGGAGCATTATAAATGGGGCCCATTATATATGGAGCATCATCCATGGGGCCCATCATATACTGCAGCACCATATGGGGCCCATTATATATGGAGCATTATATGGGGTTCATTACTTATGGGGCATCATATAGGGTATGGAGCATCATATGGAGCACATATGGGGCCTGTTCTGTATGGAGCATTATATGGAGCCCATTCTGTATGGAGCAATATATGGGGCCCATCATATACTGTATGGAGCTTTATATGTGACTCATTATACTGTATGGAGATATATGTGGGGCTCATTCTACTCTATGGGGACCGTCCTATACTGTATGGCACATTATATGGGGACCATCATATACTGTAGCATTATGTAGAGCTCATCATATACTGTATGGAACATTATATGGGACCAATTATTCTGTATGGAGCAATATATGGGGCTCATTATTCTGTATGGCGCACTATGTGGTGGCCATAATACTGTATGGAGGAATATACTGTCCGGTTTTTGAGCTATTGTAGAATTTAAAATAGATATCAGTCATGCAATGTAAGAAGTGAAGTATTCGTCATTGTACTATACCTATATTTCTCTGCCGTATCGGAGCATCATGAATTGTGGTATGTGTTAAAGGGGCCAACTGACACTCTTTCGCGCGGGGCACATGAAAACCTGGAGCCAGCCCTTCCCCCCCAACAACTTTAGCCAAATAACCCCCAGTTTTCAATGTGTAACTATTATTATAAAGTAAATTAAGGTTGCCAAGCTTAAGTAATAAGAATTGATGTCGTTGGCATTGAAATGGGCACTGTAGGTGTGTTTACTGTCCTCCACTCCCTGCCAACTTTGCTTCCCCATTGACTTGTATTGGGTTTCGTGTTTCAGTCGGACCTCCGAATTTTCCCAATAGTCGGCCGATTTCGTTCGACTCGACTTTTGAGAAAGTCGGGTTTCATGAAACCCGACTCGACGCTAAAAAAGGCAAAGTCGCTCATCTCCACTCCCAGACTATGAGAAATAAGATTCAATGGTCTGATGAAACGAAGATAGATCTTTTTAGTGCTAATTCTAAGCAATATGTGTGGAGAAAACCAGGCACTGCTCATCACCTGCCAAATATAATCCTAACAGTGAAACATCGTGGTGGCAGCATCATGCCAAGGGGTGTTGTGAATGGGTTTGAGATGAGTTCTGAGCAGAGGCTCCCTCTGGTGGTTACAAGCGGTACTAGTGAAGATTGTGAGGACTGGGAATCAGGTGTTACTGACTGGTCTTATATAAGGGAGTCATTTTCCCATCAGGGTTGCCGGTGATCAATTGTTCTGGTCTGAATCCTTCATTCCAGTTTCCCTTGTAGCCTGCTGTGTCGTGTCTTCATCTCCTGCTACCAGATAAGACTTTTTCTTCTTTTGTGTTTGTGCTATATTTTTGCATTTTGTCCTGCACTTCTTTGGGGCCTTCTGGGTCCCCTCCGGGGGCTTCTGCCTCCTCAGTTTGGTTAAGCCACTGAGTTTTGTTCTTTTGCTTTTTTTCAGTTTTTTCAGTGGCTGCTGTTTTGATTTTGTTACACCAGAGAGCTAATTTAGGTGGTAGAGGTCGTGTGATCTCAGGTGATTTTGAAATTAGTAGAGTTGGTGTTTTTCAGGGTTTTCTGGGATTGCAGTAAGTACCCTTCCTGTCCTTTTCTATTTAGATAGTTTTGGCCCCAGCGTTTGCTCATACTATTTTCTTTCTGTGTCAGTATTTCCTCTTGTCTAACCGCCATTACATGTTTGGGGGCTTTCTATTATCTTTGGGGTTCTGCTCCGGGGCAGATAGCTTTCCTATTTCTATCTTTAGGTGTAGTTAGTTTCTCAGGCTGTGACGAGGCGTCTAGGACCAACGTAGGAACGCTCCACGGCTGCCTCTAGTTGTGGTGGTTAGTCAGGGTACTGCAATCCCATAGATTCCAACTACTCTGGTGTATTTCCTTTTTTACCTGCACTCCTCAGCTACCGAAACATAACAGTATCACCGGCCTAAAAATTGAAAATTGTATGGTACTCACAGAAGGGAAAAAATATTGTGATAGAAAAAAAGGTTGTCAGAGTTGTCAGAGATATTTTTCTGTTTGTTGCATTTTTTTTTTTTTTCCCTCTGTATCTCTGGGTGCTGGGGAGGATCTTTTCTCCCAATGGAGTTTGCACAGTTGTCTGGCCGTGTGGATCAGCTTGCCACTGAGGTTCGGAGTATTGCTATCTATCTTGCTGGGTTGCCTGTTGTGGAACCTAGGATCCCCATGCCAGATTTGTTTTTAGGGGATCGAGCTAAGTTTCAGAATTTCAAAAATAATTGTAAATTGTTTTTTGCCTTAAAATCTAAGTCCTCAGGAAACGCAGCGCAGCAGGTTCAAATTATCATCTCTCTCCTGCGCGGCGATCCTCAGGATTGGGCTTTTTCCCTGATACCTGGGGATCCTGTTTTGAGTGATGTTGATGCGTTTTTTCAGGCTTTGGGGTTATTGTACGATGAGCCTAATGTCACTGATCAAGCTGAAAAAGCCTTGTTGGCATTAAATCAGGGGCTTGATGACGCTGAGTTATACTGTCAGAGATTCCGTAGGTGGGCAGTCCTGACCAAATGGAATGACGACGCTTTGGCGGCCCTTTTCCGGAAGGGTCTGTCAGATAATGTAAAGGATGTTATGGTGGGATTCCTGTCCCCTCTGATCTCAATGATTCTATGTCATTAGCGATTCAAATTGACAGACGTTTGCGTGAGCGGAGAAGTATGCGTGGAATGGTGTTGCCTTGTGAACCAGCTCCTGAAACCATGCAGTGTGATAGAGTGGTGTCTGGGGCACAGCGTCATGAGTTTCGAAAGCGCAATGGGTTATGTTTCTACTGTGGTGATGCCTTTCATGCTATTTCAGTCTGCCCTAAGCGGGGAAGACGTTTTGCACGCTCAGTTGTCTTGGGTAGTGTTCAGACTAAGTTTTTATTAACTGTCACTCTGATATGCTCTCTGTCCTCATTTTCTGCTCAGGCTTTCGTTGATTCTGGAGCAGCTATTAACCTGATGGATTATGATTTTGCTAAACGTTGTGGGTTCCCCTTGATACCCCTACAGAAGTCTATTCCCCTACTGGGGATCGATTCTACCCCTTTGGCTGAGAATAAACCCCAGTTTTCTACTCAGGTGATAATGAGGGTTGAACCTGATCACCAGGAGTGCTGCAAATTTTTGGTTCTATATAATCTGCATGACATTATCGTGCTGGGTTTTCCCTTGGTTGCAGTCTCATAATCCTGTTTTGGATTGGAAATCTGTGTCTGTAACCAGTTGGGGCTGCCAATGTGTTAATACCAACACTCCTGTTTTTTCTGCCTCCCCCCAGGCTGAGGATGTTCCTGACTTTTTGTTTGATTTTTCTGATGTGTTTAGCGAAAGTAAATCTGCATCCTTGCCTCCCCATAGGAGCTATGACTGCGCTATTGAATTAGTGCCGGGTAGTAAATTCCCTAAAGGTCGCCTTTTTAACTTGTCTGTACCTGAACATGACGCTATGTGGTCTTATATCAAGGAATCATTGGAGAAGGGTCATATCAGACCATCCTCTTCACCCTTAGGTGCCGGTTTTTTCTTTGTGGCCAAAAAAGATGGTTCATTAAGGCCGTGTATTGATTATCGTCTCTTGAACAATATTACTGTGAAATATCAATACCCGTTACCCTTAATTTCTGACCTGTTTTCCAGGGTGAAAAACGCTACTTGGTTTACCAAGCTTGACCTCAGGGGGGCATATAACCTTATTCGCATTAAGCACGGGGATGAATGGAAGACGGCATTCAATACCCCTGAAGGGCATTTTGAGTACCTTGTGATGCCCTTTGGGCTCACTAATGCTCCTTCTGTCTTCCAGTCCTTCATGAATGACATTTTCAGGGATTTTGTGGACAAATTTCTGATTGTCTATTTGGATGATATCCTGATTTTTTCTAATGACTGGGACTCTCATGTGAAACATGTTCGAACTGTGTTCCAGATTTTGAGAGAGAATGCTCTGTATGTGAAGGGATCAAAGTGTCTTTTTGGTGTACAGAGGATCTCATTTCTGGGATTCATTTTGTCCCCATCTGTTATTGAAATGGACCCGGTCAAGGTTCAGGCCATCTGTGATTGGGTCCAACCTACTTCATTAAAGGCTCTTCAGAGATTTTTGGGTTTTGCCAATTTTTATCGTAAATTTATTGGTAATTTCTCGGTTATTGTTAAACCATTAACTGATTTGACCAGAAAGGGTTCTGATGTGGTGAATTGGCCTCATGAGGCAGTCTCTGCATTTCAGGAACTTAAGCAGAGATTCACTTCTGCTCCTGTTCTACGGCAGCCTGATGTTTCTCTGCCATTTCAGGTGGAGGTTGATGCCTCTGAAATTGGGGCAGGTGCCGTTTTGTCCCAAAAAGATCCAGAGACCTCTAAAAGTAACCCTTGTGCCTTTTTCTCTCGAAAATTTTCTCCTACTGAACGTAATTATGACGTGGGTAATCGGGAGTTATTGGCCATGAAGTGGGCTTTTGAAGAGTGGAGACATTGGTTGGAGGGAGCCAAACATCAGGTGGTGGTCCTTACGGACCATAAGAATCTGGTCTATCTGGAATCTGCCAAGCGACTCAATCCTAGACAGGCCAGGTGGGCCTTGTTTTTCACACGTTTTAATTTTGTGGTTTCCTTTCTTCCTGGCACTAAGAATGTTAAGGCGGATGCCCTCTCGAGGAGTTTCCTTGCGGACTCTCCTGAGTTATCTGATCCTTCTGTTATTTTGAAAGAGGGTGTAGTTCTTTCCGCCATCTCGCCCAATTTGAGACTTGCTCTGGAGGGGTGTCAGGAGGATAGGCCCGAGCGCTGCCCTGTTGGAAAATTGTTTGTCCCGGACCAATGGAAAAAGAGTGTGATGTCTGAGATTCATTGTTCCGCATTGGCTGGGCATCCCAGAATTTTTGGTACCAGAGACTTGGTTAGTCGGTCCTTTTGGTGGCCTACCTTGTCTCGTGATGTCAGGGAATTTGTGCAGTCCTGCGGGACTTGCTCTCGCTCCAAGCCTTGCTCTCGCTCTAGTGGTTTATTGATGCCATTGCCTGTGCCCAAGAGACCATGGACCCATATCTCTATGGATTTCATTTCCGATCTTCCTGTTTCTCAGAGAATGACCACCATCTGGGTAATTTGTGATAGGTTTTCCAAAATGATACATCTTGTGCCATTACCTAAGTTGCCTTCCTCCTCTGAATTGGTGCCGTTGTTCCTTCAGCACGTGGTTCGCTTACACGGAATTCCTGAGAACATTGTGTCTGACAGAGGAGTCCAGTTTGTTTCCAGATTTTGGAGGACTTTTTGTTCTAAACTGGGTGTTCAATTGTCTTTCTCCTCGGCATTTCATCCTCAGACCAATGGTCAAACTGAGAGAACAAACCAGACATTGGAGACTTATCTTAGATGCTTTGTGTCTGCTGATCAGGATGACTGGGTCCTCTTTTTTGCCTTTGGCTGAGTTAGCTCTTAATAATAGGGCTAGCTCTGCCACTTTGATGTCTCCGTTTTTCTGTAATTCTGGGTTTCACCCTCGATTTTCTTCAGGACAGACGGAGGCTTCTGTCTGTCCAGGTGTTGACTCTGTTGTGGAGCGTATGCAACAGATTTGGGACCAGGTAGTGGAGAGGTTGTCCCTCTCTCAGGAGAAGGCCCAGCGGTTTGCTAACCGGCATAGGACTGATGGTCCTCGGTTTAAAGTGGGGGACTTGGTCTGGTTGTCCTCAAAGAATATTCCTATGAGAGTAGCATCTCCTAAATTTAAGCCTAGGTTCATTGGACCTTATAAGATCATGGAGATTATTAATCCTGTTTCTTTTCGTTTGCTTCTTCCAGGGACATTTAAGATCCATAACGTGTTCCACAAGTCCTTGTTGAAGAGGTTTGTTGAGCCAGTGGTTCCTGCTGCTGTGCCTCCTGATCCTGTTTTGGTTGAGGGCAATCTGGAGTATGTGGTTGAGAAAATATTGGATTCTCGTTTTTCTAGACGGAAACTCCAGTATTTGGTTAAATGGAGAGGTTATGGTCAGGAAGACAATTCTTGGGTGTTTGCTTCGGACATCCATGCTAGGATTCTTATCCGTGCTTATCATAGAACTCATCCTGACCGACCTGGTTGCTCAAATGAGGGTTCGGTGACCCCTCCTCAAGGGGGGGGTACTGTTGTGAATGGGTTTGAGATGAGTTCTGAGCAGAGGCTCCCTCTGGTGGTTACAAGCGGTACTAGTGAAGATTGTGAGGACTGGGAATCAGGTGTTACTGACTGGTCTTATATAAGGGAGTCATTTTCCCATCAGGGTTGCCGGTGATCAATTGTTCTGGTCTGAATCCTTCATTCCAGTTTCCCTTGTAGCCTGCTGTGTCGTGTCTTCATCTCCTGCTACCAGATAAGACTTTTTCTTCTTTTGTGTTTGTGCTATATTTTTGCATTTTGTCCTGCACTTCTTTGGGGGCCTTCTGGGTCCCCTCCGGGGGCTTCTGCCTTCTCAGTTTGGTTAAGCCACTGAGTTTTGTTCTTTTGCTTTTTTCAGTTTTTTCAGTGGCTGCTGTTTTGATTTTGTTACACCAGAGAGCTAATTTAGGTGGTAGAGGTCGTGTGATCTCAGGTGATTTTGAAATTAGTAGAGTTGGTGTTTTTCAGGGTTTTCTGGGATTGCAGTAAGTACCCTTCCTGTCCTTTTCTATTTAGATAGTTTTGGCCCCAGCGTTTGCTCATACTATTTTCTTTCTGTGTCAGTATTTCCTCTTGTCTAACCGCCATTACATGTTTGGGGGCTTTCTATTATCTTTGGGGTTCTGCTCCGGGGCAGATAGCTTTCCTATTTCTATCTTTAGGTGTAGTTAGTTTCTCAGGCTGTGACGAGGCGTCTAGGACCAACGTAGGAACGCTCCACGGCTGCCTCTAGTTGTGGTGGTTAGTCAGGGTACTGCAATCCCATAGATTCCAACTACTCTGGTGTATTTCCTTTTTACCTGCACTCCTCAGCTACCGAAACATAACAAAGGGAGGTGTTTTTCAGCTGCAGGGGCAGGACGACTGGTTGCCATTGAAGGAAACATTAATGCGGCCAAGTACAGAGATATCCTGGATGAAAACCTCTTCCAGACTGCTCTGGACCTCAGACTTGGCCGAAGGTTCACCTTCCAACAAGACAATGACCCTAAGCACATAGCTAAAATAACAAAGGAGTGGCTTCGGAACAACTCTGTGACCATTCTTGACTGGTCCAGCCAGAGCCCTGACCCAAACCCAATTGAGCATCTCTGGAGAGACCTGAAAATGGCTGTCCACAAAATTTCATCATCCAACCTAATGGAACTGGAGAGGATCTGAAAGGAAGAATGGCAGAGGATACCCAAATCCACGTGTGGAAAACGTGTTGCACCATTCCCAAGAAGACTCATGACTGTACTAGCTCAAAAGGGTGCTTCTACTCAATACTGAGCAAAGGGTCTGAATACTTATGACCATGTGATATTTCAGTTTTTCTTTTTTAATAAATCTGCAAAAATTTCTAGATTTCTGTTTTTTTCAGTCAAGATGGGGTGCCAAGTGTACATTAATGAGAAAAAAAAAAATAAACTTTTTTAATTTACCAAATGGCTGCAATGTAAAAGAGTGAAAAAGTCTGAATACTTTCTGTACCCACTGTAAGGCCGGGATCACACATGCGAGGAAATCGTCCGACACTCGCATGTGAAATCATAGCTCTGGCGCCAGCACTCGGGAGTGGAGCGAGCGGCTGCATATAAATACATGCAGCCGCGCACTCCACTCCCGAGTGCTGGCGCTAGAGCTGGGATTTCACATGCGAGTGTCGGACGATTTCCTCGCGTGTGTGATCTCGGCCTAAGTCCACCAAATGCCTACTCCAATAATAACCACCAACAACCTCCAGCCATGCAGCTAACGCTTTCTGACAATGAGTGCTAGCCAGGGCCCAGTTTATATAGGAGATGAGAGTGGCTAACAGTGCACAGCTGAGCCTTAATGCAGGAAAGCTTCCAGGAGCTCTCAACTGAGCAGATCAACCCCTGCTAAAATAAACTTACACTGTTTAATATGAAGGTAAAGTGCTTCTAAACAGTGCAGGAGTAGGAGAAATCAGGCGCTGCAGCCTTCTGGCTCCTCTCTGTCGCGGTAAACCCATGACAGTAAATTTCAATGTAATTTTCAATCAAACACTCAAAAGGGGAAATGCAAAAACCTGGAACTTTAGGAAAGCTGATTTCAACAAATTAAGTGAAAGGAAAAGCTTAATCGAGTAGACTGGGACCATGTCATGGTAACTGGGGATTCCAAACATAAATGGGGCATTTTTAAGGAAATACAGTTGTGCTCAAAAGTTTACATACCAGGCAGAATTTTTGCTTTCTTGTCCTTTTTTCAGAGAATATGAATGATGAGCGAGTATGCTCATTACTCGAGTTTTCTGAGCATGCTCGGGTGTTCTCCAAGTATCTTGGGCGTGATCGGAGATTGATTTTGAGTCGCAACAGCTGCATAATTAGCGGCTGCTAGACAGCCTGAATACATGTGGGGATCGCCTATTTGTAAGAAAATCCCCACATGCATTCAGGCTGTCTAGCAGCCGCAAATAATGCAGCTGCGGTGACACAAACTAAATCTCCGCGCACACCCAAGATACTCGGAGAACACCCGAGCATGCTCAGAAAACTAGAGTAATGAGAATACTCGATCATCACTAATGATAACACCAAAACCTTTTCTCCACTCATGGTTAGTGGTTGGGTGAAGCCATTTATTGTCAAATTACTGTATTTTCCCTTTTTAAATCATAATGACAACCCAAAACATCTAAATGACCCTGATAAAAAGTTTGCATACCCTGGTGATTCTGGCCTGATAATATGCACAGAAGTTGAGGGACGTGGGCTAGGTACAAACAGGAGGGGTCGCATTTTGCATGAGCTTCTGCTCCTAGGCTCTGAAAAAGCTAATTTTCAGACTTTAAAATCAATTCTGGCCACTTTAGCTCTCTTGCGAAGTTCCCCTTTTTGAACGGGTAGTGAGAAGAAACTTGCTGTGGCACTTTCAGTGGAGCAGAGAAGAATTGGAGGACCAACAACATCGAGGGCCCACAGGAGAAAGAGACAGACATTGCCATCCCTGCAGTAGAAACTAACCTGGAAGAAACTCATGGTCTGCAGGGAAGGGTGAGCTGAGACCTAGGGGAGGAGAGAAGTCTGTGTGGCATCCAGTCATAGCAGAGAAAAGGGCATGGGCTGTGGCTGAACACAGGAGAGGAGGTAGGGAATTCCCCAGCTACAGGAGCTGCACAGTAACCTCTGTTAAAGTCCCCTCAGCCTGCTTAACCCCTTAGTGACAGAGCCATTTTGCAGCTTAATGACCTGGCCAATTTTTACAATTCTGACCACTGTCACTTAATGAGGTTATAAATCTGGAACGCTTTAACGGATCCTGCTGATTCTGAGATTGTTTTTTGTGACATATTGTACTTCATGATAGTGGTAAAATTTCTTCGATATGACTTGTGTTTATTTATGAAAAAAACGGAAATATCGCGAAAATTTAAAAAATTTTGCAATTTTCAAACTTTAACTTTTTATGTCATTAAATCAGAGAGATATGTGACACAAATTACTTAATAAATAACATTTCCCACACGTCTACATTACATCAGCACAATTTTGGAACCAAACATTTTTTTTTTGTTACGAAGTTATAAGGGTTAAAAATTGACCAGCGATTTCTAATTTTTACAACAAAATTTACAAAACCATTTATTTTAGGGACCACATCATATTTAAAGTCACTTTGAGGGGTGTACATGACAGAAATTACCCAAAAGTGACACCATTCTTAAAACTGGACCACTCAAGGTACTCAAAATCACATTGAAGAAGTTTATTAACCCTTTAATTGCTTCACAGGAACAATCAATGTGGAAGGAAAAAATTAACATTTAACTTTTTTTTTTTACCAACATTTTACTTCAGAACCATTTTTTTTATTTTCACAAGTGTTAAAAGAGAAAATGAACCACAAAATGTGTTGTGCAATTTCTCCTGAATACGCAGATACCCCATTTGTGGGGGTAAACCACTGTTTGGCCGCATGGCAGAGCTCGGAAGAGAAGGAGCGCCGTTTGACTTTTTCAATGCAGAATTGGCTGGAATTGAGATTGGACACCATGTTGTGTTTGCAGAGGCCCTGATGTGCCTAAACAGTGGAAACCCCCCACAAGTGACACCATTTTGGAAACTAAACCCCTTAAGGAACTTATCTAGATGTGTGGTGAGCACTTTGAACCCCCAAGTGCTTCACACAAGTTTATAAAGTAAAGCCGTAAAAATAAAAAAGCATATTTTTTTCAAAAATGTGATCTTTTTGCCCCCAATTTTTTATTTTAACAAGGGTAGCAAGAGGAATTGGACCTCAAAAGTTGTTGTGCAATTTGTCCTGAGTATGCTGATACCCCATATGTGGGGGTAAACCTCTGTTTGCGTGCACGGTAGAGCTCGGAAAAGAAGGAGCGCCGTTTGACTTTTTCAACGCGGAATTGGCTGGAATTGAGATTGGACACCATATTGCGTTTGCAGAGGCCCTGATGTGCCTAAACAGTGGAAACCCCCACAAGTGACACCATTTTGGAAACTAGACCCCTAAGGAACTTAACTAGATGTGTGGTGAGCACTTTGAACCTCAAAGTGCTTCACACAAGTTTATAACGAAGAGCCGTAAAAATAAAAAAACATATTTTTTTCACAAAAGTGATCTTTTTGCCCCCAATTTTTTATTTTAACAACACCAAAAATTGTTGTGCAATTTGTCCTGAGTATGCTGATACCCCATATGTGGGGGTAAACCTTTGTTTGGGTGCACGGTAGAGCTCGGAAGGGAAGGAGCGCCTTTTGACTTTTAATCTCAAAATGCCACGTCGGGTTTGGACATGTGCCTAAACAGCAGAAACCCCCCAAAACTGACCCCATTTTGGAAACGACACCCCTCAAAGATTTTATCCAGGGGTATATTGAGCAATTTTAACCCACAGGTGCGACACAGAATTTGACAACATTAGGTCGTCATATTGAAAAAGTTCATTTTTTTCCACAAAAATCTTGTTTTAGACCTGAATTTCTCACTTTTGTCAGAGATTACACCAAAAAGTAGACCCCACAATTTGTTACCCAATTTCTTTTGACCGTGGCGATATCCCATATGTAGTCAAAAATTTCTGTTTGGACAAAATGCAGTGCTCAGACAGAATGGGGGACAATGTGACAAATTTGGCTTTATTTGAAAATCCTTCCAGGAATTATTACTCACAGAGGGAGGCATGCTCCTAAAAATACATTGGATGATTATAAAATTTGGTCTTGCTAACAAAACAGTTGTCCCGCATTTACGTATATTGTAGCAGGAAGAATAAACTGTACTGGAATGATGGGCAAAATGTGGAGGAAAATGTAGCCAACTATGTGGCAAAGCAGAGTTTGTTCCAAAGATGAAAGAACACCAGGAGGGCTAGCATGGCAGACACTTTCAGAGACTGGTTGTACAACGTCCTTTTAGCTCCATCAATCCCTATATGAGAGACGAATGTGCCAATAAACGTGGTGCACCATAGCAAGCTCCCACCCGCCAAGGTCAAAACCGCTATATGCACAAAACAACCAATCCCCTACAGAACCTGTCAAGTATTGTCTGGAAACAGAGGTTCTGCAAGAACCATACAGTAAAGACCATTGTGTAGAAGTATGGAACTTCCTCATTTTTAGAAATCCTCCAATAAAATGATCATGTTGCATCACCAACATAAATATAAGTAATAGAAATGGAAGACAAAGTTTTGTGTAGCAAGACAGTCGTAAAAACAGTCAAAGTTAGATAAATGGTCAAAAATGTTTGTGAGTAATCAAGTCCTAGAATTAATTTTCAGATGACCTGACTTTTCAGGAACATTTGTGGGGTCCACACTCTGGGATGTACAGACGTGGGTACGTGGACGAGAATTTGTTGGAATAGTAGTTTGGTATGTGATTGATCAAGTCCTAGAATTAATTTTCAGATGACCTGACTTTTCAGGAACATTTGTGGGGTCCACACTCTGGGGTGTACAGACGTGGGTACGTGGATGAGAATTTGTTGGAATAGTAGTTTAGTATGGGATTGATCAAGTGTTGGAATTAATTGTGGAATGGAGTCCAATGGAATCTACTAATGATAATATTTTCTATTACGTGTTCCAAATTACTCTACTTGGGCCTCTAAGCAGAAAATAAAAATTATATTAAAAAAACTAATAATTGTGGGTGGTGTGGTAGGTCTCAAAGCAGGGGAAGATACAAATACCTGGTTGGGATGGGCATGTGGGGCAATAGTAACGGGAATCACTCCGTTTGCCATGCTTCCTGCAAACCCGGCATCGTTTTTGAGGATACCTTTGGGTGGGAGTGACGGGGACAGGGTGAGGAAAATGGCGCTCTGAAAGTCTCCGGGAATCCTCAGACTCGAAGGCATCCCCCGATGCCATTGAGTCAAACAAGAGGCCCTCAATAATTTTTTCCTGATACTGGAGGAATGTGAGGGGTCCTTGGGACTTTTTGTACAGGACAAAACTGTTGTAGGTGCCCATTTGGATGAGATAGATTGCCACCTTTTTGTACCAGGCCCTGGTCTTCCGCTTGACCAGGTATAGTTGCAGAACCTGGTCGGATAAATCAACGCCACCCATATATTTATTATATTGTGTGACGCAGAATGATTTTTACTTGTCCCTGGTGGCACCCCTCTCTCTGACCGTCACAGTGGTGTCCACATGCAGTGTGGTCAGCAAGTATACGTCCTTGATGTCATTCCACTTCACTGCAAGAAGTTGGTCACTTGCGAGTGAGAATGACGCCCCCTTCTCCAAACGTCTGGACACCAACTGTGACGGAAACCCCACTCTGTTTTTCCTGACTGTCCCACAGGCCCCTGTATTTGCAGCACGGAGGGATTTATATAGGGGGATGCTCGTGTAATAATTGTCGGTATACACGTGGTACCCTTGATTTAGGAAAGGTGTCATTAGCTGCCACACAATTTTCCCTGGGATGCCAATTGTCTTGGGGCAGTTTGGGGGGTTTATTTGGCGGTCCCTGCCTTCATAGATTAGGAAGGTGGATGTGTACCCTGGTGAGCTCTCACACATTTTATACAGTTTGACGCCATATTTGGCACGTTTGGAGGGGATAAATTGGCGGAATGACAGACGGCCCTTGTAGCTCATCAACGACTCGTCTACTGCCACATTTTGCTCTGAGGTATATGAATTAAGAAATGAATTTTGTAGGAGGGAAATTAAGGGTCTCAATTTATTTAGCCGATCATAGTTGGGGTCAGTTCTTGGGGGGGCTTGGGAATTATCACTGAAGTGGAGAAATCTCATCAGGGCTTCGTAGCGGACTCAGGAAATGACGGCTGCAAATACAGAGGTGCTGTGGACAGCTTTTGTTGCCCAGTAAGAGCCGAGTGTGTTTTTTTTTTACTATACGAATATTCAGGGTAAGGCCTAAAATTTTTTTTATTTCAGGGACATTTGTGGGCATCCAGGAACGGGAATGAAAGGCAGTGGGTTTTTCGGAAATATATTGTCGGGCATATAGATTAGTTTGGTGGACGATTAATTCTAGGACTTCGGGGCTAATAAAAATTTGGAAAAAATCAGTGGGGATAAAATAGGCGACATCTAATCTTATTCCTGGGATAGCAGAAAAAGGGGGAATTTGAGGGGAAAATGAGGGGTCATTATACCACAGCGATGGGGAGACTGCGGTACTTGGTCCTGCCTCCTCTGAACCTTCAGCAGTGACAACCGACTCCGCTACCATCGGGCTGGGGGATCCTGTGGAGAAAGAGTCGTCGTCACTATCTGAAAACGGCTCAGCTTCAGAGGCAGATTCCGTTTCGCTGCCGGAGCTGCCGGAGCAAAGCAGGCTGTATGCTTGCTCCGTGCTGAACGTTCTGCAGGCCATTTTTTTAAATTCCCCTGCCTAATATACTAACCCTAACCTAGTATTTTTTTTTCCTCCTAACCCTAACCCTAACACGTGTAACGCTAACGCTAACCCTAACGCTATCCCTAACATGTGTAACGCTAACGCTAACCCTAACACGTGTAATGCTAACGCAAACCCTAACGCTAATCCTAACACTTGTAACGCTAACACTAACCCTAACGCTAACCCTAACCCTAGCACATGTAATGCTAACGCTAACCTTAACTTAAAAAAATTATTAAAAAAAAATTATAAAAAAAAATATATTTTTTTTATAATCCCCTGACAATGGGGATGGGGATATGGGGATTATGGATCAACGTCCTAAAAAGGACGCTTGCGGACACGGGATAACGTCCTAAAAAGGGAACGCTGGAGTGTTTTTTGTCACTGTCACGGCAGCACTTGTACTGTAGTCTACCTCTCTTCTCTGACAGAACAACTACAGGGAGAGAAGAGAGAAACCGCAGCCCAAGTGCTGCCATATTTACAAATATTGGGGGTTTTGATCACAGTGATAGGGTCTACCACAGTAATCAAAACCCAGCAGCCAATGAGAAAATTCTCCTTGGTTGTTAGGTGTCGGCAGGCAGATCTTGGCGGGCGCACTGCGCAAGCCCCCGCCATTTTCTTTCTGCCAGAGGAAGGAGGTGGGCTAGAGGACCGGAGGACATCTGCCTGAGGACCTCAGGTACCGGGGGGGGGATTGGAGACCCTAATTCTCACCCCTCTGATGTGCGATCACATCAGAGGGTAGAGAATTTTTTTTTTGCGGTCGCCGTTATAGTGTTATAACGGCGATCGCAACTTCGGGGTCGGTAATATCCCAGGCAGCCGAGACCCCAGAGAAAATCGCCCAACCCCCCCGGCACCTCGCGACGGGCGCACTACGCATGCGCCCGCCATTTTCTCGCCATAGAAGCATGGCGGCGGCACCGGGGGACACCGGAGGGCCCTAACACCACCAGGGGCCACAAAGGGGGGCATCGGGGACCCTATTTCTCTCTCCTCTGATGTCCGATCACATCAGAGGAGAGAGAGAAATTAAATGGCACATCAGATTTTTTTTTTTTTGTTGCGATCGCCGTTATAGGGTTAATAACGGCGATCGCAACACCGGGGTCGGTAAAAACCGACCGGATTCATATTCTCTGGGGTAGCCGAGACCCAGGAGAAAATGCGACTGTGGGGGGCGCTATTCACTTTTATATAATTGGTGAAATATTACAATCCAGCCATGGCCGATGCTGCAATAGCATCTGCCATGGCTGGACACAGAGCCCTGACCCCCCACACGGATTCACGGCGGCGATCGGCCGCCGCCACCGAAGGATGGCACCGGTCGGTCACCGCCGTCACTAAAAGCTCCCTCGTCCTGGCCTCCGCTGCCCCCACCTTCCGATCCCCCCCCTCACTTCCGACCCCCATACTCACCTCTCCCGGTCCACCGATGTACCTGGATCCTTCCCGGCAGCTGCCCGGGATTCTTCATGGGCGCCGCCATCTTGGAAAATGGCGGGCGCATGCGCAGTGCGCCCTGCATAGTCAAAAAATTTATTTTGATCACTGTGATAAACTGTCACAGTGATCAAAATAAAAAAAAGTAAGTGAACCCCCCCTGTCATAGGTAGGGACAAATAATAAAGAATTTTTTTTTCCTATTAGGCCCTGTGCACACGTTGCGGATTTTGCTGCGGATCCGCAGCTGATTTCGCTGCTGATCCGCAGCTGATTTCGCTGCTGATCCGCAGCTGATTTCGCTGCTGATCCGCAGCGGATTTCGCTGCTGATCCGCAGCTGATTTCGCTGCTGATCCGCAGCTGATTTCGCTGCTGATCCGCTGCTGATTTTGCTGTGGATCAGCAGCGAAATCAGCAGCGGATCAGCAGCGAAATCAGCTGCGGATCAGCAGCGGATTTCACTGCTGATCTGCAGCTGATTTCGCTGCTGATCCGCAGCTGATTTCGCTGCTGATCCGCAGCTGATTTCGCTGCTGATCCGCAGCGGATTTAGCTGCGGATCCACAGCGGATTTGGCGCTGCGGATCCACAGCAGATCCAGAAACCATGTACAGTACAATGCAAATACATGGTAAAAAAAAACGCTGTGCACATGCTGCAGATTTTTCAGCGCAGATTTGCTGCGGTTTTAAATCCGCAGCATGTCAATTCTTTGTGCGGATTCCGCAGCGATTTTACACCTATTCCATTATAGGCGTAAAACCGCAGAGAAAAACCGCAGCAAATCCGCGCTAAATACGCAGGTAAAAGGCAGGTCGTTTTACCTGCGGATTTTAGAAAAATCCGCAAGTGAATCCGCAACGTGTGCACGGGGCCTTAGGGTCAGGCTGGGTTCATATTGCATTATGGCAGTCCGTTAGATGGACTGCGTTTCACCGCGGTATAACGCGGTGTAACGCAGTCCGTTAACGCTGCCATTCACCCCATTTGTGTGCGCATCGCAACACATGCCATGAAGCGGCATGCGTTCGCGACGTGTCGTCATTCAGTGACGGAGCCTTGGACGCAGGCTGCAGCGTCTGGGCTCCATCACCGCTAGCACAGATGAATCATCGCTGATTCCTCTGCACTAGCGGGTATAGCATAACGCGATCGCGTTATGCTATACCGTTACCAGCCCGTCAACGCTACGTGTTGAACGGGCTGGCAAAACGCAATATGAACCCAGCCTTAGGGTTAGAACTAGGGTTAGGGATAGAACTAGGGTAAGGGTTGGAATTAGGGTTAGGGTTGGAATTAGGGTTAGGGTTGGAATTAGGGTTAGGGTTGGGATAAGCGTTAGGGGTGTTTCGGGGTTAGGGTTGGGATTAGGGTTAGGCTTGTGGTTAGGTTTATGGTTAGAGTTGGGATTAGGGTTAGGGGTGTGTTGGGGTTAGGGTTATGGTTAGGGTTTGTAATAGGGTTAGGGGTGTGTAGGGGTTAGGGTTGGGGTTAGGGGTGTGTTGGGGTTAGGGTTGGAGTTAGAATTGAGGGGTTTCCACTATTTAGGTACATCAGGGGGTCTCCATACGCGACATGGCGCCACCATTGATTCCTGCAAATTTTGCGTTTAAAAAGTCAAACAGTGCTCCCTTTATTCCAAGCCCCGACGTGTGCCCAAACAGTGGTTTACCCCCACATATGGGGTATCAGCGTACTCGGGAAAAATTGCACAACAACTTTCGGGGTCTAATTTCTCCTGTTACTGTTGGGAAAAAAAAATTGGGGACTAAAAAAGTTATTTTTGTGGAAAAAAAATGATTTTTTATTTTCACGGCTCTGCGTTATAAACTTCTGTGAAGAACTTGGGGGTTCAAAATGCTCACCACACATCTAGATAAGTTCCTTACGGGGTCTAGTTTCCAAAATGGGGTCACTTGTGGGGAGTTTATACTGTTTAGGCACATCAGGGACTCTGCAAACGTAACATGACGCCCGCAGACCATTCCATCAAGTCGGCATTTCAAAACGTCACTACTTCCCTTCCGAGCCCCGAAGTGTGCCCATACAGTAGTTTTCTCCCACATATGGGATATCAGCGTACTCAGGACAAATTGGACAACAACTTTTGAGGTCTAATTTCTCCTGTTACCCTTGGGAAAATAAAAAAATTGGGGACTAAAAGATCATGTTTGTGGAAAAAATATGATTTTTTTATTTTCATGGCCCGGCGTTGTAAACTTCTGTGTAGCCCTTGGGGGTTCAAAGTGCTCACTACACATCTAGATAAGCTCCTTGGGGGGTCTAGTTTCCAAAATGGGGTCACTTGTGGGGGTTTCTACTGTTTAGGCACATCAGGGGCTCTGCAAACGCAACATGACGCCCACAGAACATTCCATCAAGTCTGCATTCCAAAATGGCGCTCCTTCCCTTCTGTGCTCTCCCATGCGCCAAAACAGTGGTTCCCCCCCACATATGGGGTACCAGTGTACTCAGGACAAACTGTACAACAACTTTTGTGGTCCAATTTCTCCTTGTGAAAATAAAAAATTGCGGGTTAAAAAAATCAGTTTTTGAGGAAAAAAATGATTTTTTATTTTCACGGCTCTGCATTACAAACTTCTGTGAAGCACGTGGGGGTTCAAGGTGCTCACCACACATCTAGTTAAGTTCCTTGAGGGGTCTAGTTTACAAAATGTGGTCACTTGTGGGGGGTTTCTACTGTTTAGGCACATCAGGGGCTCTGCCCGCCCGCAGACCATTCCATCAAGTCGGCATTTCAAAGCGTCACTACATCCCTTCCAAGCCCTGACGTGTGCCCAAACAGTGGTTCTCCCCCACATGTGAGGTACTAGCATACTTAGGACAAATTAGACAACAACTTTTGGGGTCCAATTTCTCCTGTAACCATTGTGAAAATAAAAAATATGGGGCTAAATAATCATTTTTTGAGAAAAAAAAATGATTTTTTATTTTCACGGCTCTGCGTTATAAACTTTTGTGAAGCACCTGGGGGTTCAAAGTGCTCACTGTGCATCTGCATAAGTGTAAGGTTCTTTGTCTCTGTTGACATGTTCCTTGAAACTCAGTTTTCCGTCGGCCATTTTGCTTTCTGTCTTTCTGCAGCTCTTGCCCTCAGTTAATATGGAGTTTCCAGTTTTCATGTTCCCGCCCTGATTCTTCCCTCTTGCTTCTTAAGCAGCCTCAGCTGAACTATCAGTGCTCCTGAATCAAGCCTCAGTCAGCCTGTGACCTGACTCCTGGAAGCCTTGGACTTGTACTCCAGCTATTCCCTACTGAGGAACCTTGGAACACTTTTGGACTCTGGAAACCTGCTGTTTGGTGAATCCATGTTTGCAGAGGAATTATGGTACAGAGAAGAGATCCTGAACCTGCTTTGGAGATTTATTGTAGTGCTTGAAGTTACTCTGGCCTGCTGTGTCTCCTGTCGCTGTTCCTGCAAACTGTATGAACTTTTCAGCATGCTTGTATGAAGTAATACAAGTCATTTCATTTCAACCTATGTCTCCTGTGTTTTCCTCGCACCCAAGCACAAGACGCTATAGGAACTGTACACTATACATGACAAGATTCAGGAGCCAATGTTTAGTGTCTGCTGGGTCTGGGAAAGCCGTGTCTGCTGTGACTGTGGATATCAGATGTCCGTTTAATACCTTATGTGATGACAGTGGTTGTGACTTCTCACAACCATTCCAGGTGAGCGCATTCCCTTAAAATTTTACTCTGGAGTGTTACCACAGGTAAACACTATTGTTTTTTTTTTTTCCTTTCCTCTTCTCCTTCCAGCACTTCTGCCTTAAAAGATCTGGAAGATGGAGGCCCGCATAAAGGAACTTTGCGGAGTGACTGATACAATCCTTTCAGATGTACAGACTTTAAAAACCCGTTTTGCAAGCCTACAGGACCTCACTAATCATAATTTGCAAGTGTTTGGACAGACTACCCAGGAATTGCGAGCCAGGATTGAGGCTCTAGAGGAACGAGCCCAGGCTCCTGCCATAACCCCTAGTTCTGGGATCCCCAAATTACCTCCTTTTCGTTTTGGCGGTGAACGTGAGAAATTCAGGGGATTTATTAATCAATGCAATTTATTTTTCTCTGCACATGCTTCACAATTTCCCACTGAACGATCCAAAGTGCTTACTATAATCATGTTGCTTACCAATAAGGCTTTGATGTGGGCAAACCCTCTGATTGAGACTGAGGATGATTGTTTGAATCACCTTGATGCTTTTATTTCAGCCATGGGGCAGGTGTTTGATGACCCCAATCGAGGTGCAACAGCTGAAGCAGCCATGTTAACTTTGCGCCAAGGTAAGCGTTCAGTAGCCGAATATGCCCTGGATTTCAGGAGATGGGCTCTTGATACCACTTGGGACACTTCCGCTAAAAAAATCTATTTTTCGGAAAGGGTTGTCTCCACTGATTAAGGATGAACTTGCTCGTGCCGACCCTCCCACTGCGTTAGGTGACTTTATTAACTATTGTATCCGTATTGATGCTTGTCTGACTGAACGCAGACAAGAGAGATGGTTCGAAAATAATCGCACTAACCTTTTACTACCTCCCTCCTCAGCTAAGGAACCTTTGAGTAGGATCACAAGGGAACCAGAACCTGAACCCATGCAGGTGGACTCTTTACAAAGACGGGTTAGTGATGCACGCAAAGAACATCGTATAAAGGAAAATCTATGTTTCTACTGTGGTAAGTCAGGGCACTTCATTATAAACTGCCCCAGCCGTTCTCGTAAGACTACTGCAGCAGTCATTCACTGTGAGTGTTGCGAGAGGAGCTCTGTCATGTCCGAGCCTCAGGCTCCAGAGAGATCTGCTGCAAGAGATCTTGATTTCTCGGACTTAAACTCTGTTAGTTCTGGGGACGATGACGGTATAAACGCTGCAATTTTTCAAGTTTCCTCAGCGGTGTCCCAGCTGAGTTGTAAAAGAAACAATTCTCATTGCTTCCTTTCCATCAAACTCTGGGTTGACTCAGTCTGGGTGTCTAGCTCTGCTATGATCGACTCAGGAGCAAGTGGAAATTTTATGGATATCTCCTTTGCTCTGAAACAGGGGATACGTTCAGTGAAGAAGGCTACTCCAGTACAGATGGAGACTGTGGATGGCTCTCTACTGACTTCTGGACCAGTGGATCAAGAAACAGAGCCTTTGAGGGTCCTTATGGGTAAAGATCATCAGGAGAAAATGTCTTTTATGCTTATCTCTTCTCTCCACTTTCCCATTATTCTAGGGCTACCATGGCTGCAGGCGCAGAATCCTACGATTAACTGGGAGACCAAGGAATTACACTTTCCGGAGAAACAGATGAGTCAAGGAGTTTAAGCTTGCTCTGTTCCTAAAGGAACCATGTCAGTCCCTGAACTACCAGCTGTATACCAGGACTATGTGAATTTATGTGACAAGAACGCTGATCAGCTTCCTCCTCACCGTCCATATGATTGTCCAATTGAATTATTGCCTGGAGCCGAGATACCTTTTGGTAAGATCTACCCCCTAGCGGGGCCCGAGCTAAAAGCTTTGAAGGATTATATAGACGAAAATTTAGCCAAGGGCTTCATACGCCCCTCTTCATCTCCCGCAGGTGCACCCATCTTCTTTGTGAAGAAGAAAGATGGATCTCTGAGACCCTGCATAGACTATAGGGAACTCAATAAGGTTACTATTAGAAACCGTTATCCATTGCCTTTAATCCCTGAATTGTTGGAGAGAGTGCGGCATGCCAAAATTTTCTCTAAACTGGATCTCCGTGGGGCCTATAACTTGGTCCGTATTAGACCTGGGGATGAATGGAAGACTGCTTTCAGGTCACGCTATGGACACTTTGAATATCTAGTTATGCCTTTTGGTCTGAGTACCGCCCCAGCCACTTTCCAACACTTCGTGAATGATATCTTCAGGGATCTCCTAGATACATTTGTGGTGATTTATCTGGATGATATTCTAATTTTTTCTAACTCCACAGAGGAACATCATGGACATGTGAGAATGGTCTTAGAACGCCTAAGACAAAACCATCTCTACATCAAACTTGAAAAGTGTGAATTCCATAGGACCGAAATTCAATTTCTGGGGTATGTACTATCTACGCAAGGGATTAGTATGGATGGAAGCAAGACCCAAGCCATCAAGGATTGGCCAATTCCTAGAAATGTGAAGGAGGTGCAGCGTTTCATCGGGTTTGCCAACTTCTATAGACGTTTCATTAAGAATTTTTCTGAGGTAGTGTCACCTATCACCCAACTTACCCGGAAACAGTCTAGGTTCTCCTGGACCCCGCAAGCTCAGGAAGCATTTTCCTGTTTAAAGGATAAATTTACCACCGCACCTATCTTAGTACATCCCAACCCCGAGCTTGCCTTCATAATAGAGGTGGATGCTTCAGACTGTGCCGTTGGAGCTATACTCTCTCAGAGAACAGGTGAGAAGAATGTCTTGCATCCCTGTGCCTTCTTTTCCCAGCAGTTGTCTTCGGCTGAGAGGAATTACGATGTGGGCAATAGAGAATTGTTGGCCATTATTGCCGCCTTCAAGGAATGGAGACACCTTCTTCAGGGAGCTGCACAGCAAATAGTCGTCCTGACAGACCATCGTAACCTTGAATTTATCAGGTCGGCTAAGTGCCTGACTCCTCGCCAGGCTCGCTGGAATCTTTTCCTAAACCAATTTAATTTTGTCATTTCTTATAGACCAGGATCGCGCAATGGAAAGGCTGATGCACTCTCTAGGATTCATTCAGCAGAGACACGTCCACTTACTCCTCCTAAGACTATTCTTCCTGACTCTAGATTCCTGGGAGAGATTCATAATCAAGACCTACTTAAGGACATCAAGGAAGCATACCATGCGGATTCTTTGTTGGCTCAACCCCCAAGGGACGTAAGTCTTGTCTTTAAGAATGGTGTGTGGATTCAGGGACAACGTCTGTATATACCTGAAACAGTCAGATTGAGAGTATTGCAACTCATCCACGATTCCAAGATAGCCGGGCATAGGGGAATTCTAAAGACACAAGAATTTCTTTCTCGTTACTTTTGGTGGCCCACTTACAGGAAAGATGTCTTAAACTATGTCACTTCATGTGAAGTCTGTGCAAGATGCAAAACACCTCGCTCCTCACCAACTGGTCTGTTGCAACCTCTTCCCACCCCGTCCCGCCCGTGGGGATCCATTTCTATGGACTTCATTGTGGAGTTACCAACCTCTCAAGGGAAGAACACCATTCTAGTGGTGGTTGACCGTCTAACAAAGGCAGCTCATTTTATCCCTTGTGTCGGCTTACCCACTGCAAAACAGACATCAGACTTGATGATTAAGAATGTGTTTCGCTTACATGGAGTACCGGATGAGGTCATTTCGGATCGAGGGGTGCAATTCACTTCAAGGTTTTGGCAAAATTTCTGTGCAGCATTGGACATTAAAGTAAACCTTTTTTCTGCTTTTCATCCCCAGACTAATGGACAGACAGAACGAACCAATCAGACCCTGGAGCAGTATCTCCGCTGTTTTATCTGCCACCTACAGGATGATTGGGTGGATCTACTTCCACTGGCTGAGTTCTCTTATAACAACTCTCAGAGCGCCTCCACTAAGCAGTCTCCTTTGTACTCCAATCTAGGTTATCATCCTAACATTCTTCCTCGATTTCCCATAGATACGCCCTTGCCGGCAGTGGCTGAAAGAATCACTTCTTTACAAAAGAATATGGATCTTCTAAAGGAAAATCTAGAATTGGCTCAGGAAAGGTACAAGAAAGCAGCAGATAAATTTCGTAAACCTGCACCAGCTTTCAAGGTAGGAGATTTGGTCTGGCTGTCAACCAGAAATCTTAAATTAAAGATTCCATCGTCTAAATTGGGACATAAGTACATTGGACCTTATAAGATCAATAAGATTATAAGTGCTGTTGCTTGTCGTCTTCAACTGCCCAGAACTATGAGAATCCACCCTGTCTTTCATGTATCCCTACTAAAGGCTGCAACACCCAATACGTTTCCTGGACGTTCTTCTCCTTGCCCTGACCCAGTGCTGGTCAATGGTCAGGAAGAATTTATGGTGGAAAGGATTCTAGATTCCAGGTTGTACAGAAATCAGTTGCAATATTTGATTAAATGGCAGGGCTACCCAGTGGAGGACAACTCATGGGAACCAGTCAATAATGTAAATGTTCCTCGCCTGCTCCGCCAGTTTCATCAGAGGTACCCTGACAAGCCTGGTCTGAGGTCATCCGGAGGTTGTCCCTAAGGGGGGAGTAATGTAAGGTTCTTTGTCTCTGTTGACATGTTCCTTGAAACTCAGTTTTCCGTCGGCCATTTTGCTTTCTGTCTTTCTGCAGCTCTTGCCCTCAGTTAATATGGAGTTTCCAGTTTTCATGTTCCCGCCCTGATTCTTCCCTCTTGCTTCTTAAGCAGCCTCAGCTGAACAATCAGTGCTCCTGAATCAAGCCTCAGTCAGCCTGTGACCTGACTCCTGGAAGCCTTGGACTTGTACTCCAGCTATTCCCTACTGAGGAACCTTGGAACACTTTTGGACTCTGGAAACCTGCTGTTTGGTGAATCCATGTTTGCAGAGGAATTATGGTACAGAGAAGAGATCCTGAACCTGCTTTGGAGATTTATTGTAGTGCTTGAAGTTACTCTGGCCTGCTGTGTCTCCTGTCGCTGTTCCTGCAAACTGTGTGAACTTTTCAGCATGCTTGTATGAAGTAATACAAGTCATTTCATTTCAACCTATGTCTCCTGTGTTTTCCTCGCACCCAAGCACAAGACGCTATAGGAACTGTACACTATACATGACAATAAGTTTCTTAGGGGGTCTAGTTTCCAAAATGGGGTCATTTGTGGGGGAGCTCCAAAGTTTAGGCATACAGGGGCTCTCCAAACATGACATGGTGTCCGCTAACGACTGGAGCTAATTTTCCATTCAAAAAGTCAAATGGCGCTCCTTCCCTTCTGAGCCCTGCCGTGCGCACAAACAGTGGTTTATGACCACATATGAGGTATCTGTGTACTCAGGAGAAATTGCCCAACAAATTTTAGGATCCAGTTTATACTGTTGCCCATGTGAAAATGAAAAAACTGAGGCTAAAAGAAAATTTTTGTAAAAAAAAAAAGTACTTTTTTTTACGGATCAATTTGTGAAGCACCTGGGGGTTCAAAGTGCTCACTATGCATCTAGATAAGTTCCTTGGGGGGTCTAGTTTCCAAAATGGGGTCACTTTTGGGGGAGCTCCAATGTTTAGGCACACAGGGACTCTCCAAATGCGACATGGCAACCGCTAAATATTCCTGCATATTTTCCATTCAAAAAGTCAAATGGCGCTCCTTCCCTTCTGAGCCCTGCCGTGCGCCCAAACAGTGGTTTATGACCACATATGAGGTATCGGTGTACTCAGGAGAAATTGCCCAACAAATTTTAGGATCCATTTTATCCTGTTGCCCATGTGAAAATGAAAAAACTGAGGCTAAAAGAAAATTTTTGTGAAAAAAAAAGTACTTTCTTTTTTTTATGGATCAATTTGTGAAGCACCTGGGGGTTCAAAGTGCTCACTCTGCATCTAGATAAGTTCCTTGGGGGGTCTAGTTTCCAAAATGGGGTCACTTGTGGGGGAGCTCCAATGTTTAGGCACACAGGGACTCTCCAAATGCGACATGGCAACCGCTAAATATTCCAGCATATTTTCCATTCCAAAAGTCAAATGGCGCTCCTTCCCTTCTGAGCCATGCCGTGCGCCCAAACAGTGGTTTATGACCACATATGAGGTATCGGTGTACTCAGGAGAAATTGCCCAACAAATTTTAGGGTCCATTTTATCCTGTTGCCCATGCAAAAATGAAAAAATTGATGCTAAAAGAAAAATTTTGTTGGAAAAATTAAAATGTCCATTTTTTCCTTCCACGTTGCTTTAGTTCCTGTGAAGCACCTGAAGGTTAATAATCTTCTTGAATGTAGTTTTGAGTAGCTTGAGGGGTGCAGTTTTTATAATGGTGTCACTTTTGGGTATTTTCTGCCATATACACCCCTCAAAGTGACTTCAAATGTGAGGTGGTCCCTAAAAAAAATGGTTTTGTAAATTTTGCTGTAAAAATGAGAAATCGCTGGTCAACTTTTAACCCTTATAACTTCCTAACAAAAAAAAATGTTGTTCCCAAAATTGTGCTGATGTAAAGTAGACATGTGGGAAATGTTATTTATTAACTATTTTGTGTCACATAACTCTCTGGTTTAACAGAATAAAAATTCAAAATTTGAAAATTGCGAAATTTTCAAAATTTTGGCCAAAGTTCCATTTTTTTCACAAATAAACGCAAAAATTATCGACCTAAATTTACCACTAACATGAAGCCCAATATGTCACGAAAAAACAATCTCAGAATCGCTAGGATTTGTTGAAGCGTTCCTGAGTTATTACCTCATAAAGGGACACTGGTCAGAATTGCAAAAAATGGCCAGGTCATTTAGGTCAAAATAGGCTGGGTCATGAAGGGGTTAAGGGGTTAAAGCTAACACAGGCAATCTATAAACTATTGATGCCCTCTCCCTTTCAGCATCTATTATCACGTTTTATTTTTTTTGCTGGTGGAGGCACTTCTCCCATACCGGTTTTGGTGCTAAAATCCACCATTTTGTAAAACACTGGAAGTGACAGCTGCACTGCTCCCTCCTCCCCCACTGCTCTATCTTGCTGTCTAGTATGGCCCTGATTCAACATGTTTTAGCACTAAAACACCATTAGTTTTGCTACTTTGCTAAATTTTGGTGCCATTTTGAGAGGAAGCATATTTCTGAAACAGGCATACACAGAAATTTCCTCTGTTCGTGGCAGAGGTCACTATTAATAACACATCAAAGAGACTATTAGAGTAAATCTTATACACTGGAACTCGCTCTTGCAATCAAATCAAATAGAGAAATGACTCAGAGAGCCTTGTTTTATTTTTCTATCTACCGTATATACTCGAGTATAAGCCGAGATTTTCAGCCCATTTTTTAGGGCTGAAAGTCCCCCTCTCGGCTTATACTCGAGTCATATACAGGCGGGAGGCGGAGCGAAGCTGTTCTATATACTCACCCCTCCGCCGGCGCGGTCTCTGCAGCACCCCTGCTCTTCTCTCACGGTCTCCGGCGCCTGTGTTCAGCGGTCAGGTGGTACCGCTCATTAAAGTCATGAATATGCACATATTCATGACTTTAATGAGCGGTACCACGTGACCGCTGTACACTGGCGCTGGAGACTGCGGGAGAAGAGCAGGGCAGAGACACGCCGGCAGAGGGGTGAGTATAAGCGATATTTACCTGTCCCGTTCCACCGCTGCTCGCCGCTGTGTCCTCGGGTCCTCTTGCTGCGATGTTCAGGCTGAGGGCGCAATCACGTGGTTACTGTGCGCCGTGCCCTCTGCCTGATCATTCACTGCTGGAGGACCCGGAAGACAGCGGTGCTCAGCGGTGGACCGAGTGACTGGTAAATATCACAGGTGCCGGGGCCCTGAGCGAGCGGTGACACCGGCACCTGTCCCCCATAGCGCGCCTGTGTCCCCGCCTGCTCAGGACACCGGCACCTGGCCCCCCAGCGACGAGAGGTGAGTATGTCTTTTTTGCAGCAGCTGCGGTAGCATAAGGGACCTATGTTATGGAGCATCTATGGGGGCATAATCTATGGGGGCACAATCTATGGAGCATCTATAGGGGCATAATCTATGGGGGCATAATACATGGGGCACAATCTATGGAGCATCTATAGGGGCATAATCTATGGGGGCACAATCTATGGGGACACAATCTATGGAGCATCTATAGGGGCATAATCATGGGGGCATAATACATGGGGCATCTATGGGGGCATAATCTATGGAGCATCTATGGGGGCATAATACATGGGGCATCTATGGGGGCATAATCTGTGGGACATCTATGGGGGCATAATCTATGGAGCATCTATGGGGGCATAATACATGGAGCATATGTGGAGGCATAATCTAAGGAGCATCTATAGGGGTATAATCTAAGGAGCATCTATGGGGGCATAATCTATGGAGCATCTATGGGGGCATAATCTATGGGGGCATAATCTATGGGGGCACAATCTATGGAGCATCTATGGGGGCATAATACATGGGGCATCTAAGGGGCATAATCTATGGAGCATCTATGGGGTTATAATCTATGGAGCATCTATGGGGCACAATCTATGGAGCATCTATGGGGCACAATACAGGGGCAGCATATATGGGGGCATAATCTAAGGAGCATCTATGGGGGTATAATCTAAGGAGCATCTATGGGGGCATAATCTATGGAGCATCTATGGGGGCATAATCTGTGGAGCATTTATGGGGGCATAATCTATGGAGCATCTATGGGGGCATAATACATGGGGCATCTATGGGGCATAATCTATGGAGCATCTATGGGGGCATAATCTATGGAGCATCTATGGGGGCATAATCTATGGAGCATCTATGGGGGCACAATCTATGAAGCATCTATGGGGGCACAATCTATGGAGCATCTATGGGGGCACAATCTATGGAGCATCTATGGGGCACAATACAGGGGCAGCATATGGGGCACAATCTATGGAGCATCCTGTGGGGCATAATACATGGGGCAGCATATGGGGCACAATACATGGAGCATCTTGTGGGGCATAATACATGGGGCAGCATATGGGGCATAATCTCATTTTCCACCCTAGGCTTATACTCGAGTCGATAAGTTTTCCCATTTTTTTGTGGCAAAATTAGGGGGGTCTGCTTATACTCGGGTCGGCTTATACTCGAGTATATACGGTATGTCCGAGCCACTGCCACTATTTCTTTAAGGCATACTGATTGATCAGCCACGGGACTTATCCTTATATTAAATGTATATCTCGGGAAAGGCATTATGAGCCCTTCTAAGTCGCAATCTGCTGCTGATAAGTTAAAGACCTATGCCAGGGGCAATAATCTAACGACCATGCAGAAATTCTCAAATAAACCAACCCAGGAGGAGACATCAATGTCTCAGGAATCAGAGGATATGGATACAGAACCCACTCTGAAACAGGTGTCCGCACAACTATTAGTTGCCATTCAAGGCAGCACAGCCTCCCTGACCGGGAAAATTGAAGAGATTAAAACTGATTTGGGACTCCTCCGCAATGATATATTTGGGAGAGAAAGTCCGACAAGCGGAGGATAGAATTTCGAGTCTCGAGGACCAAACAGCACATTTGCCTGAGTGGATCAGAATGTTAGAGCAAAAATTGGAGTTATGTGTACAAAAGCAGGATGACCTAGAAAATAGACTGAGGTGAAATAACATCAGTATCATTGGATTGCCGGAGAGGGCTGAAGGGAATAATCCGAGTGACTTTGTGGAAAGATGGATCTGTACTTTATTTCCGGAAGCCACCGTCCTACTGCGTACGCTGTGGAGAGGGCGCACCGTGTACCTGGGAGACCAAATCCTCTGGGGGGCACCTCCAAGACCCCTACTGGCCAGATTTCTCAACTGGAAAAACAGAGACTATATCCTACAACTGGCACGAAAGGCCCAAGTAATTAAGTATGAAAATATTACTGTGATCCTGTTTCTGGATTTTTCGTCAGATTTGCAGAAGCAAAGAGATTCATTTGCTTGGTTAGGAGGTGCCTGAAGAGCTCCAATGTGATTTATTCCATGGCGTACCAAGCCAGGCTTAGGGTAGTGGATGGGGAGAGGTAGCTTTCTTTCAGAAACAGATGGAAGCGGAGGAGTGGATCTCCAAGAGAGAGACGCCAGAAATAGCAATGATAGGACGTTATGGTGGGATTTCCTGTCCCCTCTGGGCTCAATGACTCTATGGCATTGGCTATTCAAGTTGACAGACGTCTGCGTGAGCATAGAAATATGCGAGAGCTGGTGACGCCTTGCGAGCCAGCCCCTGAGCCCAGGCAGTGTGATGGAGTGGCTTCTGGGGCTTAGCGTCAGGAGTTTAGTAAGCGTAATAAGTTGTGCTTCTACTGTGGAGACGCTTCTCATGCTATTTCCGTCTGCCCCAAGCGGGGAAGACGTTTTGCGTGCTCAGTTGTTTTGGGTGGTGTTCAGACTAGGTTTATTTTGACTGTTACCTTGATTTGCTACGTGTCCACATTTTCGGCTCAGGCTTTTGTTGATTCAGGAGCAGCTCTAAACCTCATGGATTTTGATTTTGCCAAACGTTGTGGTTTTCCCATGTTACCCCTGCGGAAGTCTATTCCTTTGCTCGGTATTGATTCTACCCCTTTGGCGGAGAATAAACCCCAGTTTTCGACCCAGGTGATAATGCGGGTTGACCCGGACCACCAAGAGAATTGTAAATTTTTGGTGTTACATAATTTACATGACATTATTGAACTGGGTTTTCCTTGGTTACAGACTCATAATCCTCTTTTTGGATTGGAAGTCTGTGTCTGTGGTCAGTTGGGGTTGTCAATGTGTTCGTAGTGACACTCCTGTTTTTTCTACCTCTCCCCAGTCGGAAGATGTCCCCGACTATTTGGCTGATTTTTCTGATGTATTTAGTGAGAATAAATCTGCGTTCTTGCCTCCGCATAGGAGTTATGATTGTGCGATTGAGTTGGTACCCGGTTGTAAATTTCCCAAGGGTCGGCTCTTCAATTTATCTGTACCCGAGCATGATGCTATGCGTTCATATATCAAAGAGGCTTTGGAAAAGGGTCATATCAGACCATCCTCTTCACCCTTGGGCGCCGGCTTTTTCTTTGTGGCCAAGAAGGATGGTTCATTGAGGCCATGTATTGACTATTGTCTCCTTAATAATATCACGGTTAAATATCAATATCCGTTACCCCTGATTTCTTATTTGTTTTCCAGAGTGAAAGGTGCCAGTTGGTTTACCAAGATTGACCTTAGGGTGGCGTATAATCTTATTCGCATCAAGCATGGAGATGAATAGAAGACGGCGTTTAATACCCCTGAGGGGCATTTTGAGTACCTAGTGATATCTTTTGGGCTCACTAATGCCCCTTCCGTCTTCCAGTCGTTCATGAATGATATTTTCCGGGACTTGGTGTATAAGTTTCGGATCGTTTATTTGGACAATATTTTGATATTTTCCAATGACTGGAATTCTCATGTGGAACATGTTCGGAGCGTATTCCGGATTTTGAGAGATAATGCTTTGTATGTTAAGGGATCGAAATGTCTCTTTGCAGTAAAGAAGGTTTCGTTTTTGGGATTCATGTTATCCCCGTCTGCTATTGAAATGGACCCAGTCAAGGTTCAGGCCATTTGTGATTGGGTTCAGCCCACTTCATTGAAGGCTCTTCAGAGATTTTTGGGTTTTGCTAATTTCTACCATAAATTTATAAGTAATTTCTTTGATATTGTGAAACCACTGACTGATTTAACCAAAAAGGGTTCTGATGTTGTAAATTGGTCTCCTGAGGCAGTTTCTGCGTTTCAGGAACTGTTCTACGGCAACCTGATGTTTCTCTTCCATTTTAGGTGGAGATAGTTGCTTCTGAGATTGGTGCGGGAGCTGTTTTGTCCCAAAGGGATCCAGAGACCTCTAAGAGTAACCCTTGTGCCTTCTTCTCTCAAAAATTTTCCCCAGCTGAACGTAATTATGATGTGGGGAATCGGGAATTATTGGCTATGAAGTGGGCATTCGAAGAGTGGAGACATTGGTTGGAGGGAGCCAAACATCAAGTTGTGGTCTTCACTGACCACAAAAACTTGATCTATCTCGAATCAGACAAATGATTGAATCCCAGACAGGCCAGGTGGGCCTTGCTTTTCACACGTTTTAACATTGTGGTCTCCTTCCTCCCGGGTAATAAGAATGTTAAGGCTGATACCCTCTCTAGGAGTTTCCTTGCAGATTCTATTGATGTGGCTGAGCCTACTGCCATTCTGAAGGAGGGTGTCGTTCTTTCCGCTGTCACACACGATTTAAGACTGGCCCTGGAGCAATTTCAGGGGGATAAACCTGAGCATTGCCCGTGGGGAAATTGTATGTCCCAGACCAATGGAGAGAAAAAGTTATGTCTGAAGTTCATTGCTCTGCGTTGGCTGTTCATCCTGGTATTTTTGGTACTAGAGATTTGGTGAGTCGGTCCTTTTGGTGGCCCACTTTATCTCGCTATGTCAGGAATTTTGTGCAGTCCTGCGGGACTTGTTCTCGTTCCAAGCCCTGTTCTCGCTCTAGTGGATTGTTAATGCCACTGCCGGTGCCCAGGAGGTCATGGACCCATATCTCTATGGATTTTATCTCTGACCTCCCGGTCTCTCAAAGAATAACTGTCATTTGGGTGATCTGTGATAAATTCTCCAAGATGATCCATCTTCTGCCACTGCCTAAGTTGCCATCCTCTTCCGAGTTGGTACCCTTGTTTTTTCAGCATGTGGTTCGTTTGCACGGCATTCCGTAGAACATTGTGTCTGACAGAGGAGTCCAGTTTGTTTCCAGATTTTGGAGGACATTTTGTTCTAAACTGGGAGTTCATCTGTCTTTCTCCTCTGCGTTTCATCCTCAGACCAATGGGCAGACTGAGAGAACAAACAAGACCTTGGAGACCTATTTGAGATGTTTTATGTCTGCGGATCAGGATGACTGGGTCTCATTTTTGCCCCTGGCTGAATTCGCTCTTAATAATAGGGCCAGTTCTGCCACTTTGATATCCCCTTTCTTCTGCAATTCCGGGTTTCATCCTCGATTTTCTTCGGGGCAGATGGAGGCTTCTGTCTGTCCGGGTGTTGACTCTGTGGTAGAGAGAATGCAGCAGATTTGGGATCAAGTAGTGGATAAGTTGTCTCTCTCAGGAGAAGGCCCAACAGTTTGCCAACCGGCATAGGACTGATGGTCCTCGGTTTAAAGTGGGTGATTTGGTTTGGTTGTCTTCAAAGAATATCCCTATGAAGGTTGCATCTCCAAAGTTTAAGCCAAGGTTCATTGGACCTTATAGGATCTTGAAAGTCCTTAATCCAGTTTATTTTCGCTTGGTTCTTCCAGGGACGTTTAAGATTCATAACGTCTTCCACAAATCTTTATTGAAAAGGTTTGTCGAGCCAGTGGTTCCTATGGCTGTGCCTCCTGAGCCTGTTCTGGTTGAGGGCAATCTGGAGTATGAAGTGGAGAAGATATTGGATTCTCGTTTCGCTAGACGGAGACTCCAGTACTTGGTTGAGTGGAAAGGTTATGGTCAGGAGGACAATTCTTGGGTGTTTGCTTCTGACATTCATGCAGAGAGACAGGTTCGTGCCTATCACCAAGCTCATCCTGATCGGCCTGGTGGCGCAGGTGAGGGTTCAGTGACCCCATCTAAAGGGGGGGTACTGTTGTGAATGTATTGGAGATAATTTCTGAGCGGAGGCTCACTCTGGTGGTTGCTGTTGGTACTGAAGCTGTATCGAATGACTGGGCCTCCTCAGCTTGCAGCGATACCTGGCAATCAGGAGTCACTGACTGGACTGAAATAAGGGAGCTGCCTTCCCATGATCCTCGCTGGTGATCAATTGTTGTTTCCTGGTTCATTTGGAAGTCTGCTGGTGTCTTGCCTGCATCTGCTACTTTCAGATAAGATATTTTCTGCTTATTTCTATTGTGTTTGCTATTTCCATTTTTGTCTGCACCTTTGTGGAGGTTAGCTGGGTCCCCTCCTGGGGCCTGTGCCTCTCTCTGTTTTCTGTAGCTACTGTTATTTGTTCAATTGCTCTTTTCCTGCTTTGTGAGTGGCTGCAGGTTAGCCTTGTTCACCCTGAGATCTGATTTAGTGGGTGGCGAGATCGTGTGATCTCAGCATTTTTGTAATCAGAAGTGTTGGAAGTTTTGCTAGGGTTTTGCTGGGTTGCAGATAGTATTCTGTTCTTTCCTGTCCTATTTTGTCAGTGTTTGGCCCCTGCGTTTGCTCACTCTATTTTCTGTCTGCGTTTGTGTTTCATCTTGTCTAACCGCCATTATATGTTTGGGGGCTGCCTATTCCTTTGGGGCTCTACTCCGGGGCAGTTAGCTTTCCTGTTTCTGTCTTTAGGTGTAGCTAGCTCTCCGGCTGTGCCGAGGCGTCTAGGATCACCATGGGTACGCTCCACGGCTGCTTTAGTTGTGCGGTTAGTTTAGGGATCTGCAACTCATAAGTTCCCAACCTCTCAGGTGTTCGGCTGCCTTGCTGTTTTGCTCCTGTCCTCCTCAGTTACCAAATCATAACAGGCGGGAGTCTTGGGGTTAGAATTTTGCCAGCCTACACAGGGCTTAAATGGGATATTCCTCCTACCCCTCTTCATGAATCCTGGTGACCTGGGATCGGACTCTGATATCTACGCCCTTCAACACATGGGTGAGATTGTTCCATATTTATATCTATAGTGATTTGGACATTGTTCTCACTCCTTATTGGTCTTTGTGTTTATTTCAGTACCCTATATGGGTGTATATTTTTTTGATCTGTTTTTCTGTTGTTAGTGGTCATTACCTCCAACGGTGTTAAGATCAATATTATATTGCGTGCCAGTGTATGAGAGTCACTGGAAGTGAGTGAGCACGAGACAGCCGCGCATGCGCACTGGTGGCAATACATAAGATGAAACATAAACTTAATCTTTTCAATGCCACACCCGGTCTCTAGACAAGGAAATAATATCCTGCTATATATTTATAATAATAATAATAATAATAATAAAGTGACTGTGCAGAGATATAAAGTGACAGTGCCCAATAATACCAGCAACATTTAATGGTAAAAGTGCCAACTACACAAGAGCATATCTATAAGACGCTCAATGTAAAAAACATATTCCATTATAATATAATTATAATATAATTACAATAAAGTGACAGTGCAATAGATAATAATGACTGTGCAGTAATATTAAAATAATAAATAATAAATTATAAAATAATACATAATAAATATAAATAAATATAAATTAATAATAATCATTATTATAATGTAACAGAATAAATAAAATAAAATGTCCATGATCCTCTGAAAAAAAATAAAGAAATATTAACACAAAAAAATAAAATAAAAATAACAATAAAATAAAAATAAATAAACATAAATATGTTGCTTGAAGATATCCTTGTAGATTCCAGGCATCAGATCAAATTCCACCGTATGGCATCAGAAACAGTTCCATCGTTGTTCATAGTAGTAAATAACCCAGATCATATTGTTACGTCCATCCCAAACATAACGTATGAAATTCTAATGAAAAATTAAAAACAATTAAAATCATACATAATAAACTATTAACTGTATCCAAAAGAGATACCCCCACTAAAAAAGATGTATCCATTACAAAAATGCTGAATAACCCATAGTTTAATTGAGACCAGCGGGACTTAAAGTTCACTGGCTATCCAATTGCGCCAAAACTCTCTCTCGTTTCATCTTATGTATTGCCACCAGTGTGCATGCGCGACTGTCTCGTCCTCACTCACTTCCAGTGACACTCATACACTGGCACGCAAGCTTTGTTTGCTTGCGTGTAATTGAGCGTTTCTAAGAGGAAGTAGGTCATCACAAGAGGCGGGCCCAGCGAGTCATGCGCCATCATGTGATGGCATCATCGTTCGTCCCGTTCGCAAGTATGATTGGCTATGGGCCATATAAATAGTTAGGTACCCCTAACCCTGACACGCCCCAGAAGAAGCAGGAGGCAAAACGCGCGTCGGGGTGAGGGGACGCCGAGCAGCAACACCGTTTGTTATAGGCAACTATCGCTATTTCAGCACGGTCCTCTTTGTGTGTATATCACAGGATTTTTGTGCACATACCTCATTTATTTTTATATGGGCGCTAATTTAGTTGGTCCATTGCTAAATTTGTTATTGCAACTCCACTGTGAGCATTATAGCATTGCGTATGGGGTGTTGTATATAATTAATACATGTGTATTATTCATACATTCAGTTAGTATTTGGGTTACTTAACCCTTTCACTATTAATCCTACTGTGATAATAGTGGTGTTAGGAGGTATGTGGTGATAAGCATTCTGCCCAAATTTATGGGGACTGGTTGATAGGTTACATTTATTTATCATTCATTTGATGTACAACTACACTGGTGGTTGGATTACCTGTATTATTTTGTATAATTGCTCGGTGTCCCTTGGACAGTATTTTTGCTTTTTATGTAATATTTTATATTAAATTGATTAATAAAATTTTGATTTTAACATTTATGGGATCTCTTCTTATTTTCCCACTAAGATTTACATTTATGGGAATAGTGTTTATATCTGACATGAAGTGTCCTATTTAATTTTGGACCGTTTTTTTTGTTGATTTCATTAATTGTGCTGTTTTTATAACAGATTGTCTATCCTACCATGGATTTTAAGGCCAAGGAATTGACTTGGCAAAATAAGGCTATTGATATTTTTAAGCAAAATACTGTTGGTGTTTCGCAAGATGCATCCATTTTAAATAAAGATCTTATGAATAAGTATAAAAAGGCCCTCCATAGGAAAACCAAGATGTGGTGGAACCGGGCCTCTCTGGAAAATTATTATGATAAAAAGATTATACCATGTGGCTTGAGGGTGCAAATGTATCCAATATTTGAATTGATTGATGAACTTTTGTTTAAGCGGTGGATTGAATCAGCATCAGTGTGTTCTTTTGATTTTATTAAAATCATTATTGAGCACAATTCAGCTGTGTTGAAGACCATTGATTTGGAATTGGAAACTACCTACAAAACATTGCAAGCTAGTCTTACAGCAGAACAAATGGAGATTTGGCTTAAAGATTTGAAAAAAGACGAAGATAAGTGGGAACATGACGTTAGACAATGAAAGTTGAAAAAGTTTGTACGGGACTCTAAAGATTATGAGACTAATAAAATATTCCGTTGGCAACAATCCAAGAAAGTGGTTAATGTGTACTCTGGTGTGCGGGAGAGATCTGAAACATCTAGTATATCTGGAAGTGAAAGTGGGATGTCCACTGGAGAAACTATCTATAGCAGAGATTTTCATCTACGCAGTGGTGGACGTAGGAAATTTCCGGATATGTTTAATAAACCAGCTAAGAAAGGAAAAAGGGATCAGATGAAGGTAATCAATTTGTCTAAACATGTTCTTTCCCCGACACAGGAGGACCTCTTAAATAGAGGCCTTAATTTCTCACCTTCTTCTAGTCTAGATGCCTTTAATACGATAAAGGATATTAATTTGTTCTCCAGAAAGATCATTCTTCGCAAACTACATTTCAAACCTGAGCAATTAAATGATCTTAATACAGTGGAAGAGAGGGAGGCTATCCATGTTTTAGAGTCTTTACAGCAAGAAAGTGAATCCTCCAAGGTGAGCATGATCCCTAATGAACTGGTCTCTAAATCCAAAACTTTTCCTGCTTTGGGACTGTGTCCGGCAGTTGATATTTTCACGAAGATGGTTACACGTGAGGTGGAGGAGTTAGCCTTACATCAAAGGGTTAGACAGAATTTGTCCCCTTTGGAACACAAGGAACTGACGGAACTAAAATCATGGAATGACGAGATATTCAAACCGGCTAACAAGGGGGGTAACCTCGTTGTCTGGCCGGTGGGAATGTATGAGAAGCAAGCGTATAAATTACTTGATGATGGTCAGTGTTATCAGAGATTAACATTTAATCCATTGACTGCTTTTCAACAGAAGCTTATTGATATTTTGGAAAAGGTGTTTGGAGATGGTTTAATTACTAAAACCTTTTTGGATAGGATACGTGATCATCACCCGAGGCTGCCTACATTTTACCTCATTCCGAAGGTACATAAAAATCCCATCGACCCTCCTGGGAGGCCAATTGTGGCTGGGAATGGGGGACTATGTGAGTTGGTCTCGGATGTGATTGATCACTCCCTTAAACCTATTGTCTCTTCTCTTCAATCTTTTATAAGAGACACTAATCAGGCATTGCAACGCATTGATCAATTGGTTTTAGATGATAATATGTTGTTGGTAACAGCCGATGTAGAGGCTCTATATACGTCGATTCGACACAAGGATGGATTAGCAGCCACCTCATGGTTTTTGAGGTCCAGCAACATTGAGGATAGTCTTGTAGATCTCATCCTGGTACTTTTGGACTTTATTCTCAGGCATAATGTGTTTATTTTTAATGGTAATATTTTCCGCCAGAAGCAGGGTACAGCTATGGGGGCGTCATGTGCGCCCTCATATGCCAACCTGTTTCTGGGTGCCTGGGAAAGGAAAATATTTTTAGAGGATGATATTCCAGGGATGTGTCTTGTACATAATTGGATGAGATACATTGACGACGTCCTGTTTGTCTTGGAGGGTTCTACCAATGAGCTGGAGAACCTCATGCATGAGTTGAAGAGTTGAATAATAATGACCAAAACATACATCTTACCTATAAAGCGGGTAGAAGCTTAGAGTTCCTTGACATTTGGATAAAGGCCTCTACTAATGGCATCGTGCGTACTGATGTTTACGGGAAACCCACAGCAACCAACTCATATTTAAGGGCCGATTCATCACATCCTAGAAGTACTATCCAGGGAATACCCATTGGTCAATTTCTCAGAATCAAGAAAATTTGCTCAGACCAGGAATCTTTCTTTAAACAAAGTACTGATTTGAAAGAGCGATTTCAAGAGAGGGGTTACAGTCGCAAAATGATTCAAAGAGGATATAATAGAGCAATACGTACCTCTAGAAATGAGCTGCTGTATGGCAGTAAATAGAAGAACGATCAAACTTTCAAACAGATACGATTCATATCCACGTTTAATACTCAATGGCATCATCTTGTGGATATTGTCAACAGACATTTGAAAATTCTTCTATCAGATTCAACATTGAAACAGATTCTACCTCCATCTCCACAGTGTGTACCTAAGAGATCGGCCAAATTGAAAGATATGTTAGTGCACAGCCACTATGAATCTAAGAGAAAGGGGGACTCTGGTTTATCCCAGGGTTTCTATCCTTGTGGCTTGTGTAAGGCCTGTTCTAACTTGATCAAAGGTAAGCACTTTAAAAACTGGGATGGGTCACGAATGTATGAGATCAGGAAGCATCTTACGTGCACATCCAGGGCTGTAGTCTATGACGCGGAGTGTCCGTGTGGTAAGGTATACATTGGCCTTACTACTCGGGAGCTCAAGGTGCCCTGGATATTGAGAAAGCAAAGACTGTGGATGATGAGACTCAATTGAAAACTGTTCCGCGTCGTTACAAAAAATGTCAGGGGTGCAATTCTAGATTTCTGAAAATTAAGGCAATTGATCAAGTGGATCTGGGATCTAGGTAAGGTGATGTGGGGAGAGTTTTGGCGCAATTGGAAAGCCGGTGGATATACCGTCTGGGAACTTTAAGTCCCGCAGGTCTCAATGAAACTATGGGTTATTCAGCATTTTTGTAATGGATGCATCTTTTTTAGTGAGGGGTATCTCTTTTAGATAAAGTTAATAGTTTATTATGTATGATTTAAATTTTTCATTAGAATTTCATACGTTATGTTTGGGATGGACGTAACAATATGATCTGGGTTATTTACTACTATGAACAACGATGGAACTGTTTCTGATGCCATACGGTGGAATTTGATCTGATGCCTGGAATCTACAAGGATATTTTCAAGCAACATATTTATATTTATTTATTTTTATTTTATTATTTTTATTTTTTTTTTTATGTTAATATTTCTTTATTATTTTTCAGAGGATCATGGACATTTTATTTTATTTATTCTGTTACATTATAATATTCATTATATGATTATTATTAATTTATATTTATTTATAGTTATTATGTATTATTTTATAATTTATTTATTATTTTTTATATATTTGATAGGGTATTGTGTTTATCTTATCACTATTGTGGGGTATCTTTTGTCCACTCGGTATAATTATTATTATTATTATTATTATTTTATAGGATTGTACTAAATACTCTATTCACTGGTTTCTTGTTCGGTATATCTATATAATTAGTGTGGGCATTGTGGCAGAGCCACGTTCATGATTACTGCACAGACATCTTTTTATACACTGACTAGGGGATAATATGTAGTATGGCACAGTCATTTTGATACGAAACAGTCATTATTATCTATTGCACAGTCACTTTCTTGTAATTATATAATAATGGAATATGTTTTTTACATTGAGCGCCTTGTAGATATGCTCTTGTGTAGTTGGCACTTTTACCATGAAATGTTGCTGGTATTATTGGGCACTGTCACTTTATATCTCTGCGCAGTCACTTTAATATTATTATTATTATTATTATTATTATAAATATATAGCAGGATATTATTTCCTTGTCTAGAGACCGGATGTGGCATTGAAAAGGTTTCGTTCATGTTTCATCTTATGTATTGCCACCAGTGCGCATGCGCGGCTGTCTCGTCCTCACTCACTTCCAGTGACGCTCATACACTGGCACGCAAGCTTTGTTTGCTTGCGTGTCATTGAGCGTTTCTAAGAGGAAGTAGGTCATCACAAGAGGCGGGCCCAGCGCGTCATGCGCCATCATGTGATGGCATCATCGTTCGTCCCGTTCGCAAGTATGATTGGCTATGGGCCATATAAATAGTTAGATACCCTCACCCTGACACGCCCCTGGAAGAAGCAAGAGGCGAAACGCGCGTCGGGGTCAGGGGATGCAGAGCAGCAACACCGTTTGTTATAGGTAACTATCGCTATTTCAGCACGATCCTCTTTGTGTGTATATCACAGGATTTTTGTGCACATACCTCATTTATTTTTATATGGGCGCTAATTTAGTTGGTCCATTGCTAAATTTGTTATTGCAACTCCACTGTGAGCATTATAGCACTGACTATGGGGTGTTGTATGTAATTAATACATGTGTATTATTAACACATTCAGTTAGTATTTGGGTTACTTAACCCTTTCACTATTACTCCTACTGTGATAATAGTGGTGTTAGGAGGTATGTGGTGATAAGCATTCTGCCCATATTTATGGGGACTGGTTGATAGGTTACATTTATTTATCATTCATTTGATGTACAACTATACTGGTGGTTGGATTACCTGTATTATTTTGTATAATTGCTCGGTGTCCCTTGGACAGTATTTTTGCTTTTTATGTAATATTTTATATTTAATTGATTAATAAAATTTTGATTTTAACATTTAAGGGATCTCTTCTTATTTTCCCACTAAGATTTACATTTATGGGAATAGTGTTTATAACTTTCTTGTTTGGTAGCTTTTAGATACATTTCTTAGTAATAGTTATGTTTTAACACAGTCTCGTTGTTGATTTATATATATATACGTATATGCTGTCAGAGTTTGACACGGCTGCTGGAAAAGATGTTGGTTCAGCGTCAGAGCCCACATCAAAGGGAGGGTGTCTGACATCGGAGTACTATTACGCCGATGTCGGAAAGGGGTTAATTGACAAAAAAAGGAAGAAAAGGATCCACATGGCCGCATGGATATAAGTCTTAGTTACTTAACATGATTTTTCGGAGCCCATGTGTAACGCTTCCCATGACTGCGGGGCGTTGGGACATGGCATAGCTTGCCTAACTAGCCAATGCTCCCACGCCGCCAGTCCATGACAACGTGAGGCATGCGTCCCTGTCATGTGTGCATTGCCACGAAGATCGTCGCGGTTGCACATTTTGACTTCTCACAGCTGAGTTGCTGTTTCTTTGTGTTTGGCAGCTAGGGAGTTAATTCTGTCTGTGCTCGGTGCTGGGACTGGGTGCAGTTTCTCCCGGCTGCAATTGATTATTTGTTGATTGGTTTCCTTTAAATTCCTGGTTGTCTGCTTTGGGAGTTGCTAGTGAAATCCTTCATGCAGACCACAGATAGGAATGAATCTGTATAGACTTAAGTTGAGAGCTCCTTAGCTGTTTTAAGCTCAACTTGCCTAGAGTTTATTTCCCAGACCATTTATGTTCCTTCGGTGTTTGAGTGTGTATGCAAGTGAGTGCTATCCTGTCTGTCTTATATGTCTAATCTGTGTATTTAGCTGAGATCAGCCCATATCCCTTTGGTGGTAATCAGGATCCTTCTTAGGACTGATTACAGGGTTCAGGGTCTGACAGGAGACAGGGTTAGGCTGGAGACTTGGACCTCTGAACCATTATCAGTACCTCCAAGGTAAGGGATTAGTTAGGACCCCAGTCTAGGGTCAGGTTAGACCCGGTCCTCCTCTTTCCTGTTACAGCTCATCAAGTCCTCAAGATTAACCCTGAGTTCAACTATATCGTTTCTGCACATCTAGTCCTCAAGATTAACCCTAAGTTCTGCAGAGATTGTGTCAGGTAAATCTATTTTATACTTACATTCTGATGTTGCTAAACTATATGTTGTATAGAGTGTGGTTCCTGTATAACTAGTTTACTGACATTGTATTCATATCACTAGACAGCGTGACATTTTCACTGGCCATAAAAAATTATCTCTAGTTACCATGGATCCAGTAGCCCAGCTGGCTCTGCAGTTGCAGGGATTATCCATGGAGCTGACGGACATTAAGTTCAAAGTTTTGTCTCCAGTAGCTCTTCCAGATAGGTTCACTGGTGGGCGAGACAAATTTTTTACCTTCCGGGAGGCATGTAAATTGTATTTTCGGCTTCGGCCGCGATCATCAGGGAGTGATGAGCAGAGAGTGGGAATTGTTATCTCACTTCTTCAAGGGGACCCTCAATCCTGGGCATTTTCCCTTCCTCCGGGATCCCCGGCTCTACAGTCTGTAGATCAATTTTTTACTGCTCTGGGATTGGTATATGATGACCCAGATCGGGTCTCTCTTGCTGAGACCAAATTACGTAAGTTACAGCAGGGAGATCGTCCGGCGGAGGAATTTGCTTCTGAGTTTCGTAGATGGGCCACGGATACTCAGTGGAATGACCCAGCTCTTAGGAGCCAGTTTTGTCATGGGCTTTCTGACAAATTAAAAGACGTTTTGGCTCAGTATGAGTCTCCTCCTTCTCTGGAGGCTGCTATGGCCCTAGCTATCCGTACTGATAGACGGCTTCGGGAGAGGGGTGAGGTAACTCCACTCCCTGTTGTTTCTCCACCTACTACTAAAGTCTCTTATGTTGAGGTTCCCCTTGTCTGTTCGGATGAGCCTATGCAGTTGGGAGGGACATCTTTTCGTAGTAGGGGATTGGCGGCACGCCGCAGGACTAGAAGGTGTTTTTTCTGCGGGAAAGAGGGACATTTTGTTGGAGAATGTCCATCCCGTGTCTTGTTAAGTAAAAAGTCGCCGGGAAAACTGCTAATCCCAGGTTGTGTGGTGGACGACAACCTGGGAGTATGTATTTCATCCGCCGGTTCTTCTCAGTTCCTTGTACCAGTGGAGGTGGTGGTTGGTACTAGAGTGAAGAGATTGTCTGTTCTTCTGGATAGTGGTTCTGGGGCTAATCTGGTTGACGCTCAGTTTGCTCAGGCTCAAGGTATGCATCTGAGTGTATTGGTCAAACCGATCCCTATTTTCTCCATTGACGCCAGGCCTCTCGGCCAAGGTAGCTTTGTTCATGAGGTTCATAACATTGACCTTCGGATAGGGGCAATACATAGGGAACAATTATCTTGTTATGTGTTGGAGGGTCTACCTACTCCCATTGTGTTGGGACTTCCTTGGCTGGTTAAACATAACCCTGTGATTAATTGGCAGTCCAGAGAGATAAGCCAATGGGGTGAGTTTTGCAAAAGCAACTGCATGAACACAGTCATCAGTGCGGTCGTGCCTAGTACATTGCCTCCTTTTTTGGAGGATTTTGGGGATGTTTTCTTGAGGAGGGGTGTCGGGAGTTGCCTCCTCATCGCGTGTATGACTGCTCTATTAATCTACTTCCTGATGCTAAGTTGCCTAAAGCTAGGTTGTATAATCTTTCTGGTCCTGAAAGACAGGCTATGAAAGATTATATTGCTGAAAGTCTGGCCAAAGGGCATATTAGACTTTCATCTTCCCCTGTGGCCGCGGGGTTCTTCTTTGTGAAGAAAAAAGATGGAGGCCTACGCCCTTGCTTGGATTTCCGCGAACTTAATCGGATTACTGTTCGAGATCCGTATCCACTCCCTCTTATTCCTGATCTCTTCAATCAAATTGTTGGCGCCAAATGGTTCTCTAAATTGGATCTCAGGGGGGCGTATAATCTGATTAGGATAAAAGAGGGGGATGAGTGGAAAACGGCGTTTAACACGCCGGAGGGACATTATGAAAACCTGGTCATGCCTTTTGGTCTGACTACTGCTCCAGCAGTATTCCAACATTTTGTTAATGACATTTTTCGTCACCTTGTGGGGGTGTTTGTGGTCGTATATTTGGATGACATTTTAATTTACTCGCCAGATCTTGTGTCTCACCAGGAGCATGTGAGACAGGTGTTGCAGATCTTGCGAGACAATAAACTATACGCCAAACTGGAGAAGTGTGTTTTTGCCGTACAGGAACTTCAGTTTTTGGGTTTTTTGGTGTCAGCCTCCGGTTTCCGGATGGACCCTGAAAAGGTGAGAGCAGTGCTTGAATGGGATCAGCCAGGGGATCTTAAGGCTCTGCAGCGTTTTTTGGGGTTTGCTAATTACTACCGGAAATTTATTTGTAATTTCTCGTCTGTCGTCAAACCTCTCACTGACATGACGAGAAAAGGGACGGATTTTTCTAAGTGGTCGGACAAAGCTTGCCAAGCCTTTTCCTCTTTAAAAAGATGTTTTGCTTCGGCACCTGTTCTCATCCAACCAGATGTATCTCAGCCGTTCATTGTGGAGGTGGACGCGTCTGACGTAGGAGTGGGTGCTATATTGTCCCAGGGTCCGTCCCCTGGTAAATGGCATCCGTGCGCTTTCTTTTCTAAGAAATTGTCGTCCGCCGAAAGGAATTATGATATCGGCAATAGGGAACTTTTGGCCATTAAATTGGCTTTTGAAGAATGGCGTCACTTTTTGGAGGGGGCAGTCCACCCGGTCACCGTTATTACTGATCACAAGAACCTGCTGTATTTAGAATCCGCTAAGCGTCTGAATTCCAGACAAGCTCGATGGTCGTTGTTTTTTACCAGGTTTAATTTTGTCGTCACTTATCGTCCGGGGTCTAAGAATGTAAAGGCTGATGCCTTGTCTCGCAGTTTCCCAGGGGCCGGGAAAACGGACGACCCGATTCCTATCCTTCAGGAGGGGGTGGTAGTGTCGGCTGTATGTTCTGAGCTTGAGGAGGAGGTGTTAGAGGCTCAGGGGGACGCCCCTGCAGGACCTCCAGGGAGACTGTTTGTCCCGAATCAGTTGAGACAAAAGGTTATTGAGGCACATCATAATTCTGCTTTAGCAGGACATCCAGGGAGTAAGGCTACTTTAGATCTCCTTTCTCGCCGATTTTGGTGGCCTAACGCTAATAAAGATGTTATAACTTTTGTCGCGTCCTGTGAGGTTTGTGCTCGCTCTAAAACTCCTCATACCCGTCCGTCTGGGACCCTTTTACCCTTGAAACTTCCGGAGCATCCATGGACTCATTTATCTATGGACTTCATTACGGACCTTCCTCCGTCGTCTGGGAATACTGTCATACTGGTGGTTGTTGACAGGTTCAGTAAGATGGCACATTTCGTTGCTCTTTCTGCACTCCCTAATGCTAAAACTCTGGCGCAGGTGTTCATTAGGGAGATCGTGAGACTTCATGGGTTGCCTTCTGATGTGGTGTCAGATAGGGGGTCTCAGTTTGTGTCCAAATTTTGGAGGGCATTTTGTTTACGTCGGGGGATGCAATTGTCGTTTTCCTCGGCTTTCCATCCACAGACCAATGGTCAGACAGAGCGTCTGAATCAGAGTTTAGAGACATATCTCCGGTGTTTTGTGTCGGAGAACCAGGAGGACTGGTCTTCTTTCTTGCCTCTGGCAGAGTTCGCTCTTAACAACAGGCGGAGCGAGTCCACTGGTAAGTCCCCGTTTTTTGGGGCATATGGTTTTCATCCCCAGTTTTGTACTTTCAATGGGGGGGGTCCTTCTGGGGTTCCTGAGGAGGAGCGTTTCTCGTCGTCACTTGCTTCTGTGTGGCGAGGTGTATTGAATAATTTGAGTACGATGGGGAACCGTTACAAACGTATGGCTGATAGGAGGAGAGTTTCTGGTCCAGATCTGAATGTGAACGATCTGGTATGGTTGTCTACCAGGAATATAAAACTTAAAGTGCCCTCCTGGAAACTGGGTCCCAGATTCATCGGGCCGTACAGGATCAGTTCCATAATTAATCCTGTGGCATTTCGTCTGGAACTCCCTTCTACGTTTAAAATTCATAATGTGTTCCACAAGTCATTACTTAAAAGGTATGTGGCACCAGTCATACCGTCACCTCTACCTCCTCCTCCAGTGTTGGTCAATGGTAACTTGGAATTTCAAGTATCAAAAATCATTGACTCTCGTCTGAATCGCCGGTCCCTTCAGTACTTGGTGCATTGGAAGGGGTATGGTCCGGAGGAGAGGACGTGGGTCCCTGCGTCTGATGTTAACGCAGATCGTTTGGTTCGGACCTTCCACAGAACTCACCCGGGCAGGCCTGGCCCTGAGGGTCCGGAGGCCCCTCGTAGAAGGGGGGGTACTGTCATGTGTGCATTGCCACGAAGATCGTCGCGGTTGCACATTTTGACTTCTCACAGCTGAGTTGCTGTTTCTTTGTGTTTGGCAGCTAGGGAGTTAATTCTGTCTGTGCTCGGTGCTGGGACTGGGTGCAGTTTCTCCCGGCTGCAATTGATTATTTGTTGATTGGTTTCCTTTAAATTCCTGGTTGTCTGCTTTGGGAGTTGCTAGTGAAATCCTTCATGCAGACCACAGATAGGAATGAATCTGTATAGACTTAAGTTGAGAGCTCCTTAGCTGTTTTAAGCTCAACTTGCCTAGAGTTTATTTCCCAGACCATTTATGTTCCTTCGGTGTTTGAGTGTGTATGCAAGTGAGTGCTATCCTGTCTGTCTTATATGTCTAATCTGTGTATTTAGCTGAGATCAGCCCATATCCCTTTGGTGGTAATCAGGATCCTTCTTAGGACTGATTACAGGGTTCAGGGTCTGACAGGAGACAGGGTTAGGCTGGAGACTTGGACCTCTGAACCATTATCAGTACCTCCAAGGTAAGGGATTAGTTAGGACCCCAGTGTAGGGTCAGGTTAGACCCCGGTCCTCCTCTTTCCTGTTACAGCTCATCAAGTCCTCAAGATTAACCCTGAGTTCAACTATATCGTTTCTGCACATCTAGTCCTCAAGATTAACCCTAAGTTCTGCAGAGATTGTGTCAGGTAAATCTATTTTATACTTACATTCTGATGTTGCTAAACTATATGTTGTATAGAGTGTGGTTCCTGTATAAATAGTTTACTGACATTGTATTCATATCACTAGACAGCGTGACAGTCCCAGATGGTAAGAGAATGTGGACCCACTGGACCACAGAGGGAGACCCGGGCCTGCCTGGACTAGGGAGGGCAGCGACCGGGATCCGTGGCAGCTGAGCATGTGGGCAAGATGGCGACCTGCAGGACTAGACAACACCGCACAACTTCAGGTATGAAGAAACATAAAGTTTACTTAAAGACACACAGTACATAAACAGAACATAATGCCGGGCTCCCGATTCCGCACATCAGAGAAGGGTACACGTCTCAGGATCAAAGACAAGTGCAGGAGGACATCACAGGTAGATGCAGTCCAAGGTTATCTGGCACGGGCATACTAGGGCGGCCTCTCTCTCAGGCCTCAGGCGTAGCACAGGCTCAGCAGGAGAACGTCAGACACCGGCCTCAGACAGACTTCAGACGATGGCGGGGTCATCACGGGTAGATGCAGTCCAGGATCATCTGGCACAGGCATACTAGTATGGCCTCTCTCTCAGGCCTCAGGCGAAGCACAGGCTCAGCAGGAGAACATCAGACACCGGCCCAGGACGAACGTCAGACGATGGCGGGGTCATCACGGGTTGATGCAGTCTAAGGTCATCTGGCACGGGCATACTAGGACGGCCTCTCTCTCAGGCCTCAGGCGTAGCACAGGCTCAGCAGGAGAACATCAGACACTGACCCAGGACAGACGTCATCACAGGGTAGACCACGGAGAAACCGGCAGGATATCGGGACATCAGGAACACGGACTGGATCACAGGTACTCAGGAACACAGACAGGACATCAGGAACACGGATTGGATCTCAGGAACTCAGGAACACGGACAGGATATCAGGAACACGGATTGGATCTCAGGGACTCAGGAACACGGATTGGATCTCAGGAACTCAGGAACACGGACAGGACATCAGGAACACGGATTGGATCTCAGGTACTCAGGAACACGGATTGGATCTCAGGATTGGATCTCAGGCACTCAGGAACACGGACAGGACATCAGGAACACAGATTGGATCTCAGGGACTCAGGAACACAAACAGGATATCAGGAACACGGAATGGAACTTAGGAACACGGACTGGAACCCAGGAACACGGACTGGAACCCAGGAACACGGACTGGAACTCAGGAACACGGACTGGAACTCAGGAACATCAGAACACTGGCATCGGACTCCGGACATCTGGCAACGATCGGCAGGCTCCGGACATCTGGAAGTGGTCATCGGACATCGGACATCAGGCCATAGTCATCAGGCATCAGACATCTGGCAGCGACCTGAAAAGGAACCCCAGCGGTCTGGTGCAAGCCCCGCCAGGCTCAACGGGAGTCGGCCGGGGATTGCACAGAAGCTGAGCACAGAGTAACAGAAACTCAGCACACACACCGGACTCCTCCTTCCAAGATGAACTCAGGCTATATAGCAAAGATTCACAGTTACTGGGATAGGGTTCAGGACCCAGAAGGACTTCAGGAACAAAACACAGCGGACACAGTTCAGACAGTCAGGTACAGGATCCGATCCAGGATCAGGAAATCAGGAAACAAAACACAACAGGAACAGGCCTGGATATGCAGCCTCCAGGAAGGGCGATTTGGGTATTCTGCCCCCAGAGCTGGCGGAAACACAAGACACAATTCAGACGTTCAGGTACAGGAACAGATCCAGGATCAGGGATTCAGGTAACAAGACACAGCAGGAACAGGCCTGGATATGCAGCCTCCAGGAAGGGCGATCTGGGTACTCAGCCCCCAGAACAGGCGGAAACACAAGACACAGTTCAGACATTCAGGTACAGGAACAGATCCAGGATCAGGGATTCAGGTAACAAGACACAGAAGGAACAGGCCTGGATAAGCAGCCTCCAGGAAGGGCGATCTGGGTACTCAGCCCCCAGAACAGGCGGAAACACAAGACAGGACAAAAGGAATCAGCTCTCCAGAACTCATCGCACTCAGAGCAGGAGCTGAACACACAAACACACACGGCTAGGTTCAGAAACTCAATGCAAAGCTCTGGCAATGCCCCACAGGGCTAGGGAACTTTATATATGAGCTGCTTCACAGCGATAGGCTGGAGCAGCAATTCTAGTGCACACCCATTCATCATAAAAGCAGGACAGGTGTGGGCCGCGCCCCCTATGCAGAGCCAGACACAACTCAGCACAGAAGGACACCTGACAATGGCTGCAGCATCAACACACGTAGTAAGTCATGCACCACTGCAGAGGACTTTGCAACCTACGGGTAGCTTCTACAGCAGGCCAGGGACTGCACATGCGGGTGGTCATGCAATGCAGCGGAGACACTCACGCAAGTACGGCTACGCAGCAGAGCTGGGAACTGAGCAGCATCCATACAGGTAACTGTTGTGAATGTGCTAGAAATGAATTCTGAGCAGAAGCTCCCTCTGGTGGTTACAAACAGTACTGAACTATTCAATGAAGATTGTGAAGATTGGCGATCAGGTGTTACTGACTGGTCTTATATAAGGGAGGTTCCCTCCCATCGGGGTTGCCGGTGATCAATTGTTCTGGTCTCAACTTTTGTTCCTGGTTCACTTTGAAGCTTGCTGTTTCGTGCCTGCATCTTCTGCTAACAGATAAGACATTTTCTTCTTTTAGTTTTTTGAGCTTGCTTTTTGCATTTTGTCCTGCACTTCTGTGGGGGTCTGCCAGGTCCCTCCGGGGTCTTGTGCTCCTCTCAGTTTAGTTCAGCCAGTTGTTTGTTCATTTGCCTTTTCCAGTTTTTTCTGTGGCTGCAGCTTAGTTTTGTTACACCAGAGAACTAATTTAGGTGGTAGAGGTCGTGTGATCTCAGGTGTTTTTGCAATTAGTGTGTTGGTATTTTTTTAGGGTTTTTTGGATTGCAGTAAGTGACCTTCCTATCCTTTTCTGTCTAGGAAGATTGGGCCCCAACGTTTGCTCATACTATTTTCTGTCTGTGTCTGTATTTTCCTCTTGTCTAACCGCCATTACATGTTTGGGGGCTTCCTATGTTCTTTGGGGATCTGCTCCGGGGCAGATAGTTTTCCTCTTTCTATCTTTAGGTGAAGTTAGCTTCTCAGGCTGTGACGAGGCGTCTAGGACCAACGTAGCTACGTTCCACGGCTGCCTTTAGTTGTGGTGGTTAGTCAGGGTACTGCAATCCAATAGATTCCAACCTCTCTGGTGTATTGCCTTTTTTGCCTGCTCTCCTCAGCTACCAAATCATAACAGTATCACCGGCCTAAAACTGATTCACAGAAGGGAAAAATAGTGTGAAAGAAAGAAGATTGTCAGAGTTGTCAGAGATTTTTTTTTTTTTTCCCTCTGTATCTCTGGGTGCTGAGAAGGATTTTTTTTTCTCTCAATGGAGTTTGCACAGTTGTCTGGCCGTGTGGATCAGCTTGCCACTGAGGTTCGGAGTATTGCTACCTATCTTGCAGGGTTGCCTGTTGTGGAACCTAGGATTCCCATGCCAGATTTGTTTTTGGGGGATCGAGCTAAATTTCTGAATTTCAAAAATAACTGTAAGTTGTTTTTTGCCTTAAAATCTAAGTCCTCAGGGAACGCAGCACAGCAGGTTCAAATTGTCATCTCTCTCCTGCGCGGCGATCCTCAGGATTGGGATTTTTCCCTGACACCTGGGGACCCTGTTTTGAGTAATGTTGATGCATTTTTTCAGGCTCTGGGGTTATTGTACGATGAGTCTAATGTCACTGATCAAGCTGAAAAAGCCTTGTTGGCATTAAATCAGGGGCTTGAGGACGCTGAGTTATACTGTCAGAGATTCCGAAGGTGGGCAGTCCTGACCAAATGGAATGACGATGCTTTGGCAGCCCTTTTTCGGAAGTGTCTGTCAGAGAATGTAAAGGATGTTATGGTGGGATTCCCTGTCCCCTCTGGTCTCAGTGATTCTATGTCATTAGCGATTCAAATTGACAGACGTTTGCGTGAGCGTAGAGGTATGCGTGGAATAGTGTTGCCTTGTGAACCAGCTTCTGAACCCATGCAGTGTGATAGAGTGGCTTCTGGGGCACAGCGTCATGAGTTTCGAAAACGCAATGGGTTATGTTTCTACTGTGGTGATGCCTCTCATGCTATTTCAGTCTGCCCTAAGCGGGGAAGACGTTTTGCACGTTCAGTTGTCTTGGGTAGTGTTCAGACTAAATTTTTGTTGACTGTTACCCTGATTTGCTCCCTGTCCACATTTTCTGCTCAGGCTTTTGTTGATTCGGGAGCAGCTATTAACCTGATGGATTTTGATTTTGCTAAACGTTGTGGGTTTCTCTTGATACCCCTACGGAAGTCTATTCCCTACTGGGGATCGATTCTACCCCTTTAGCTGAGAATAAACCCCAGTTCTCTACTCAGGTGATAATGAGTGTTGAACCTGATCATCAGGAGAGTTGCAAATTTTTGGTGCTGTATAATCTGAATGACATTATTGTACTGGGTTTCCCTTGGTTACAGTCTCATAATCCTGTTTTGGATTGGAAATCTGTGTCTGTAACCAGTTGGGGCTGCCAATGTGTTAATGCCAACACTCCTGTTTTTTCTGCCTCCCCCCAGGCTCAGGATGTTCCTGACTTTTTGACTGATTTTTCTGATGTGTTTAGCGAAAGTAAATCTGCATCCTTGTTCCCCCATAGGAGCTATGACTGCGCTATTGAATTAGTGCCAGGTAGTAAATTCCCTAAAGGTCGCCTTTTTAACTTGTCTGTACCTGAACATGACGCTATGTGGTCTTATATCAAGGAGTCATTGGAGAAGGGTCATATCAGACCATCCTCTTCACCCTTGGGTGCCGGTTTTTTCTTTGTGGCCAAAAAGGATGGTTCATTAAGGCCGTGTATTGATTATCGTCTCTTGAACAATATCACTGTGAAATATCAATATCCGTTACCCTTGATTTCTGACCTGTTTTCCAGGGTGAAAAGTGCTACTTGGTTTACCAAGCTTGACCTCAGGGGGGCATATAACCTTATTCGCATTAAGCACGGGGATGAATGGAAGACGACATTAATACCCCAGAGGGGCATTTTGAGTACCTAGTGATGCCCTTTGGGCTCACTAATGCTCCTTCCGTCTTCCAGTCCTTCATGAATGACATTTTCAGGGATTTTGTGGATAAATTTCTGATTGTTTATTTGGATGATATCTTGATTTTTTCCAATAATTGGGACTCTCATGTGAAACATGTTCGGACTGTGTTCCAGATTTTGAGAGAGAATGCTCTGTATGTGAAGGGATCAAAGTGTCTCTTTGGCGTACAGAGGATCTCATTTCTGGGATTCATTTTGTCCCCATCTGTTATTGAAATGGACCCGGTCAAGGTTCAGGCCATCTGTGATTGGGTTCAACCTACTTCATTAAAGGCTCTTCAGAGATTCTTGGGTTTTGCCAATTTTTATCGTAAATTTATTGGTAATTTCTCTGTTATTGGTAAACCATTGACTGATTTGATCAAGAAGGGTTCTGATGTGGTGAATTGGCCTCCTGAGGCAGTTTCTGCGTTTCAGGAACTTAAGCAGAGATTCACTTCTGCTCCTGTTCTACGGCAGCCTGATGTTTCTCTGCCATTTCAGGTGGAGGTTGATGCCTCTGAAATTGGGGCAGGTGCCGTTTTGTCCCAAAGAGATCCAGAGACCTCTAAAAGTAACCCTTGTGCCTTTTTCTCTCGAAAATTTTCTCCAACTGAACGTAATTATGACGTGGGTAATCGGGAGTTATTGGCCATGAAGTGGGCTTTTGAAGAGTGGAGACATTGGCTGGAGGGAGCCAAACATCAGGTGGTGGTCCTCACGGACCATAAGAATCTGGTTTATCTGGAATCAGCCAAGCGACTTAATCCTAGACAGGCCAGGTGGGCCTTGTTTTTCACACGTTTTAATTTTGTGGTTTCCTTTCTTCCTGGCACTAAGAATGTTAAGGCGGATGCCCTCTCGAGGAGTTTCCTTGCTGACTCTCCCGAGTTATCTGATCCTACTGTTATTTTGAAAGAGGGTGTAGTTCTTTCCGCCATCTCGCCCAATTTGAGACTGGCTCTGGAAGGGTGTCAGGAGGATAAACCCGAACTCTGCCCTATTGGGAAATTGTTTGTCCCAGACCGGTGGAAAAAGAGTGTGATGTCTGAGATTCATTGTTCCGCATTGGCTGGTCATCCTGGAATTTTTGGTACCAGAGACTTGGTTAGTCGGTCCTTTTGGTGGCCTACTTTGTCTCGTGACGTCAGGGAATTTGTGCAGTCCTGCGGGACTTGCTCTCGCTCCAAGCCTTGCTCTTGCCCTAGTAGTTTGTTGATGCCATTGCCTGTGCCCAAGAGACCATGGACCCATATCTCTATGGATTTCATTTCCGACCTCCCTGTTTCTCAGAGAATTACCGTTATCTGGGTGATTTGTGATAGGTTTTCCAAAATGATACATCTTGTGCCATTACCTAAGTTGCCTTCCTCCTCCGAATTGGTGCCTTTGTTCCTTCAGCACGTGGTTCGGTTACACGGTATTCCTGAGAACATTGTGTCTGACAGAGGAGTCCAGTTTGTTTCCAGATTTTGGAGGACTTTTTGTTCTAAACTTGGTGTTCAATTGTCTTTCTCCTCAGCTTTTCATCCTCAGACCAATGGACAAACTGAGAGAACAAACCAGACATTGGAGACTTATCTGAGATGCTTTGTGTCTGCTGATCAGGATGACTGGGTCTCTTTTTTGCCTTTGGCTGAGTTTGCCCTTAATAATAGGGCTAGCTCTGCAACCTTGATGTCTCCATTTTTCTGCAATTTTGGGTTTCACCCTCGATTTTCTTCAGGACAGACGGAGGCTTCTGTCTGTCCAGGTGTTGACTCTGTTGTGGAGCGTATGCAGCAGATTTGGGACCAGGTAGTGGAGAGGTTGTCCCTCTCTCAGGAGAGGGCCCAGCGGTTTGCCAACCAGCATAGGACTGATGGTCCTCGGTTTGAAGTGGGGGACTTGGTCTGGTTGTCCTCAAGAAATATCCCTATGAGAGTTGCATCTCCTAAGTTTAAGCCTAGGTTCATTGGACCTTATAAGATCATGGAGATTCTTAATCCTGTTTCCTTTCGTTTACTTCTTCCAGGGACATTTAAGATCCATAACGTGTTCCACAAGTCCTTATTGAAGAGGTTTGTCGAGCCAGTGGTTCCTATGGCTGTGCCTCCTGACCCTGTTTTGGTTGAGGGCAATCTGGAGTATGTGGTTGAGAAAATATTGGATTCTCGTTTTTCTAGACGGAAACTCCAGTATTTGGTTAAGTGGAGAGGTTATGGTCAGGAGGACAATTCTTGGGTGTTTGCTTCGGACATCCATGCTAGAAGACTCATCCGTGCGTATCACAGAGCTCATCCTGACCGACCTGGTTGCCCAAATGAGGGTTCGGTGACCCCTCCTCAAGGGGGGGTACTGTTGTGAATGTGCTAGAAATGAATTCTGAGCAGAAGCTCCCTCTGGTGGTTACAAACAGTACTGAACTATTCAATGAAGATTGTGAAGATTGGCGATCAGGTGTTACTGACTGGTCTTATATAAGGGAGGTTCCCTCCCATCGGGGTTGCCGGTGATCAATTGTTCTGGTCTCAACTTTTGTTCCTGGTTCACTTTGAAGCTTGCTGTTTCGTGCCTGCATCTTCTGCTAACAGATAAGACATTTTCTTCTTTTAGTTTTTTGTGCTTGCTTTTTGCATTTTGTCCTGCACTTCTGTGGGGGACTGCCAGGTCCCCTCCGGGGGCTTGTGCTCCTCTCAGTTTAGTTCAGCCAGTTGTTTGTTCATTTGCCTTTTCCAGTTTTTTCTGTGGATGCGGCTTAGTTTTGTTACACCAGAGAACTAATTTAGGTGGTAGAGGTCGTGTGATCTCAGGTGTTTTTGCAATTAGTGTGTTGGTATTTTTTTAGGGTTTTTTGGATTGCAGTAAGTGACCTTCCTATCCTTTTCTGTCTAGGAAGATTGGGCCCCAACGTTTGCTCATACTATTTTCTGTCTGTGTCTGTATTTTCCTCTTGTCTAACCGAAATTACATGTTTGGGGGCTTCCTATGTTCTTTGGGGATCTGCTCCGGGGCAGATAGTTTTCCTCTTTCTATCTTTAGGTGAAGTTAGTTTCTCAGGCTGTGACGAGGCGTCTAGGACCAACATAGGTACGCTCCACGGCTGCCTTTAGTTGTGGTGGTTAGTCAGGGTACTGCAATCCAATAGATTCCAACCTCTCTGGTGTATTGCCTTTTTTGCCTGCTCTCCTCAGCTACCAAATCATAACAGGTAACAGACAACAGTATCCCAGCTGGTTAGGGGGAAAGAAGCAAAAGGGTTAAAGCAAAGACATGCAAAGTAACGCTGGAAAACAAGGTACAGATAATACAAGCGTTACACCATGACAGCACCATAAGCGAGGGGATCCGCCATTTAAGGACAGGAAACCTACAGACATAAAAGGGCGGTACCTCTCTCCCACATCAGTTGGATTACAGAGCTCAAGGACCTCCAAGGTTAGTAGCATTATACACCAAACAATTTTTCACATGTGATTATGCATAAGTAGAAGAAGTGATCACCCACATGTGAAGGCAGGGAACTTAAGGGTGCTGTCATGAGCTCCGAAAAATACCGTTACTGGTAAGTAACTAAGACTTTATTCAGTCTCCCCTGAGAGCAGCACGAGAGAATTACAGACAGGTAACAAAATTAGGGAGGGACCACAGCCTTCTCGTAAACATGAGATGGGAGGCCTACCAAGCCTATAATGCTTATAAAACATGGAAGAAGAAGACCATGTAGCCGCCTTACATATCTGCTCAATCGACCCCTCCGATCTCTCTGCCCAGGATGTCGCCACGGCTCGTGTGGAGTGAGCCTTCAGACCCTCTGGAACTGCCTTATCACTTGCTGTATAGGCTAAAGAAATCATCTCCCTGATCCTTCTAGGTAAAGTGCATTTTGAAACCTTAAGCCCCTTCCTAGTCCCCTGAAAGGACACAAATAAAGAATTACCCCTTTTCCAAGGGGCAGTCACAGAAACATATCTGTGTAGGCATCTCCTGACATCTAGTGAATGGAGCCTCTCTTCCTTCTGATTTCCCAGCTTGGCACAGAAGGAAGAACTATCTCCTGCAGACTGTGAAATTTAGAGGCTACTTTAGGTAGGTAAGACAGATCCGGCTTCAAGATAACCCTATCTTCCAGGAACTGGATATATGGTGGAAGTCTGGAACGAGCCTGAATGTCATTAACCCTACGGGCCAATGTTAATGCAACAAGACGGCCCATCTTAAGGGAAAGAACGTTTATTGGGGCTGAATCAATAAGCTTGAAGAGTCAATAGGCTTGAAGGGAGATTCTGTCAATACTGTTAGAACTAGCTTTCTAGCTTTGCACAAAAAGAAAAAAAAGAGCATGAACTGCACATCAAAAAATCATACATTGAGCTAAAGCCGCTAGGCAAAAATTATATAACTGAACATGAGGTTCTTAGTTTAACATTCTGATCAGACTGTATGAAGCCCACTGCCATGTCATGGCAAACCTCGTAGTGGGTCCTGATCGCCCTAACGGAGCAGAGCCGTGCGGCGACAAACGCCTCAGAGGCAATGCACCTGCAGGGCAGATGGACTGTTGCCCCACAGCACCCGTGCTGCAAGACTGAGTCCCCATGAATCCAGACCGCGCTGCCCCACCAGCACAAAGCCACAGCAACAATGGCTGCCACACGGCACCCACACTAAAATGAAAGGAACACTGAAACTCACCTTCCTCCAGCTCTTCAGTGAGAGCCAAAATGGGCTAGACCCCTTACTTTGCAGTCTCCTACTAATTAAAATCACCTGTGCCAAATGGGAGGAGTGCTGGTCCAAGAAAGAGACAAGAACATGCTTTGCACAAAAAGAAAATGAAGAGCATGAACCGCACATCCAAAAATCCTACTTAGATCTAAAGCCGCTAGGCAAAAATTATATAACTGAACATGAGGTTCTTAGTTTAACATTCTAATCAGACTGTATGAAGCCCACTGCCACGTCACTGCAAACCTTGTAGTGGGTCCTGACTGCCCTAACGGAGCGGAGCCGTGCGGCGACCACCGCCTCAGAGGCAATGCACCATCAGGGCAGACGGCCTGCTGCCCCATAGCACCTGTGCTGCAAGACCAAGTCCCCATGAACCCAGACCGCACCACCCCACCAGCAGGCCGTCTAATTTAGGCACCGGTTGCCGACACTCCTGAGTCTCTGAGTCCAGCACGAGACCCAGGAATTCCTCCACGCTTAGGGGTTATAAACATGACTTTTTAAGGTTCAAAACCCACCCCAACCCTTCTAGAGTGGACATTATACCCTCCAACTGTCTAGTGCAATGAAGGACCAAACTGCCTACTATTAAGAAGTCATCCAAATAGAGGACAATCATGACATTTTGTTCATTGAAATGTGCTATGACCTCTGCGACCACCATGGTAAAGACCCATGGGGCAACAGCAAGACCAAATGGGAGGGCTTTAAACTGGAAATGTCTAACTGTACCCCCTAGCCACACTGCCATAAAGCAATTTTTAAAGAGCAATTTTATTGCCAATGTAACAGACTTCATCTTAAAGGGGCGCACTATCAGGAACTTGTTCAGACCTCTTAGATTAATAATGGTCCAAAAGGAACCGTCCGGTTTCTTAATCAAAAAGAGGGGGGAGTAGAACCCCCTGCCTCTTTCTGACACAGGAACCTCCACCAAGACAGCCATGCGCCATAGTTCCAGGACTTCTGACTCCAGGGCCTGCTGCTCCTCAGATGAGGTTTTCAATGGCTGAATCGTCTTGTGTTGAAGGAATGTAGGAAGGGACCGACAGGTTAGGAAACTTCTTTTTATTGTCCCTCGTCTTTTTCAGGAGTTCATCCAACACCAGTCCGAACAAGTGTTCCCCTTCACAAGGGATGGCACAAAGCTTCGACCTGGCCTGGATGTCTCCCGGCCAACACTGTAGCCATAAAGCTCTTCGGGCTGCATTAGAAAGGGCCGCAGCTCTTGCTGCCATCCTGACTGAGTCTTCCGAGGCGTCTGGCAGAAAGGCTGCAGCCCCCTGCATCATGGGAAGCGTAGCCAAAATTTTCTCTCTGGATTCCTTATCCTTTACCCGAGTCTCTAACTGGTCCAGGCAGACCATCAAAGACGTGGCCGTAAAGGTGGCTGCCACCGCCGGCCTAAAGTATCCTGCTGACATTTCCCAAGCATCTTTAAGAAAGGTATCTGCTTTCTTATCTAGTGGGTCCTTCAGATTTCCCATATCCTCAAAGGGTAGCGAGGATTTCCTAGATGCTTTAGCGATTGCTGCATCCAGCTTTGGGGCTTTATCCCACGAAGACGAAGCAGACTCATCAAATGGATACCTTCTTTTGAAGGCCGGAGGTAAGGAGCCTTTTCTTTCTGGTCGCTTCCTCTCCCGAAGAATAAGAGAGTGGATGTTCTAGTTCAGAGGAAATGACCTGCGTGTTTTCTGATCTAGACCTCCGAACATGACGTCCTGAATGGATTTTTCTGGCATGGGCTCAACAATCCCCATAGTACTGTAAATGGACTTTACCAGTTTTTGCACCCGGTCAATAGGAAAGCAGGAATGGCCTGACCGAGCATCTGAAGAGGACAAAGTCGAAGCAGATGAACCTGAAACATCCTCATCTGAGTCACTATTATTGTCCGACACCGGGAATCCTTATTTTCGCCATGCTGACACTTTCCTGGGAAAGAGATCTCACGACTCCCTAACCTCAGCCCTAACAAATCTCTCTCAGGCTAGAAGCGATATCTGGCGTTTCTTCCGCTACTGTCTGCTGAATGCACGACTGGAACAGTCTCTTTCCATAAGAATCTGGCAGTAAGGCCCTGCAAGTTGCACACTCCTTATGCTTGGCCTTAGTGGTACACTTCTTCCCCTAGCAGAAAATTAGGAGAGACAAGGACAATACTACATCATCGAGTGAACTTTGACTAAGATCACTTACCAGTGAGGAGTAACTGAATGGTACCAGATTGCACGGGGGACACATCTCAGCTGAAGGATCCTCCCTAGAGGCTGAAAACTCATCAAGTCTGCTGGAGCTCCTCTGACAGGATCTCCTTTCACACACACAATCACCTCCTGCGCTGCAACGCGGTCGTCGCTGGGTCACTTGCAAGTGGGTTTCCTCAGTGGGTTTTATTTAAAAATAACAAACACAGTTATACTCACCTAACGCCAAATTCCTCTGAATCCATCATCTCCTGTAATAAAACAAAAACCAAAAAAAAAACAACAATATCATCGTTCTGTCCCATGCCGTAAGCCATGTCTGGGGGATTAATAGTTTTCAACCTGGATGGTGCCAAGAAGCGACTGTACAGGCTGAGAACCACTGGTGAATGAGCTGCTGCGAGTGACATCATCGTGGTTACCACCGGTTAACCAGGCTGCGTTCCCAGCAGGGCTGAACTGCTGTGACCTCAGCACTTTGGGAAAAAGTCAATGATGATGTCACCGCTGTTCAGGTAAGTGAGTTCACAGCAGATCAAAATGATAATTTCTCACCGTGATCTGCGGTTTAGTCAATGAGCTTAAACTGTTGTGACCTCATCACTCTGGAGGAGCTGCAAAGAAACACAACGCAGTTGGGAGAATCTGTCCACACGACATAGAAGAGTGGCAAGAAGAAAGCTATTTTTGATAGCAAACCTTAAGAAGTCCCATTTGCAATTTCCAAAAAGCCATGAAGGGGACATAGCTATCATGAGGAAGAAGTTGCTCTGGTCAGATGAGACCAAACTTTTAGGCTAAATGAAAACGTTATGTGTGGCAGAAAAATAACATTGCACATCACCCTGAAAACACCATCCCTATCGTCAAACTCGTAGGTGCAGCATCATGCTGTGGAGATGCTTTTCTACAGCGGGGACAGGGTAGCTGGTTCGAGTTGATGGGAAGATGGATCTGATACAGGGAAATCCTGGAGGAAAACCTTTTTAAGGCTGCAAAAGACTTGAGACTGGGGTAGGTTTACTTTCCAGGAGGACAATGATCCTAAACATATTGATAAAGCCTACAATGGAATGCTCTGGATCAAAACATTCATATTCAAAACAGACTTATTATGTAGGTGAAGACAATGCTATTTTACTCGATTTTTGTGAAAGGACAAGTACTTATTTTACATATGATGGCTAATAATAGGTCTACTGCTTTAACGGTTCTTTACTAGGACATTGCTGTGAGGTAGGTTGAGTCAGAAAGGAAATAAAGAATAGTGTGAGGGATTATAATGTAAGTATTGCACTGAAGCATATACGCTGGAGCTGTTAGAAATGAAAATACAGATGCTATTGAACTTACTGAAATCTTTCCAGCTGTGGTCATATCTTGATGCAGTCCCAGGTGCAGACATTTTTCTACAACAGATGAGACAATATGCTGCTACTGACATATTTTACCTGCACAGAAAAATAAAATGCTATACATAAAACATATCTAAAAAGAGTATTGATGTAGACTGCATAAAAATGTTGCAATAAAGTGTACAATAATTTTTTATATACAGTATACTGTAAATACTAATGTTAAAGCATCAAGGTAATTTGTAAAGGTCAGTCAACAACACGCTGCGTAGTTATATTAACTGAAAGATTCAGAATTACAGAATTGGTGTCATACAATACTTCTGATTTTAGGCTGTTTTTATTTTTTTTTATTTACAAAATTATGCATGCAATTATCTTGCCTGATATTTTAGCGCAGTTACATGGACCATGGGAAACCAAAAACTTGCGGCTATATTTAGCTTACATTTAACCCCTTGAAAGACCGTCGATACGCCTTTTAAAGCCGGCAGTTAAGGGTATTTATTCCTCAGCGCTGCTTTTTAACGGCGCTGAGAAATAAGGGTATAGCGCCTACCCAGTGTTGGAAAATCTCTCGAGTATTGGCTACTGGCGGTAGCTGAGACCCTGGAGAACATGATCAGGGCCGGTTTTTACAATCCTCTGTCACGTGATTGCTGTTCACCGAATAACGTCAACCACAAAAAAAAGTCTGATTTAAAATTCATTTCTCTCTCCTTTAATATGATCTAGCAAATCAGAGAAGAGAAAAATTACCACCCCTCCCCTCCGTCCCCCGACTCACCACGTCAACTTCCTAGAAAAAAAACGGAGGAAGCATGCTCTGTGAGATATCGGCCGGATCTCGGCAATAATAGAGAATTATTCCTATCACAGTGATCAAAACTAAAAAAAAAGTAAATCAAATCCCCCTTTCTCCCCCCTTAGTTAGAAAAAATATATAAAATAAAAATTTAAATTATTCCATTCTTTGTAGTTAGGGCTGGGGTTAGGGCTGTGGTTAGGATTGTATTGGGGTTGCAGTTAGAATTGGGAGTTTTTCAAAAGAAAAAAAAAAGAAAAATGATGACGATATGACGGCTAGTGCTGAGTGCAACATTGGCTTGTCATATAGAATATGTCGTTATTAGTGTTGAGCGCAAATGCTCGATACTCCAGTTTGCATCGGGCACCCAGGTATGTTGTATGGTTTTTGGGGTTTTTCTAAAAGCCGCAAAACATGCAGGGTAGGGACTCGAGTATGTCACTCAAGCACCCGCCATATCTGGTGCATATCCGATACAAAGTGGAGTAGCAAACCCATTGACTCAACAATAATGACAACATATTCAACATGACAATCTAATGTTATCAAATTCTGTGCCTTACCTGTGGGTTCAAAATACTCATTATACCCCTAGATAAAATCCTTGAGGATTGAAGTTTCCACTGTTTAGGCACATTATGGGCTCTCCAAACATGACATGGTTTCCACTCTATATTCCAGTCAATTTCACGTTCAAAAAGTCAAATAGTGCTCCTTCCCTTCTGAGCCCTACCGTTGTGCGCCAAAACATATGGGGCATCGGTATACTCAGGAGAAACTGAACAACAAATTTTGTGGTCCATTTTCTCTTGCTAACCTTGAAAAAATAAAGTTTGGGTATAAAGTAACTTTTTTGTGAAAAAAGTTAAATGTTCATTTTTTCCTTCCACATTGCTTCAGTTGGAAAATGGAAGAGGACAAATATCTCCAGCGTGTAATCCAATAAAATCAATTATTTTATTCAAGACATCTTAGTCATGGTACCATGACTAAGACCGCAAGAGGTTGAAACGGGTTGGTTGTTATGGGGACCCCCCATCCTTCCTTTCCTTTGTATTTTTAATACATACATTTTAAAATGTCTTCAATAAAATAATTGATTTTATTGGATTACACGCTGGAGATATTTTTCCTCTTCCATTTTCCATTGTGAACCACACCTCTAATCAAGGCTGCTCCGTGCGTGCTCAATCAGAGAAACCTGCGGAAGACTGGTGAGCTGACTATTTTCCTTTTCCCCTTTACCCATGCTATTGACATTGCTTCAGTTCTCATGAAGCAACTGAAGGGTTAATTAACTTCTTAAATGTGGTGTTGAGCACCTTGAGTGGTACAGTTTTTAGAATGGTGTAACGTTTGGGTATTTTCTGTCAGTATGCATGGTGCCCTCACCCCCAATCCTGGTATGTATGGTCCCCTCACCCCCCAATCCTGGTATTCATGGTCCCCTTCCCCCAATCCTGGTATGCATGGTCCCACCAATCCTGGAATGCATGGTCCCCTCACCCCCCAATTCCGGTATGCATGGTCCCCTCACCCTCCCAATCCTGGTATGCATGGTGCCCTCACGCCCCAATCCTGGTATGCATGGTGCCCTCATCCCCCAATCCTGGTATGCATGGTCCCCCTCATCCCTATCATAGGATGTATGGTACCCCCTCACCCTCCAATTCTGGTATGCATGGTCTCCTCATCCCCAATTCTGGTATGCATGGTACCCCTCACCCCCCTATCCTGGTATGCATGTGTGAAGGACAACCCCCGTCCTTCCCCGTCAGCAATGTGATGTAGCTCCACAGGCACAGCTCTCCGGCGCCCCCTTTGTCTCTTAGGTCAGTAAGGGAACTGCACCTAGAGCAAATGGCCGCCGGGGAGGGTGTCCGGTTACCCACTGGGTATTCTAAGATTCGTGATCAGAGTAAAAGCATCAGCCCAAGATTAATTTTATGGTTTAATTGCCTTAAGGGCGCACTAGATAATTACAGAAATATATAGTAAGCTATACAACGGAATTACAATGGATTTGCAGTCAAGAGTAAAATACAACAATAATGGTACAAGGCTTAGAGGTATTATCTAGAGGTCAATATTACCAGGTTGTAGGGGCATGTGGAGGCAGGGAGCTCTGCGATCCACAGGTGAAAGTCTTAGTTGCTTAACAATCCCCCAAAACGTGTACCGCTGCTCCCTTGGCAGATCTGTCCCTCGGTCCTTAGTTCTTCATTGTCTTGCTGCTGTGAGAATGGATCCAGTCTGCCCATAGCTCACAGTTTTTAAACCTGCTAGGTCCCTCCCCTCGGTGTCCAGGGTGGGATGATAATCTCCACCCTTAGCCCCCTGCAGAATTTATTCCCAATACCTAATAAATGGGTTAACTTTCTCCAGGACGATCGGATCAGGACACGAGAGGTACCAGCGGATGCAGTATGTTTTGCCTGTCGCGTGGAGATCAAACCTGGCCCGATTGGGTCTCTTTGGAGTGCCAATCTCTATATCTCAGACCCCGAGCCATCACCGACTCGGGAGTTGCACTATCAGATGCCCGAGGTCCGCAGGATCACGCAGGTATTTTTTATGAGTTTGTACCTAGAAAGCTGTGCTCATAATTCATAATCCTAGAACGGAGCCGTCATGGGTGGGAGACACAATAGATGTGTTTTCTGTGTCTAGCTGGCAGGTATCATATAATTGAAGCCCCCAGCTTTGAAGTATTGTTTGGCCTGGCCTACTTAGCATAACAGGCCTGGCTATTCACATTGAGCAGTAAATCCTGTCTTGAGTCGAATCTACTCAGCATACTAATAAACCTTTTCAAAGACCACACCCTATTGTATCGAATATGCCCAGAGGCAATAGGGAATTACAGAAGTTAGCTGCTGTGAATCTGTGAATTCAGACTACATGGCGGCTGGAGCAGGCCATATCTAAGATGGTGGCTGTTCCTTCCTCACACCTTCCTGCTTTAGAGGGCGCTAGGGGGTATCACATTCCTGTGTTCCCCATGCGCCCTTCCGCACCCTCTCCTTGCCGGGACAACCCATCAGCGTTACCATGGTCCCTGCCTCTTTTGTGGCGAATGGTGAAGTGGTACTGCTGGAGAGCGAGGCTCCAGCGTAGCAACCTCCCATTCGTCCCAGAGACAGTGTGTAACCAGCTGAGGGGGTTGTGGTCTGTTTCCACGGTGAATTGGCATCCGTACAAGTATGGCAGCAGACGCTGCAGGGCCCACACAATTGCCATATATTCCTTCTCCATCGTGGAATAGGCCACTTCCCTCGGCAGGAGCTTCCGGCTCAGGTACAAAATGGGGTGTTCATGGCCCGTAGTGTCAACCTGGCTGAGCACAGCACCGAGGCCGAAGTCGCTGGCGTCAGTCTGCACTAAGAACGGCAGCGTGAAGTTGGCTGCTGTAGTCCAGGAGAGCTAGAAAGGGCGGTCTTGAGCGCCTGGAAAGCTGTCTCGCAGGCGACTGTCCAGTCGACTGCGACGGGCAGCTTTTTCTTGGTGAGGTCAGTCAGGGGCGTGGCCAGGGCACTATAGTATGGAACAAACCTCCTATAGTACCCAGCAGTCCCAAGAAGGACATCACCTGCTTCTTGCTCCTGAAGGTGGGCCAGGATGCGATGGCATCCACCTTCCCGGGCTCTGGCTTCAGAGCTCCCCCACCTACCCAGTGTCCCAGGTAGTGGACCTCACTCATACCCAGCTCCCATTTTTCCGGCTTAATGGTTAAGCCTGCTCGCTGGATCCGCCCGAGCACCTGCGCCAGGTGCTCTAGGTGATCCTCCCAGGTGGGACTGAAGATGGCAATGTCATCCAGGTACACGGTCGCATACCCTTCCAGTCCCTCGAGCAGCGTGTTGACCATCCACTGAAAAATGGCAGGGGCATTCTTCATGCCGAAGGGCATCACCGTGGACTCGTACAGTCCAAATGGGGTGATAAAGGCAGAGCGTTCCCGTGCCCCAGGGGTCAGGGGAATCTGCCAATACCCCCTGCATCCATGATGGTCAGGTACTTAGCCCCGGCCAGCTGGTCGAGCAGGTCATCGATGCGCGGCATTGGGTACGCATCGGTGATCGTCACAGTGTTGAGCCCTGGAAGTCCACACAGAACCGCGTAGTTCAGTCCTTTTTAGGGACGAGGACTACAGGCGAAGCCCACGCGCTGTTGGACGCTTGGATCACCCCAGCTTCAACATCTCGTCTATCTCTTGGCGCATTTGCTGCTGCACCTCAAGAGAGACCCGATATGCTGAACGCCGGATCGGGGGGTGATTGCCGGTGTCCACGTCATGGACTGCTGTCTCAGTCCTTCTGAATAGCTCCCGAAAGGGGTGTAGGGTGACCCTCAGCTGGGAACGTTGGTCCTTTGAGAGCTTGTGGCCAACCCCCACATCCTCAATGGATCCACCCGCCTTGACTTGGGTGAGCAGATCCGGGAGGGTTTCTGCCTCTCCTTCCTCGGGAAGGTTGCACACTGGGAGAGCACAAGCCTCCCGCTTATGATGGGCCTTCATCATGTTCACGTGGAAGGCCTTCCTCCTTCCACGGGCATAGTCCAGGGTGACCAGATAGGTGACGGCGTTGAGCTGCTCGTGCACGAGGTATGGACCCTCCCAGGCCGCCTGAAGCTTCTTTTGAGGTACGGGGACCAGTACCCACACGTTTTGACCCACCTGGTAGGTCCGCTCACAAGCATTCTGGTCGTACCACCGCGTCTGGTCAGCCTGGGCTTGGGCCATATTGTCATGCACCAGCCGTGTCAAGGCCATCATTCGGTCCCGGAAGCGCACGACACTCAATGACCGACACTCCAGGGGTGGCTAAATCCCCTTCCCATGCTTCCTTCACCAGAGCAAGGGGCCCCCATACACGTCGCCCGTACAGGAGCTCAAAGGGGGAGAACCCCGTTGAGGCCTGTGGGACCTCCCGGTAGGCAAACAGCAGGTGTGGGAGAGACTGCTCCCAGTCTCTCCCATGGGAGTCGACCAACATCTTCAGCATCTGCTTTAAGGTGCCATTGAACCGCTCACACAGGCCATTTGTCTGTGGGTGATACAGGCAGGACACCAGATGTTGCACCTGTACCTGCTTACAGAGAGACTCCATCAGCTGTGACATGAACTGGGTCCCTCGGTCGGTGAGCATTTCCTGGGGAAACCCCACTCTGGAGAAAATCTCCAGCAAGGCAGTGGCCACTTTGTTGGCCCGAATGGACGACAAAGCTACCACCTCCGGGTACCGGGTGGCATAATACACTACCGTTAGTATGAAGCATTTCCCGGAGTGGCTGGGAGTGGACAGAGGTTCAACGAGATCCACAGCCACCCTCGAGAAAGGCTCTTCGATGATGGGCAGAGTTACCAGTGGGGCTTTGGGGTACCGCCCCGCCTTCCCCACCCTCTGACAGGTGTCACACGAATGGCAGTATTCTATCACCTCGGTCTTCATTCCAGGCCAGTAGAAATGCTGAGCTAGCCAGGCCCTGGTCTTAGTGATCCCTAGGTGTACGGCCATGGGAATCTCGTGTGCGACCCGCAACAATTCCGCCCTGAACAGATAGGGTACCACTAACTGTCGGTCCCTGGGCCATGCCTCCGGTGAACCCTGCTGGACCGTTACCCGGTACAGCCATCCCTGATCCCAGATCACTCGCTCGCGGTCAGACTCCAGGGGAGGCTGTGCCGCCTGCTCCTTGAGAGTTTTCAGGCTAGCGTCAGCTTCCACTGCTTCCTGAAATCCCTGACTTGATGTGGCAAGAATTGATGAAACTGCCACATCCTCTGTCAGTTCCCCGGGATCTGTCTCCTGGCAGCTGTCTGACTCGGCAGCCACTTGGTCGGAGAGGGGGAAACCGTCGGACCTCCACGAGGCTCCTTGGGCTTTGGGGCTCCCACTCCTGGTAACAGCGGCCACGACCGCTGAGACCACAGGTAGCGCCTGCTTCCTCTCGTCCCCTGACCAAGTCACCGGGTCAGGCAGACTTCCCTGGCCTCCTGACATCCCAGGTGTGGGGAACTCCTGCCCTGGGGTCTTACCTGGTGGCTGCTCTCCCGGGATGCCCCCTCCCCCCATGGCCTGTTCCTCCTTCTGCAGAGGCCCTAGACTCAGCAGGCTGGATTCAGTTAGGGGCCCTATACTGCCCATAGCAGCCCCTCCCTCCACCTCTGAGCTATCCCCTGCAGCCTCCTCACCAGTCCTCACTGTGAGCCCTGTGTGTGTAGTGTCAGCGCATGGCTTACCATCAGGTTTCCCTCCCTCCTCCACTGTTGGAGGCACATTCAATACATTAACATTAGCATTCACAGTAGAGTCATGACATTCTTGGGGAGCCAAACTTGGGGGTTCAGTGGCCACATACTGGGACACTAGCCGCCCCAAATCGGTCCCAAGCAACACATTGGCAGGGATATTTGGCGTTACTCCCACCTCCCGCATCCCCCTCCCGGCGCCCCAGTCTAAATACACTTCGGCGACGGGCAGCGCCGGTTCAACGCCTCCAATTCTGGAGACGGAAAGGGTTTTCCCAGGCACCAAGTCTTGAGGGGACACCACCTCAGGACATACCAGGGTTCGTTCAGTGCCTGTGTCCCGCAGTCCCATGACCGCTGAGCGGCCGATGGTGATGGGTTGGTAATTGTCCAGGGACCTCCCACCACCCCCTCTCACACACAAAACAGTGGACGGTTTCTGGGACAGGGATGGGGCCTTATGGCGCTGGGGACATGCAGCCTTAAAGTGTCCTGGCTGGTGGCAATGATGACAACGCCTGGGTTCTGTTCCTGGCCTGGAGAGGACAGCAGGGGGGTACCCCCCTGGCACTCTGGGGGCTGGATATGTGGCGGGGCAGGATTGGGCTTACCCCCTCTCCAGGTGCTGCTGGCAGTCTTCTTCGGCTCAGGCGCCCTGTTGTTGGCATACTCGTCTGCCAGGGCGGCTGTAGCAGAAGCCCACTTTGGTTTCCGGTCACGGAGGAACTGCTGAGGTCCTCTGGGCAGTTCCACAAGAACTGCTCAGTGACGAACAGTTCCTGGACCTCCTGGCGGGTGGTGAGCTCTAGACCCAAGGTCCAGTGTTCCGCAGCTCTCAGCAGGGCCCGCATGTGGCCGGTCCAGGTGTCCTTTGAAGCCCGCTGCAGGCTCCTGAACTTCCTGCAGTACGACTCCGGGTGAGGTTGTAGTGCTGGATCAGGGCCCGTTTGATGCTGTTGTAGTCCTGCTCCTCACCGGCAGGTAAGTCCCCCAAAACTTCCAGGGACTTACCCCCCTTATTGTGTGGCGATGAGAATTCTCATCGCCACACAATAAGAGAAAAAAGAATGGATTTACCTGTGGCCAAACACTTCTGCATCAACGGTCATAGCATGTTGGACATGCAATTACTTGTACTGAAAGGTGATTTCACATCTCAGAGACACAGGAGAGTTTGTGAATACAAATTGATGTGACCTTTGACACTCTCAATGCTGGAATGAACCTATCACATGGATTTATGGCCTATTACATCAATTAAGGAATTTGCTTCAAAGACCCTGTGAGAACATCACAAAACATTACCAGACCCTAATCAGAGGGCAATAAAACTTTCACACTCCTTATCTATGAACTAGTCCAATATTTATTGCCACAACTGTTCATCCCTCTCCCATAATGACAGTTCTGCTTCACGTCACTTGTCTCATCTATTGCATTTTTCTGTGCTGTGTTGTGTACAAATATGTGATTCTTCAGTTTTGTATTAGTCTTTGCCTGATGAAGAGACCTGAGTAGTCTCGAAAGCTTGCAATTTGTTACCATCTTTTCAGTTAGCCATTAAAAGGTATCAACCACTGAGGACTTTCAATTCTAAATATTTTTCTTTGTTTCCTGAGTGATGTTTGGACATATGACATTGTTTATCGCGGACACACAAATATCTGTTTTTTCTAGGCATGATATATGATCGCTTATGCTTTCGGCGAACAGGTTCTGATATTTATGTGACATGTCATATGTAAAAAAATCGGTAACATATGTAGAAGATAAAACAAAAATGACGGCCAGATGTAGATAATGCTAAAAGTCTTTATTGATTGAATTTTCTACACGTCCGTGAAGGCGCAGCCAGGGTCATGCAGGTTCTCGGGCATGCAGTGTCATGGGATACTGGAGAGACATATACAACTCTCCTGGACATTGTGGCAAATGTGCTGAGTGCTTTTTAAAGATGATAATCTCTCAGATATAAAATTTGACACGATTCTATCATTTTTTTGCTTATCATGAGTGAAATTCTCTAAAATCTTATTGAAGGGCAAGTTCCGAGCTAAAAAACGTAAAAAATATACACAGTAATGGCCGCATACAATACTATACGTATCCTGGATTTGTCTGTTTTGATAATAATAAGTCTCACAATTCTTGTTGAAGAATGTCACAAACTCGCGCGGAAAGATAACGCTGTCCACACATAATCCATATCTATCAAAATATATGGCATGCTTATCAACGCAGAGTACAATTAATATCCAGTGGCGGCCGGCTTGACGCGAGGGGTCTGTATTCGCTATGAATGCTACAGGCCTCTGATTTACTCGTTGTGTCGGAAGCAAATCACACGGAAACACACCGCCAAACAGTCGCTCTGTATAGCTATCCCCCTTCAGCAACGTCGTAAGTTGTAGACTATCCATCATTAATTAATTAAAATCGTACAAGATCTTTCTTCTATTATTAATTTCCTGAATGGCTGGCTGGGTTGATTGCAAAAACAAGCATATTTATCGTATGGGGGGTCGGTAGCGCAAATCGGACTTCAGCACACAGGTTACCTGTTTTAATGAGGGAGAAATGGCCCCCAGGTTCTTGATCAGGTGATAGATCAAACGCAAACGATGAATCCGGCCATAAACTCTTCACGATCTATGGCCATGGCACAATCAGCTTTCTGCTTACCGGATATATGGGCGAGAGCCATATACTCTCTGATGGCAAAATCAGCATTAAAGCTAGGATTATAAGGCCTCGCATGGATCTACTGCCCGTCCAGGTAGAGGGCTGTGTGGTTGACATTGTAGTGATGGAAGAGCAGCAGGTTTCTGGCATAAGATCCGCTAAATGCTTAATTATCTACAAAGCCCCAAAAAAACATTTTAGGTATCTGTCCTAGGAAGAGATTCTTGTGGTTCGTGATCTGTGTTCCAGCGGCTATACTGTACACTTTCATGCATGCCCGGTAAAAAGCGTACTTGGCTGTTGCTGACAAGAGGGCCTGACTGTGGCCTATTCGGACCGCCGGAGATACCTGCACTCTCTTTACAAAGAGAGCAGCTTGCGTGATTTGCACTTTCAGCCAAGGCCGGCGTCAGCACCCGGCATACCAGGGCAAGTGCCGGGGCCCTGAGCAGGCGGGGGGGCCCACTCGCCGTCGGGCACCCCGGCGCCCGTTAGCGGTGCTAGCGCCGCCACTGGGCCCCCCCGCTTGCTCAGGGCCCCGGCATCAGCCGGCGCAATACTCACCTCTCCCCGTGCCTCCGCTGCCGCAGCTCCGGGCTCCAGGGGGCGCCTGCGCCGGCGCTTCCTCTCTCACAGCAGCGCCGCTGAATTATGTCATCATTCAGTGGCCGGCTGTGGCAGAGAGGGCGCGGACGCCGGACAGATGAGGTGTGTGTGTGTTGCGGTGCTGTATGTGTGATGGTGGTGATGATGATGGGGAGGCACTGATGATGGGGAGATGATGATGATATTAATGGGGAGGCAATGATGATGATGATGGGAAGGCAATGATGATGGGGAGATGATGATGATATTAATGGGGAGGCAATGATGATGATGATGATGGGGAGGCAATGATAATGGGGAGGCGATGATGATGATATTAATGGGGAGGCAATGATGATGATGATGGGGAGACAATGATGATGATGATGGGGAGGCAATGATGATGGGGAGATGATGATGATGATGATATTAATGGGGAGGCAATGATGATGATAATGGGGAGGCAATGATGATGATATTAATGGGGAGGCAATGATAATGATGGGGAGGCAATGATGATGGGGAGATGATGATGATATTAATGGGGAGGCAATGATGATGATGATGATGATGGGGAGGCAATGATGATATTAATGGGGAGGCAATGATGATATTAATGGGGAGGCAATGATGATGATGATGGGGAGGCAATGATGATGGGGAGATGATGATATTAATGGGGAGGCAATAATGATGATGGGGAGGCAATGATGATGATGATGGGGAGAAAATGATGATGAGGAGGCTATGATGATGGGGAGGCAATGATGATCGTGGGGAGGCAATGATGATGATGGGGAGACAATGATGATGATGATGGGGAGGCTATGATGATGGGGAGTCAATGATGATAATGATGATGGGTAGGCAATTATGATGGGCAGGCAATAATGATGATGGGGAGCCAATGATGATGATAATGGGCAGGCAATGATGATGATAATAGGAGTCTTTCCACAGCGCCCTTTCCTGAGCCGTAACAGTGCAGAACGCAGCACAGTGTAGAGGAGAGCTCCATATTTTGTATAGAGCATTATATGTGGTCCAGTATTCTGTATGGAGCATATTGGGTCCAGTATTCTGTATGGAGCATTATATGGGGGATGGTGGGTGACATCCTGCATGGGGTATTATATGGGTGATGAGGGGGAGACTATGTGGTGCCCATAATATTGTATGGAGGACTGTACTGTCCAGTGTGTACTGTGCGCTGTGAGGATTTGGCGGTTTTTGAGCTATTGCACATTTTACAATAGATATCACTCATGTAATGGAAGAAGAGAAGTGTTTGGCATTGTACTGTACCTATATTTCTCTGCAGTATCTGTGCATCATGAATCGTGGTCTGTGTTAAGGGGGCCCACTGAGACTCTTTCGCCCGGGGCCCATAAAAACCTGGAGCCGGCCCTGCTTTCAGCGGATCGGCTTCAGCCGACATGAGGCAGAAAGCGTCCTTATTTCTTGTTAGCTTAACCTTAAGATTGAGTCCGTTCAATATTAGCTTTGGTTGATTAAATATATCACCAAAAATTGGCCCCAAGAGATCCAGAGGTTTGGAGCGGGAAGTTGCAGCGGCTCTTTTAACAAATCCCGCATTTGCTCCATCCAGGCTTTGGTCATTATGCTGTCCCGCTGTGTCTTTATAGAACAATCTTTCGGTAAATTGCGAGGCCAGCATCTGCGAGCTGTAATTTAAAAGGGTCTCTATGTACGCTCTATAGCTGTAGAGATTGTCCGATTGTGAGATAACTCGGTCGCCCAGAGTAATATCGACCTAATTAAAAAGAGTGGCTCTAGCTTATGAGCGCTACATGCGCGTCATCGGCGATAGCCGAATTATCATGCTTCATGATGCGACAATTTATGTACAGCAGGGTGTTATTCAGGTCGTAATAATAATCCCCACTACCCGATATGAGAAATTTCAGCGGTGCATTGTCCGACAGAGTGGCAACCAGTTGAACTTCTACAAATAGGGATTTCTCTATACTCGTCTGTGTCGGGGGTATGTCAAAAATATCCAGTTCAGATTTCGAGCACTCTACAGAAGCGTCATGAAGGAAAGCCATGTTGGTCAGAAGATGTCCTCCTCAGCGCGTCTCATTCGTTTCTGATGGGGTCGTCTCTTGGTTGTTTTTTTTATTCATGAGCATCGGGGATAAAGTGGGGCTCGAGCGCCTCTTTCTTTTTTGTGATTTTTTAGCGACATAAACTAGCCCCGCGCCATCTTGTTGGGGCTGCGTATTTATCCTGTTCATAAGGGCTGATGAGACAGTAGTGACAGCTTCTTTAGCAATGTTTTTGACAGCAGTCTTCACGTGTGGTTTTAACAATTCTAAGCCTTTTCTGAAAAGCCGTACTGCGCAGCGAAATAAGCCTTTAAATATCCCCGCCAGACCTGATCCGTACATGTACTCAGTCCCGCTGAACCCCTCTAACCCGTGCCCCGACTGAGCAATATAGTAGCGGGAATAAACAGCGGGGTCCCCGTATGGCCATTGAGCCAATATTTTTAGCGTGCTAATCGCGCCTCTTCCGGAAATGTAGTCTCACAATACTCTTTCCGTACTTGAATTTAACGGGGGTGCCTTGGTCTGATAAGATGGAGATTGTCACAGAATCAAAATGATGCTTGCATAAGGGCACGTAATCGGGACGTGTGTATTGTAGAGTGGTAATTTCACCGCTCTTGCCGCTTATCTGCGCCGTTCTCAGAAGTTGTACGTAACTGTCGCCCACAAGCTGGTGTTGAATTATATCCGTGTAGACGAATAATGTATAGAGCCCCGCTTTTATATCGGCATAAATCTTCTTCCGCTCAGCCTGGTTATTATCGCACGCCGCGATGTATGGATGGAGCCCTAAAATATGCCCCAATTTCACACCCGGGGCAAACTGTATCGTAGGGAAATCCGGCAGGGTAACACTCCGCTTCACATCGTCATAGCACAGCTTAAATCCGTCGCTGGCAATCTTCAAAATATCAATTCTCTCATTAATAGCCCGTATGAGGTCAGTGATTGTGGAATAAAATCCCGACTTTACGTAATATTCCTTCAGCACATCGCAGCGCTTTCCTATATAGAAATTCCCATCATACTGCTCAAACGTGTACCATGTATGGGGGTATTGAATCTCAGTTAGCGCAACTTTGTATTGGCCTGAAAGATGAACGGGCTTAGATAATTTGTGGTATACTCGGCGATTGTATTTTCGGGATATATATCGCCAGACGCGCTGGATGGGAGGGTGATAAAGAATGATCCAGCTTCCATGGTTATATGTCCGTCAGCTCCGAAGCGGCTATCCAAGAATTAAATTTGACAGGATAACCCTTCCATTTAATATAGCACTTAATTGCGCCCCTGACACGTTTTTTTCTCAAAATCTTCTCTACTCGGTAGACACGATTCTCATTGAAAGCTATTTTTTGCAGCTCTTCCTTATAAAATGATCCCTCGACAGCTTCGCCCGCTAAATCGCTAATTTTATAAAGAGGCTTATGAAATTTATTAGAGATGGCGATAATTAAAAATATCTCCTCGCTGAACGTCTGCTCATAACCTTTCATAAAAGAGTTCTTAAAACGGGATATCCTGACATGATCTCCAATTTTTAAAGAGGGTTTAATACGTTTATTAGTCATACTAGCCCTATAAATATTTTTCCATATTTGTAGCGAGTTTTGCTTCGTCACATCGCACGGCTGGGCGCGTATCGTGGTGTGGAAGGTGTGATTGTAATTGTGTACCAGACCGGGTAAAATATTGATATACCTAAAGGTATTATGCTTCGTGAGATAGCACCACATACGAGTTTTTAATGTGCGATTAAATCGCTCTACTATAGCGGCCTTTACGGTATTGTTGGTGAAAAAATTATGAATTTTATGCATTTTACAAATACGCTTCATGTGCGAATTCATAAATTCTTTGCCACGATCCATCTGTAATTTCTGCGGGGTACGTCGATCGCTTTCAAATATTAATTCGAATAACTGAGCTACAGTTGCGCCGGTCTTGTTGGGCATCGCGACAACCCACGCGTGTTTGGAGAGTACGTCAATCACAGTCAGGAGATATTTCACATCATCATTTAACCTCAAATATTCAATTAAGCTAACCAAATCCGCTTGCCACTGCGAATCATCGTCCGAGACATAAATCATATTTGTGGCGAATCTTTTTATTACAGGCTTATGAAGAGGGTAAGCATCCTGCTTATTCAGCCACTCGATCACTTCATGTTTTTTTATACCCCTCATTCTAACCGCTCTGTATAGGTTCGAAATACCGCTGAATGAGGCTGGAGCTTCAGGCGTGAAATATTGCTTCTCTAATATTATTTCAGCGCGTTTAGTCGCCATGATTGGATAAATGAATCTATGGCGATGATCAGAAATTCAGGCGTATAAAATGACGGATTTTAACCCCTTAATGACAGAGCCATTTTGCAGCTTAATGACGGGCCAATTTTTACAATTCTGACCACTGTCAATTTATGAGGTTATAACTCTGGAACGCTTTAACGAATCCAGCTGATTCTGAGACTGTTTTTTCGTGACATATTGTACTTCACGTTAGTGGTAAAAAATTTTGTATATGACTTGCTTTTATTTATGAAAAAAACGGAAATATGGCGAAAATTTTGAAAATTTCGCAATTTTTACATTTGAAATTTTTATGCCGTTAAATCAGAGATATGTCACACAAATTTCTTAATAAATAACATTTCCCACATGTTTACTTTACATCAGCACAATTTTGGGAACAAAATTTTCTTTTGTTACGAAGTTATAAGGGTTAAAAGTTGACCAGCGATTTCTCATTTTTACAACACCATTTTTTTTTTAAGGACCACATCTCATTTGAAGTCACTTTGAGGGGTCTATATGATAGAAAATACCCAAAAGTGACACCACTCTAAAAACTGCACCCCTCAAGGTGCTCAAAACCACATTCAAGAAGTTTATTAACCCTTCAGGTGCTTCACAGGAGCTGAAGCAATGTGGAAGGAAAAAATTTACATTTAACTTTTTTTGCAAAAGCTTTACTTCGGAACAATTTTTTTTTTATTTTCACAGGTGTTAAAAGAAAAAAATGAACTGCAAAATTTGTTGTGCAATTTCTCCTGAATACGCAGATACCCATGTGGGGGTAAACCACTTTTTGGGCGCACGGCTGAGGTCGCAAGGGAAGGAGCACCGTTTGACTTTTTCAACGCAGAATTGGCTGGATGCCATGTCGCGTTTAGAGAGCCCCTGATGTGCCTAAACAGTGTAAACCCCCCACAAGTGACCCCATTTTGGAAACTAGACCCCTTAAGGAACTTATCCAGATGTGTGGTGAGTACTTTGAACCTCCAAGTGCTTCACACAAGTTTATAACATAGAGCAGTGAAAAAAAAAATCATTTTTTTTCCACAAAAATGATCTTTTCACCCCAATTTTTATTTTCCCAAGGGTAACAAGACCCCAAAAGTTTTTGTGCAATTTGTCCTGAGCATGCCGATACCCCATATGTGGGGGTAAACCACTTTTTGGGCGCACGGCAGAGGTCGCAAGGGAAGGAGCGCCGTTTTACTTTTTCAACGCAGAATTGACTGGACGCCATGTCGCATTTGTAGAGGCCCTGATGTGTCTAAACAGTGGAAACCCCCCATGTGACGCCATTTTGGAAACCAGACCCCCTAAGGAACTTATCTAGATGTGTGGTGAGCACTTTGAACCCCCAAGTGCTTCACAGAAGATTATAACGGCCTGGCGTGAAAATAAAAAATCATATTTTTTCCACAAACCTGATCGTTTAGTCCCCAATTTTTTATTTTCCCAAGGGTAACAGGAGAAATTAGACCACAAAAGTTGTTGTCCAATTTGTCCTGAGTACGCTGATACCCCATATATGGGGGGGACCACTGTTTGGGCGCACGGCAGGGCTTGGAAGGCAAGCAGCGCCGTTTGACTTTTTTAAACCAAAATTGGCTGGAATTGAGATTGATCACACCATGTCGCGTTTGGAGAGCCCCTGATGCGCCTAAACAGTGGAAACCCCCCACAAGTAACACCATTTTGGAAACTAGACCCCCTATGGAACTTATCTAGATCTGTGGTGAGCACTTTGAACCTCCAAGTGTTTCACAAAAGTTTATAATGCCTGGGTGTGAAAAAAACAAAACAATTTTCCACAAAAATGATTTTATAGTCACAAATTTTTTATTTTTCACAAGGAAATTGGACCCTAAAAGTTGCTGTCCAATTTGTCCTGACTACGCTGATACCAAATATGTGGGGGGGAAACTGGGCGCACGGCAGGGCTTGGAAAGGAAGTAATAAAGTTTTGGAATGCAGACATTGATGGGGGTCATGTTCCATTTGTAGTGCCCCAGATGTGCCTAAACAGTGGAAAACCCCACAAGTGACCCCATTTTGGAAACTAGACCCCCTAAGTAACTTATATAGATCTGTGGTGAGCACTTTGAACCCCCAAGTGTTTCACAAAAGTTTATAATGCCTGGGTGTGAAAAAACAAAACAAGTTTCCACAAAAATGATTTTTTAGTCCCAAATAATTGATTTTTCACAAGAAAATTGGACCCCAAAAGTTGTTGTCCAATTTGTACTGAGTACGTTGATACCAAATATGTGGGGGGGGGAACTGTTTGGGCACACAGCAGGGCTTGGAAAGGAAGTAATACCGTTTTGGAATGCAGACGTTGATGGGGGTCATGTTTCATTTGCAGTGCCCCAGATGTGCCTAAACAGTGGAAAACCCCCACAAGTGACCCCATTTTGGAAACTAGACCCCCTAAGGAACTTATCTAGATGTATGGTGAGCACTTTGAACCCCAAAGTGCTTCACAGAAATTTATAAACGCAGAGCCGTGAAAATAAAAAATGTTTTTTTCCTCAAAAATGATTTTTTTAGCCAGCTATTTTTTATTTTCCCAAGGGTAACAAGAGAAATTAGAACCACAAAATTGGTTTGCAATTTGTCCTGAGTACGCTGATACCCCATATGTTGGGGTAAACCACTGTTTGGGCACACGGCAGGGCTCGGAAGGGAGGGAGCGCCATTTGACTTTTTGAATTCGTGTTGGGGGAGACCCCCTGATGTGCTTAAATAGTGGAAACCCCTCAATTCTAGCTCCAACCCTAACCCCAACACACCCCATAACCCTAATCCCAACCCTAATCCTAACCCTAATCCCAACCCTAATTCCAACCCTAATTGTAACCCTAACCTTAATTGTAGCCCTAACCCTAATTGTAACCTTAATCCTAATTGTAACCCTAACCCTAATTATAACCCTAACCCTAAGGCTAGGTTCATTTTGCGTTTTACCAGCCCGTTCAACACATAGCGTTGACGGGCTGGTAATGGTATAGCATAACGCGATCGCGTTATGCTATACCCGCTAGCGCAGAGGAATCAGCAGATGATTCATCTGCGCTAGCGGTGACGGAGCCCAGACGCTGCAGCCCGCATCTGAGGCTCCGTCACTGAATGATGGCACGTCGCGAACGCATGCCGCTTTACGGCATGCGTCGCAATGCGCCCTCAAATGGGGGTGAATGGCAGCATTAACGGACTGCATTACACCACGTTATACTGCGGTGTAACACAGTCCGTCTAACGGACTGCCATAACGCAGTATGAACCCAGCCTAACCCTAATGATAACCCTAACCCTAGCCCTAACCCTAGCCCTAACCCTAACGGAAAAATGAAAATAAATATAATTTCTATATTTTATTATATGTCCCTAACTAAGGGGGTGATAAAGGGGTGGTTATGTACTGTTTTTTTTATTTTGATCACTGTGATAGCATATCACAGTGATCAAAATGTACTTTTAGGAGAATGAATGAAAATTTTGTTTGAATCTGCGCATGCGCCCGCCATTTTTTTTTTTACAGGAAGATCCGGGAGCCTGGGGCCTGCCGGAGGACGGGGGATACCGAGAGGTACAGGAGGGGGGATCTGGGGACCCTAATTCTCTCCCCTCTGATGTGCGATCATATCAGAGGGGAGAGAAATCTTTTTTTTTTTGCGGTCGCCGTTATACTCGGTATAACGGCAATCGCGACACCGGGGTCGATAACTACCGACCCAGATCATGTTCTCTGGGGTCTCAGCTACCCTCGGCAGCTGAGACCCCAGAGAAAATTGCCCACCCCCGGCAGATCGCGGCGGGCGCACTGAGCATGAGCCCGCCATTCAAGATGGAGGCTCCCACTCGAGGAGGCAGGTGGGCCCGGGGGCCACAAGGGGCATATTGGGGGCCACAAGGGGGGGATCAGGGACCCTTTTTCTCTGTCCTTTGATGACCAATGACATCAGAGGACAGAGAAATTAAATGGCGCATCAGATTTTTTTTGTTGTTGTTGCGATCGCCGTTATAGGGTTAATAACGGCAATCGCAACATCGGGTCGGTAAAAACCGACCCGATTCATGTTCTCTGGGGTCTCGGCTACCCCCGGTAGCCGAGACCCCGGAGAAGATGCGCCTCTGGGGAGCGCTATTCACTTTTTCCACAGCGCCATTAATTAACGGCGCTGTGGTTTAAGTACCCTTAATGACCGCCGTTAAAAGGCGTACCGGCGGTCGTTAAGGGGTTAATTAATAGACGCAATAATTGTGCTAACAGAAGATGTAACTGGACTGATTTTTTTTCTGTCTCTCTCTGTGGGGGTGTTGACAGAAGGCGTGTTCTCTCTGCAGCCCGTAATAAATCCAGGGGTTTGCAGCCTGCTAGTACATCACACAGCTGCAAAGTTCCTCAGGGTCAAGTGATTCCAGGCATCTCTGAACTAATCTCAGTGTAAATATATACAGGACTCTGAAATTCCTATTTTGTCTCATGAATATGTACAATTGCTCAATTATATTTAAGTATGCATAGTTAAAGCCGCTATTTGTTTTAATAATTTAGCAGTGTTTTCATACTTGAGCTTAATTTGTTTTAATAATATATCCTTATATTTATGACGGTATAATTTATGTAATACATCGCTTAATAAATGTTAAGATCAACGTTAGTAGCGTATTCACGTCTGTGGTGTCTACTCTTGTATAAAGACTTATTTTGTATTACGCATATTCTGGTTAATATAGTCATATTATTGCGCTAGGCGCAAGTTTAGTTCGCTTACTATATAAATCGTATTTGCCCGCTGTGTAGAATTAATATAAATAGCGGCGAAAATTCACACACAATTTTATTTTAGATGGAGGGGCATAAGCTACATCTGTTTTAATAATATAAACGTGTATCCGTCACGCTATATTTATGTAATACACTAGTTAAAAGCTATTTGCTTTAACCCCTTAAGGACAGAGCCATTTTGCAGCTTAATGACCGGGCCAATTTTTACAATTCTGACCACTGTCACTTTATGAGGTTATAACTCTGGAACGCTTTAACGAATCCCGCTGATTCTGAGATTGTTTTTTCGTGACATATTGTACTTCACGTTAGTGGTAAAATTTCTTTGATATGACTTGTGTTTATTTATGAAAAAAACGGAAATATGGCGAAAATTTTGAAAATTTAACAATTTTCAAACTTTAAATTTTTATGCCCTTAAATCAGAGAGATATGTCACACAAATTTCTTAATAAATAACATTTCCCACATGTCTACTTTACATCAGCACAATTTTGGGACCAAAATTTTTTTTTGTTACGAAGTTATAAGGGTTAAAAGTTGACCAGCGATTTCTCATTTTTACAACACCATTTTTTTTTTAGGGACCACATCACATTTGAAGTCACTTTGAGGGGTCTATATGATAGAAAATACCCAAAAGTGACACCATTCTAAAAACTGCACCCCTCAAGGTGCTCAAAACCACATTCAAGAAGTTTATTAACCCTTCAAGTGCTTCACAGGAGCTGAAGCAATGTGGAAGGAAAAAATTGACATTTAACTTTTTTTGCAAAAGCTTTACTTCGGAACCAAGTTTTTTTATTTTCACAAGTGTTAAAAGAAAAAATGAACCACAAAATTTGTTGTACAATTTCTTCTGAATACTTCGATACCCCATATGTGGGGGTAAACCACTTTTTGGGCGCGTGGCAGAGGTCGCAAGGGAAGGAGCGCCGTTTGACTTTTTCAACGCAGAATTGGCTGAATGCCATGTCGCGTTTAGATAGCCCCTGATGTGCCTAAACAGTGGAAACACCCCACAAGTGACCCCATTTTGGAAACTAGACCCCTTAAGGAACTTATCTAGATGTGTGGTGAGAACTTTGAACCTCCAAGTGCTTCACACAAGTTTATAACCTAGAGCCGTGAAAAAAAAAAATAATAATTTTTCCACAAAAATGATCTTTTCACCCCAATTTTTAATTTCCCAAGGGTAATAAGACCGCAAAAGTTTTTGTGCAATTTGTCCTGAGCATGCTGATACCCCATATGTGGGGGTAAACCACTTTTTGGGCGCACGGCAGAGGTCGCAAGGGAAGGAGCGCTGTTTGACTTTTTCAATGCAGAATTGGCTGGACGCCATGTCGCATTTGTAGAGGCCCTGATGTGTCTAAACAGTGGAAACCCCCCCCAAGTGACCCCATTTTGGAAACTAGACCCCCTAAGGAACTTATCTAGATGTGTGGTGAGCACTTTGAACCTCCAAGTGATTCACACAAGTTTATAACGTAGAGCCGTGAAAATAAAAAATCATATTTTTTCCACAAAAATGATCTTTTCACCCCAATTTTTATTTTCCCAAGGGTAACAAGACCCCAAAAGTTTTTGTGCAATTTGTCCTGAGCATGCCGATACCCCATATGTTGGGGTAAACCACTTTTTGGGCGCACGGCAGAGGTCGCAAGGGAAGGAGCTCCGTTTGACTTTTTCAACGCGGAATTGGCTGGACGCCATGTCGCATTTGTAGAGGCCCTGATGTGTCTAAACAGTGGAAACCCCCCACAAGTGACCCCATTTTGGAAACTAGACCCCTAAGGAACTTATCTAGATGTGTGGTGAGCACTTTGAAGCCCCAAGTGCTTCACAGAAGTTTATAACGCCCGGGCGTGAAAATAAAAAATCATATTTTTTCCACAAACCTGATCGTTTAGTCCCCAATTTTTTATTTTCACAAGGGTAACAGGAGAAATTGGACAACAAAAGTTGTTGTACAATTTGTCCTGAGTATGCTGATACCCCATATATGGGGGGGGACCACTGTTTGGGCGCACGGCAGGGCTTGGAATGGAAGCAGCACCGTTTGACTTTTTCAAACCAAAATTGGCTGGAATTGAGATTGGACACCATGTCGCGTTTGGAGAGCCCCTGATGCGCCTAAACAGTGGAAACCCCCCACAAGTAACACCATTTTGGAAACTAGACCACCTATGGAACTTATCTAGATCCGCTGTGAGCACTTTGAACCCCCAAGTGTTTCACAAAAGTTTATAATGCCTGGGTGTGAAAAAAAAAAAAAAAAACAATTTTCCACAAAAATGATTTTTTAGTCCCAAATTTTTGATTTTTCACAAGGAAATTGGACCCCAAAAGTTGTTGTCCAATTTGTCCTGAGTACGCTGATACCAAATATGTGGGGGGGGGAAACTGTTTTGGCGCACAGCAGGGCTTGGAAAGGAAGTAATAACGTTTTGGAATGCAGACGTTGGTGGGGGTCATGTTCCGTTTGCAGTGCCCCAGATGAGCCTAAACAGTGGAAAACCCCCACAAGTGACCCCATTTTGGAAACTAGACCCCATAAGGAACTTATCTAGATCTGTGGTGAGCACTTTGAACCTCCAAGTGTTTCACAAAAGTTTATAATGCCTGGGTGTGAAAAAAAAAAATCAATTTTCCACAAAAATGATTTTTTAGTCCCAAATTTTTGATTTTTCACAAGGAAATTGGACCCCAAAAGTTGTTGTCCAATTTGTCCTGAGTACGCTGATACCAAATATGTGGGGGGGGGAACTGTTTTGGCGCACAGCAGGGCTTGGAAAGGAAGTAATAACGTTTTGGAATGCAGACGTTGGTGGGGGTCATGTTCCGTTTGCAGTGCCCCAGATGAGCCTAAACAGTGGAAACCCCCCACAAGTGACCCCATTTTGGAAACTAGACCCTTAAGGAGCTTATCTAGATGTGTGGTGAGCACTTTGAACCCCCTAGTGCTTCACAGAAATTTATAAACGCAGAGCCGTGAAAATAAAAAATCATTTTTTTTCTCAAAAATGATTTTTTTAGCCAGCTATTTTTTATTTTCCCAAGGGTAATCGGAGAAATTAGAACCCCAAAATTGGTGTGCAATTTGTCCTGAGTATGCTGATACCCCATATGTTGGGGTAAACCACTGTTTGGGCGCACGGCAGGGCTCGGAAGGGAGGGAGCGCCATTTGACTTTTTGAACGCCACATCGTGTTTGGAGACCCCCTGATGTGCCTAAATAGTGGAAATCCCTCAATTCTAGCTCCAACCCTAATCCCAACACACCCCTAACCCTAATCCCAACCCTAATCCTAACCTAAATCCCAACCCTAATTCCAACCCTAATTGTAACCCTAACCCTAATTATAACCCTAATTATAACCCTAACCCTAAGGCTAGGTTCATTTTGCGTTTTACCAGCCCGTTCAACACATAGCGTTGACGGGCTGGTAATGGTATAGCATAACGCGATCGCATTATGCTATACCCGCTAGCGCAGAGGAATCAGCAGATGATTCATCTGCGCTAGCGGTGACGGAGCCCAAACGCTGCAGCCCGCGTCCGAGGCTCCGTCACTGAATGATGGCACGTCGCAAACGCATGCCGCTTTACGGCATGCGTCGCGATGCGCCCTCAAATGGGGGTGAATGGCAGCGTTAACGGACTGCGTTACACCGCGTTATACCGCTGTGTAACGCAGTCCGTCTAACGGACTGCCATAACGCAGTATGAACCCAGCCTAACCCTAACGCTAATTATAACCCTTACCCTAAGGCTGCTTTCACACTTCCGGCGGGCGCCTGTCGGCGCCCCCGGCATTTTGCCGCAGCGCCGCATCAGAATACCTGATGCGCCGCCGGCGGTCGCATGCGGTTTTTTGCCGGATGGTTTCTGATGCCCGGAGACATCAGAAACCATCCGGCAAAAACAAAAAACGTTACATGCAGCGTTTTGTCCGGCCGCCGCAATGCACATTTGCGCCGCATCCGGACAAAACCGCATGCAACGCATTGACATGCGGCGCCATCCGGCGCTAATGCAAGTCAATGCAAAAAAAAACGCATGCGGCACATCAGATTTTCTGATGCGGCGCTGCGGCTAAATGCCGGGGGCGCCGTCAGGCGCACACCGGATGTGTGAAACCAGCCTAATGCTAACCCTAACCCTAATTATAACCTTAACCCTAATTATAACCCTAACCCTAATTATAACCCTAACCCTAACAGAAAAATGAAAATAAATATAATTTCTACTTTTTATTATATGTCCCTAACTAAGGGGGTGATAAATGGGGGGGTTATGTGCTGTTTTTTTTATTTTGATCACTGTGATAGTTTATCACAGTGATCAAAATGTACTTTTATGAGAATGAATGAAAAAAAATTTGAATCTGCCGCCAAGCAGATCGGCGGGCGCACTGCGCATGCGCCCGCCATTTTTTTTTTGCAGGGAGAAGAAGCCGGGATCCTGGGGCCTGCGGGAGGACGGAGGACACCGGTAAGTATATGGGGGGGCGATCGGGGGACCGGGGGACCCTCATTTTCTCCCCTCTGATGTGCGATCACATCAGAGGGGAGAGAAATCATTTTTTTTTTTTTTTTTTTTTGCGATCGCGGCTATGCTTGCATAGCCGCGATCGCAACACCGGGATCGGTGAATACCGACCCGGATCATGTTCTCTGGGGTCTCGGCTACCCCGGTAGCCGAGACCCCAGAGAATATTTGCCCATCCCCCCACCAGCACAGCGGCACATAGCGGCGGGCGCACTGGGCATGCGCCCGCCATTGTCTTAACGGCGCCGGCACCGGGGGACACCGGAGGGCCCGGGGGCCACATGGATCTTATAGGGGGCCACATGGGGGTCCTGGGGACCCTTTTTCTCTGTCCTCTGATGTCCGATGACATCAGAGGACAGAGAAATTAAATGGCACAACTTTTTTTTTTTTTTTTGTTGCGGTCGCCGTTATAGGGTTAATAACGGCGATCGCAACATCGGTGTCGGTAAAAACCGACCCGATTCATGTTCTCTGGGGTCTCGGCTACCCCCGGTAGCCGAGACCCCGGAGAAAATGCGCCTCTGGGGGGCGCTATTCACTTTTTCCACAGCGCCGTTAATTAACGGCGCTGTGGTTTAAGTACCCTTAATGACCGCCGTTAAAAGGCGTATCGGCGGTCGTTAAGGGGTTAAAATAATCTGCACCATCGCAATACATACCTAATATTATCTAGTTATATATGCTGTATTGATAAGGTGTAACGATGCATGGCCTAATTAATACCTTACCCTTTTTTATTTAAGATGGCGCCCAGATATTCTTGCGCTCAATATGATACTCTGCTTTCATCCAAACAATTAGGTATGTTTTATAGCGTATATAGTGTACGCCGTATTGTCTCGTGTTGTCTGAGTCTGTGTTTTGTATATAAATGATATATTTCATTCTTTCTTATTTAAGAAGAGAGTGCGCATCCCGACTACACCTATGCCAACCTGTTCTTTACGCAGAATTATGAGCCCCTTGATTTTCTACCTTTGAATCCATTAGAGAATAGCAACTCTGCTAGCAAGCAGCAAGCATCTATCTTTCAGCAGTCTGTCACAGGTAAGAAACCTATATGTATATCCGATGATTTAAACCTGTGTATCTAGACAGGGAACTAAATACATTTTCTCATACTGATACCGGTCGACTCCAAGCGGGCTGTGTGGCTGAAAACAGTGCTGCATCTGAACCAGGCGAACACCGCGATTCCGATGTTGTGCTCATGGAGGATCCCCAGGATTCAGATGTCGAGTTCGTAGAACCGCACTATAATTGTGTAACCCGCGCGATTCCCGACGCTCCTAAAAGATGCGGGAATTTGTTAAGCACCCCGCTCAGGAATAGAAAAGGTAATGGATCCTTGAAACATGCACAATTCTCACTTTTATGTGTATGTATCCTGTGTAGACAGCATTTCTCCAATAACTAGTAGATATATTTTATTTACATGTGTTACGCTAGTAATGTATCTTTGAAATACATACGATCCCCAGCTTTGTGTATGTATCCTGTGTAGATATCATTTCTGGGGTAGCTAATAGTTATATTTTATTTACAGGTGATAAACTAGTGGCCAGGAGGTTGCAATTTGAAAAAGAAAATATCCCCATACGACAGCGATCGAGCAGCGAGATGCCCGCTAATTCAGTACCCTCAGAAGTGCAGTACCCGAGTCATACTTGTTAAGTTTATATGTCTACTCTGCTCTATAGTGTATTTATACAAACAATCATAAACTGATTTCACGGATAGCTGGTGCGGCTAACTTTTCAAATATTGGGTTGAATCAGAGTAAAGTGAGGCATGGAGCTTTTCCTATATTACGCGTGATTCGCGTCTAACTACCATGTATCTTTTCTTTAGTTACGACGAATCTTCAATCACGAGTTTTGCAACAGCGCAATTTCGGATCGTCGGTGGATCCGCCGCAAAAAGCTAATGCGCCTGTGAGAACAAAGCCTCTTTCACTGAGCTGTGTTGCGGATCGAGAAGAAGCCCAAGCGCCAGCCATACACCCCGGGAATACGGAGAGTAGTAGGCGGAACAATATACGGCTGTGTCAATTTACACAATCCGCAGATATTACCACGGCAGAACCGTCTAGCAATTTAGCCAATGCATTACCTCTAAAGAAACGCTCAGTATCGTGGCGGCGTGTAAGTAAGAAGCAGAAGGTTGATAATCGATCAGCTTACACAGCGACACCTGTGTGGGGTGATGAGCACGTAAAAATTTTCTTGACATGTCTGCACACTACGCGCATACCAAACTCGTGCAGAGCAAGCTAAAATCTTTCTGTGACACGTATGAAAGACTGATAAATGCATGTCCAACACCTGACATTATCGCTGAACTATGTGATTTTAAACAAAATTATGCAAATGCACAATCATCTGTGAATTTAAATAAATTTGTGTGACTAAGAATGGATGATTATGAGTTGAAAAAATTAACTAAAATAATCCCACAAAGATCTTATAGAGCTAGAGTCATTAAGAAGGCTCTAGAGATGTTAGTTAGCTCCATAAGTTCACAAGTCGCTAGAGGCGGGCGAAACTCAGCTCACGGCGCAATAGCTAAGCATTACTCCCAGAGGCTGTTACATGATCTCGCATCCCATTTACACAACTATGATGACCCTGGAGATGCCAACAGCCGTGAGTATCCAAATGTTCAAAGCAATGAGCATCTTGATACACACACAATAAATCCTCATGATGCAGCCTCTGTAGGTAATAGTGTTTATGATAGTGAGGTGTGCCTAGGATCATTCAGAATTTTTACAACATTTTTATCAGCAGCAGCTGGACCTACCCAATTTCACAGCTCGCATACATACCGATCATTTTAGATTTGCAAATTTGGAGCGTGTACATTCATCTGTCATGTATGTAGTCGCCACAGAGAACACTCACATTCAACATGCTCTGAGCGGGGGTGAAAAACATGTGAAATATTTTTAGATAGTGATTCACATGTTAGCATTTAACACATAGACTATGAATTTCCCTGTTGTTTTTACCACGGCTGTGCGACGTGCTATAATGAAAGTGATACTGTTGTGAACGTGTTGGAGACGACTTCGGAGCTGAAGCTCCTCTGGTGGTTGCTGAGGGTATTGAACCTATGTTGAACAGCAAAAGTCCAACACCTGCAATTTATGATTGGTTATCTGGCGGGACGGACTGGCCTGATATAAGTGAGCTGACCACCCATGATCTCTGCCGGTGATCAATTGTTCTTCCTGGTCTAGGTTGGAATTCAGCTTGCTTTTCTGCTGTCTCCTGCTATCATTCAGATAAGTTACTTTCTTTTTTTATTCTGTGGTTTGATTTTTCCTTGTTTTTGCTGGCTTGCTTTTGAGTTCAGCCGGGTCCCCTTTGGGGGCTTGTGCTGGTCTCTGTTCTCTTTTTGTATTTGTTCATTTGCTCAGTTCTTGTGATATTTTACTGCTGGGTAGCTGCGTGTTCACACCAGAGATCTGATATAGGTGGTCGAGACCGTGTGGTCTCAGCATTTTTGGATTCAGAAGTGTTGGGAGTTTTTCCTACGGTTTTTCTGGATTGCAGACAGTATTCTCTCCTGTGCTGTACTATCTAGACAGTTTGGGCCCCAGCATTTGCTCATTCTATTTTCTGTTTGTGTTCGTGTTTTCATCTTGTCTAACCGCCATTAAATGTTTGGGGGCTTCCTATTCTTTTGGGGCTCTACTCCAGAGCAGTTAGCTTTCCTCTTTCCATCTTCAGGGATAGCTAATCTCTCCGGCTGTGACGAGGCGTCTAGGGCACTGTAGGAACGTCCCACGGCTGCTTCTAGTTGTGCGGTTAGTTTAGGAGTCTGCAACCTATTAGTTTCCAACCTCTCTGGTGTTTGGCTGCCTATGCAGTTTTTTGCTCCTGCCCTCCTCAGCTGCCAAAACATAACAGATACAAATAAGGTCACAATCACCACCTACGGGCAATTATGTTATGCCTTTTTAGCTATAAAGAGCTACCTACAGAACTGCGGGTACACAATAAGCCCTCTGTGGGTGCATGAGTGGTGTGAATTGTTTGAAAAGTTTGTAAACAAAACTAGAACATACCCTGTAGGGCACTCCGACATCATCTGCGACAATTTTGCTTTCATTAAAAAATACTTTGACGCTGCTAAAGTCAAGGTCTATCCACCAAGAGATTTACTTTTTCCTGTTCACACACTAAAACTCGACAATAAATTAATGTCATCCCTTTGCAATACAACCGGTGTAAATTCACAGGCAGCGGAATGCACACATAGACAGATCTCCAAGTCTTTCTTAAATTCTTTATGGGACAGGTTTGCTCAGCGACCTAAGCTTACAAGCACCAGCATTGTTGGGGGCCCAGGTGTGGTTTTTAGCTAACTGTTCCTGCCCTACTATGACATTTCAATGTTGTATTTTATAGACTGCTTTACAACAGCGTATGCACGGCTAGAGATCTATTCGTTGTTGGCCCGCCTGCAGGAGAGGTGCCTTTTATCACGGTGAGGATTGCAAGAGAACTTACCAGTGCAATCTCCCGGAAGACGAGTGCAGAAGAAAGCTTCAGGCTCCTAGGAACGCAGGGTGAGCAAGGCAGGAGAGAGATGGTTTCAGGGCCTGAATCACCTGACAGTTGAGGGGCGTGGCTTCAGCTCCAGGGAGCTAGAAGCTGAGGGAGAACTCCTAGAAAGGTAACTACGGGACAAAGTTACCCAGGGGCACAGACAGAGACGTAAATCTGAACAAGCCAAGGTCAAAGCACGAGAAGACAGTATAGTACCAAGGATGAGACAGAACGGATAGTCGGAGCCAGGCAGAGGTCAAAACCAAACAGACAGCGAAGGTACAGAAACAGAATCCAACAAGCAGTATCCAGAGATCAGACCGAGTCAAAACCAAAGTATCAGGCAAACCAGAACACAGCACAAACACACAACACAACACAACACAAACACACAAGGGCGAAAGTATAACTGACAGGGATTGGAGCTTCCTAGGGCTATAAGAAGCTCTCCCCGAACCAAGGAGAGGCCACAATAATAAGCCCCAGGTGTGCAGGTAAGAGCTTGCACTGGGATCAAAACCTTAACCCCTAGCGTGCAGGTCAACCCTGCACTGGGATCATGACAGTACCCCCCTCTCAACGGGGGGCATCAGTTCCCCAGCCGGCTGGCTATGTGAGTTTTTAGAACGAGCGCAGACCCCACAACCAGAAACAAATTTTTTTATGTCAGAGCTAAGAGTAGGCCACCAAAAGATCCTAGCCACCACCCGACGTGTGGCAGATATACCAGGGTGAGCACTGAGCTTGGATTCATGGAACTCCTGGAGGAGTTCAAGCCGAAGCTGCTCTGGGACAAACAACTTACCCCCTGGCTTGGCAGCAGGGGCCAGAGACTGGGCCCCCTCAATCTCCTGTTCCAACTCAGACGAGACCACTGCCAACACAACCCCAGGGTGAAGAATGGAGGAAGGTGGCTCAGGGGGAGACACCGGATGAAAACTGCGAGATAAGGCATCAGCCTTGATATTCTTTGACCCCGGACGAAACGTAATAGTAAACTGAAAACGGGAAAAAAAAAGTGACCAACGGGCCTGTCTGGGCGTTAGTCTCTTAGCAGACTCAATATATGATAAATTTTTGTGGTCGGTAATCACAGTAACCGAGTGACTGGCCCCCTCCAAAAAGTGCCTCCATTCTTCAAACGCTAACTTGACCGCAAGAAGCTCTCTATTGCCAACATCGTAATTCCTCTCAGCAGCAGAGAATTTCCTGGAAAAAAAAGCACATGGCCTGAGGTTGGTCAGAGTGGCAGGACCTTGGGACAACACAGCACCCACCCCCACCTCAGAGGCGTCCACTTCCACAATAAATGGTTTGGACGGATCTGGCTGTACCAACACCGGAGCAGTCATAAAGCATTTTTTCAGACTAGCAAAGGCCTCTTTTGCGAGCGAGGACCAATTTTTCACATCCGCACCTTTGCATGTTAAATCTGTGAGTGGTTTGACCACCTGCGAAAACCCCCGAATAAATTTGCGGTAGTAATTGGCGAACCCCAAGAAGCGCTGGAGCCCTTTAAGATCTCGGGGTTGTACCCAATCCGCAATGGCCTGCACCTTCTTGGGGTCCATACGAAAACCCTCACAGGACACAATCAATCCCAAAAAAGATAATTCTTGAACAAAAACACACACTTCTCCAATTTAGCAAACAGATGATTTTCCCTAAGTCTTTGGAGAACAGTTCGTACATGATTCATATGAGAATGACTGTCGGGGGAATATATAAGAATATCATCTAAGTAGATAACAACAAAACGACCAATGAGATCAGAAAACACCACGTTGATCAAATTCTGAAATATGGCGGGAGCATTGGTAAGACCAAACGGCATGACTAAATTTTCAAAAAGTCCCTCGGACGTGAGGAACCAGTTTTCCATTCATCCCCCTTCCTGACCCTTATCAAATTATATGCTCCCCGAAGATCCAATTTAAAGAACCATTTTGCCCCTGATAGTTGGTTACATAAATCAGGAATCAACGGAAGGGGATACGTATTTCGTACAGTAATCTTATTTAATTCACGAAAGTCGAGACAGGGACGTAGACCGCCATCTTTTTTCTTCACAAAAAAGAACCCCGCCGCCACAGGTGAAACTGAGGGACGTATGTGTCCCTTGCGAAGACTTTCAGCAATATAATCCTTCATAGCTAAGCGCTCAGGTCCAGACAAATTAAACAGGTGGGCTTTAGGTAGTTTAGCCCCCGGGACTAGCTCGATGGCGCAGTCAAAGGGTCTATGTGGCGGCAACGTCTCGGCCTCGCTTTCTGAGAACACATCTTCGAAGTCTTTCAGGTACTCCGGAATACCTTCCAGCTCGACAGATGACACAGACACAGATTTAACAGGTTTAACCAGCAGTGCAGATTCATAACATAACTTAGAATCATTAAACCCCCATTGAACGATCTCCCCCGTTTTCCAGTTAATAACTGGGTTATGGCGTTGTAACCAGGGCATGCCCAACACCAACCCTGCTGGTAGATTGTCCAGAACAAAACACCTTAATTTTTCCTCGTGAGCAGCGCCCACTCTGAGCGAAAACAAGTCAGACATAAAGAGAATTCCCTCTTTTGTGAGGGGGGAGGAGTCAAAGGCCACCACCTTGATCGGAGCCTTAAGCCTAGCTGTCCCTATCTTGCAGCATGTGACCAATTGAGAGTCAATCAGATTGATGGAGGACCCACAGTCCACAAAGGCTGTCGAGGAAAAAGAATAACCGTCCACTAATAGTTCCACATGAAGCAACACCTTAGAGAACGAGGAAAAGTGTACCTGAGGGTCTGAGTAGTCTCCTCGCTGACTACCCAGACCTAGTCGTTTCCCGCCGACCGGGTTGAGGATGGGCAGACAGGACACTCCTTTTTCCAATGTCCAGCTTTACCGCAGTAGAAGCACAACTGTTCTTACCGACGGCGCTTTCTCTCCTTTTCCTTCAGAGTGATAGCGCCCACATCCATGGGCTCAGACACAGTCTCTTTTCCACTGGGGAACAATGTAGTCTCCACCTGCATCACCCCCCTGGCCCGCAACCTGCGGTCCATCCGGACGGCCTGAGTCATGGCGTCCTCGAGAGAGTTAGGTGGGGGGTGTAACGCCAAAGCATCCTGCAACCGCTCGGACAAGCCTCTGCGAAATAGTCCTTGGAGGGCGGCGTCCTCCCAAGAAATCTCTGCAACCCAGCAGCGGAACTCAGTACAAAACCACTCGGCCGAGTGCTTCCCCTGACAGACGCTCATCACCATGTCCTCTGCCAATCGCACTCGGTCAGGCTCATCGTATATGTGCCCGAGGGCCTCAAAGAATGCATTCACCGACACTCTCTCAGGGGCAGTGGGAGGAAGGGAAAATGCCCATGCTTGTGGGGACCCTCTTAATAAAGACATGATGACCCCTACCCTCTGACTTTCATCCCCAGAGGACCGTGGTCTCAAACTAAAGAAAAGTTTGCAACCCTCCTTGAAGATCCTAAACTCCTTTTTGTTCCCAGAAAAGAAGTCAGGCAGTTTAACAGGTGGTTCTGAAGACACCAGCGCAACATCACTCGCCATAGCCCTCAGAGAACCAGCAGATAAAGCCCCCTGCACAGTCTCAGAAACCTGCCGCTGTGAACACGACAGCGCTTGCTGTTCCAGAGATAAATCCTGAAACATCTGACTCAGATTTTTCATCTGTTCAGACAGCGACTGTATGGGATCCATAACTCTCTGCACAACCTGCGCCCCAAACACAGCCGAAAAGCAAAAAAAAAAAAAAAAAAAACGTAGTGGTCAGTTATAATATCACGGTGAGGATTGCAAGAGAACTTACCAGTGCAATCTCCCGGAAGACGAGTGCAGAAGAAAGCTTCAGGCTCCTAGGAACGCAGGGTGAGCAAGGCAGGAGAGAGATGGTTTCAGGTCCTGAATCACCTGACAGTTGAGGGGCGTGGCTTCAGCTCCAGGGAGCTAGAAGCTGAGGGAGAACTCCTAGAAAGGTAACTACGGGACAAAGTTACCCAGGGGCACAGACAGAGACGTAAATCTGAACAAGCCAAGGTCAAAGCACGAGAAGACAGTATAGTACCAAGGATGAGACAGAACGGATAGTCGGGGCCAGGCAGAGGTCAAAACCAAACAGACAGCGAAGGTACAGAAACAGAATCCAACAAGCAGTATCCAGAGATCAGACAGAGTCAAAACCAAAGTATCAGGAAACCAGAACACAGCACAAACACACTCAGGGGTCAACACACTCTGCCAAGGGCGAAAGTATAACTGACAGGGATTGGAGCTTCCTAGGGCTATAAGAAGCTCTCCCCGAACCAAGGAGAGGCCACAATAATAAGCCCCAGGTGTGAAGGTAAGAGCTTGCACTGGGATCAAAACCTTAACCCCTAGCGTGCAGGTCAACCCTGCACTGGGATTATGACACCTTTATCACGATACAGATTTGTTTACTTTTGTACGCAGGGAAGGTGAGTGGCAACCGTTTTTAGGTGATTACCGGAGGGGATTGATGAGTGAAATACCCGAGGGCACATACATCACAGAGTTTGTTTCTGCTGGGCCCAAAACTTACGGCTACAAACTCAACACGGGGGAAACCGGCTTAAAAGTGAAGGGAATAACACTTAATGTTGGTAACTCTCAATCTATTAATTTTAGCAGTCTGAAAGATCTAGTTCTGGACTACCCCCGTAATTCTGCCGCAGAGACTCAGAAGCGTATCGTCTTGCAGCGGCAGGTCTTGCTATTAGCCGAGTATTTTGATGGATACACGTCTACAACACCCGCTCTCATGCATTCTAGCGGGGCGGTCTAATTGTGGAAAGAGTTATTTTGTAAAACAACTGCAATATAATATTGAAACTAATTTTTCTCACAAACCGGATAATATTGTTTGGTTTTATTCATGCTGGCAGAAACTATGTGATGAAATCTCTCTCTCTTTTCCCAACAACAGATTTGTGGAGGGTCTGCCGAATACATTCGTAGATGACGAATTATTCCCACCGGACAAGGTGAATTTGGCGATTGTTGATGATCTCATGGAGAGTGCTAGCGAAAATTGTGAGATAGAAAAAGCATTTACCAAGTATGTGCACCACAGAAATCTCAGTATTTTCTTCCTGGTACAAAACATATTTTGTCAGGGTAAGAAAAGCCGCACCATAAATTTAAACAATAAAGTACATGGTGCTTTTTAATAATCCTCGAGATAAATTACAAATTTTAACTCTAGCTCATCAAATGTACCACGGGAAAAACACGTTTTTTCCTAGAAGCATTTGAGGATGCCACGCGAGAGCCTTATGGGTATTTGCTGGTCGATTTGAGAGCTAATACCCCTGAGGATCTCCGCTTACGGACGGGGATGTTTCCACCGGCGTTGCCCGCTGTCTGTGTTCAAAAGAAAATCACTTCTAAAAAGTGAATCTTATGCGGCATTGCACATTCCAAGCTGTGTGCGTTGTGATGTAAAGATGTCTGAGAGACTCCGGCGTAGCTGGGCTCTCTTAAAAACCTTGGTGAAAGCAACCCCAGCCATCCGGAAATCTATTTTGCGCAATGCGAGCGTGGATGTAATCTCAACCATAGCCGAGTACTGAATCAGACCGGAGAGTTTATCGGCCCTCTTTAAGGTTTTGCAATACCCATAATAACGGGTCTGCTCGCAGGCAAATAATGGAGCATACAGAGAAAATGTATCTAGTCCCCAAACAGGAGCTGGTCAAACTAAGGCCCCCAACTACCGAGAGCATACGCAAAAGTGTTATTCGGCGCCTTGATGATGAAATTAACTCAGTTTTACAACGTCGTGACATCCCGGATGATGTGAAAATTAAAATGTATAGCTCCGTGCTGGAGCGCTACTTGGTACATACGAGACACGGCTCGAAAGAATTAACAACTTTAAATCTCGTTAGCACTCCTGATCCTGATCACCAACAACTGCCAAATACCGACCCTGAAAAAAATCAAGAGGTCTCTGAAATTGTAAGCCATATAAACCAAAGATATAAAAAGAATGCTGAATTTTTACTAAACAGGTTACTCCAGAATAAAAATGTGACAGCCTGGAATGATAAAGCCGAATTTATTTTCAAAGGCTCTGTAATACCAGGGACTAACTTACTGGATTTGGTACGTACTACAATGCAGAGTCACGCTCTGACCAGCAGGAATTTACCTAGGGGCTGGGATTCGTTTATGCGGCCTATGGCCGAACTAAATATACCATCTACAGTTGTGGGTAATCCCGCTACTAGACAGCATTTAGACTAATTAAAAATGACCGCCAGCGAAAGTGTATCTACACCGATGAGGCTAGACACCTCGCCCCGTACAATTCATTCTTTGCACTCGCCGTCATTAGGCACCACACGGGAAACTCTGTTACCTAAAAAAGGTCACTACTGATACTACAATCCATGTGGCTCGCGATGTAGCCAATGTTTTTGTTAATTATTTATTTTGTATCATGTGTAATGCTATATGTTAATATGTGATGTGTTGTGAATGGACTTGAAATGAGTTCTGAGCAGAGGCTCCCTCTGGTGGTTACAAGCGGTACTGGACTGTCCAGTGAAGATTGTGAGGATTGGGAATCAGGTGTTACTGACTGGTCTTATTTAAGGGAGTCGCCTTCCCATCAGGGTTGCCGGTGATCAATTGTTCTGGTCTCAATCCTTGATTCCTGTTTCCTTTGTAGCCTGTTGTGTCGTGTCTGCATCTCCTGCTTACAGATAAGACATTTTCTTCTTTTTGTTTTTGTGCTTGATTTTTGCATTTTGTCCTGCACTTCTGTGAGGGCCTTCCAGGGCCTTCAAGGTCCCCTCCGGGGGCTTTTGCCCTCTCAGTTTAGTTCAGCCACTAATGTTTTGTACATTTGCTTTTTCCAGTTTTTTCAGTGGCTGCTGTTTTGATTTTGTTACACCAGAGAACTAATTTAGGTGGCAGAGGTCGTGTGATCTCAGGTGTTTTTGAAATTAGTAGAGTTGGTGCTTTTCAGGGTTTTTTGGGATTGCAGTAAGTGCCCTTCCTATCCTTTTCTATTTAGATAGTTTGGGCCCCATCGTTTGCTCATACTATTTTCTGTCTGTGTCAGTATTTCTTCTTGTCTAACCGCCATTACATGTTTGGGGGCTTTCTATGTTCTTTGGGGATCTGCTCCGGGGCAGATAGCTTTCCTCTTTCTATCTTTAGGTATAGTTAGTTTCTCAGGCTGTGACGAGGCGTCTACGACCAACGTAGGAACGCTCGACGGCTGCCTCTAGTTGTGGTGGTTAGTCAGGGTACTGCAATCTCATAGATTCCAACTGCTCTGGTGTATTGCCTTTTTTACCTGCACTTCTCAGCTACCAAATCATAACAGTATCACCGGACAAAAACTGAAATTTATATGGTACTCACAGAAGGGAAAAATATTGTGAAAGAAAAAAAAAAAAGGTTGTCAGAGTTGTCAGAGATATTTTTCTGTTTGTTACATTTTTTTTTTTTCCCTCTGTATCTCTGGGTGCTGGGGAGGATTTTTTTTTTCTCTCTCTCAATGGAGTTTGCACAGTTGTCTGGCCGTGTGGATCAGCTTGCCACTGAGGTTCGGAGTATTGCTACCTATCTTGCTAGGTTGCCTGTTGTGGAACCTAGGATTCCCATGCCAGATTTATTTTTGGGGGATCGAGCCAAGTTTCTGAATTTCAAAAATAATTGTAAATTGTTTTTTGCCTTAAAATCTAAGTCCTCAGCAGGTTCAAATTGTCAACTCTCTCCTGCGCGGCGATCCTCAGGATTGGGCTTTTTCCCTGACACCTGGGGATCCTGTTTTGAGTGATGTTGATGCATTTTTTCAGGCCTTGGGGTTATTGTACGATGAGCCTAATGTCACTGATCAAGCTGAAAAAGCCTTGTTGGCATTAAATCAGGGGCTTGATGACGCTGAGTTATACTGTCAGAGATTCCGCAGGTGGGCAGTCCTGACCAAATGGAATGACGACGCTTTAGCAGCCCTTTTTCGGAAGGGTCTGTCAGATAATGTAAAGGATGTTATGGTGGGATTCCCTGTCCCCTCTGGTCTCAATGATTCTATGTCACTAGCGATTCAAATTGACAGACGTTTGCGTGAGCGGAGAAGTATGCGTGGAATAGTGTTGCCTTGTGAACCTGCTTCTGAACCCATGCAGTGTGATAGAGTGGTTTCTGGGGCACAGCGTCATGAGTTTCGAAAGCGCAATGGGTTATGTTTCTACTGTGGTGATGCCTCTCATGCTATTTCTGTCTGCCCTAAGCGGGGAAGACGTTTTGCACGCTCAGTTGTCTTGGGTAGTGTTCAGACTAAGTTTTTATTAACTGTTACTCTGATATGCTCTCTGTCCTCATTTTCTGCTCAGGCTTTCGTTGATTCGGGAGCAGCTATTAACCTGATGGATTTTGATTTTGCTAAACATTGCGGGTTTCCCTTGGTACCCCTACAGAAGTCTATTCCCCTACTGGGGATCGATTCTACCCTTTGGCTGAGAATAAACCGCAGTTCTCTACCCAGGTGATAATGAGGGTTGAACCTGATCATCAGGAGAGCTGCAAATTTTTGGTTCTGTATAATCTACATGACATTATCGTGCTGGGTTTCCCTTGGTTACAGTCTCATAATCCTGTTTTGGATTGGAAATCTGTGTCTGTAACCAGTTGGGGCTGCCAATGTGTTAATACCAACACTCCTGTTTTTTCTGCCTCCCCCAGGCTGAGGATGTTCCTGACTTTTTGATTGATTTTTCTGATGTGTTTAGCGAAAGTAAATCTGCATCTTTGCCTCCCCATAGGAGCTATGACTACGCTATTGAATTAGTGCCTGGTAGTAAATTCCCTAAAGGTCGCCTTTTTAACTTGTCTGTACCTGAACATGACGCTATGCGGTCTTATATCAAGGAGTCATTGGAGAAGGGTCATATCAGACCATCCTCTTCACCCTTAGGTGCCGGTTTTTTCTTTGTGGCCAAAAAGGATGGTTCATTAAGGCCGTGTATTGATTATCGTCTTTTGAACAATATTACTGTGAAATATCAATATCCGTTACCCTTGATTTCTGACCTGTTTTCCAGGGTGAAAAACGCTACTTGGTTTACCAAGCTTGACCTCAGGGGGGCATATAACCTTATTCGCATTAAGCACGGGGATGAATGGAAGACGGCATTTAACACCCCTGAAGGGCATTTTGAGTACCTTGTGATGCCCTTTGGGCTCACTAATGCTCCTTCTGTCTTCCAGTCCTTCATGAATGACATTTTCAGGGATTTTGTGGATAAATTTCTGATTGTTTATTTGGATGATATCTTGATTTTTTCTAATGACTGGGACTCTCATGTGAAACATGTTCGAACTGTATTCCAGATTTTGAGAGAGAATGCTCTGTATGTGAAGGGATCAAAGTGTCTTTTTGGCGTACAGAGGATCTCATTTTTGGGATTCATTTTGTCCCCATCTGTTATTGAAATGGACCCGGTCAAGGTTCAGGCCATCTGTGATTGGGTCCAACCTACTTCATTAAAGGCTCTTCAAAGATTTTTGGGTTTTGACAATTTTTATCGTAAATTTATCGGTAATTTCTCGGTTATTGTTAAACCATTAACTGATTTGACCAAAAAGGGTTCTGATGTGGTGAATTGGCCTCCTGAGGCAGTCTCTGCATTTCAGGAACTTAAGCAGAGATTCAATTCTGCTCCTGTTCTACGGCAGCCTGATGTTTCTCTGCCATTTCAGGTGGAGGTTGATGCCTCTGAAATTGGGGCAGGTGCCGTTTTGTCCCAAAGAGATCCAGAGACCTCTAAAAGTAACCCTTGTGCCTTTTTCTCTCGAAAATTTTCTCCTACTGAACGTAATTATGACGTGGGTAATCGGGAGTTATTGGCCATGAAGTGGGCTTTTGAAGAGTGGAGACATTGGCTGGAGGGAGCCAAACATCAGGTGGTGGTCCTTACTGACCATAAGAATCTGGTTTATCTGGAATCTGCCAAGCGACTTAATCCTAGACAGGCCAGGTGGGCCTTGTTTTTCACACGTTTTAATTTTGTGGTTTTCTTTCTTCCTGGCACTAAGAATCTTAAGGCGGATGCCCTCTCGAGGAGTTTCCTTGCGGACTCTCCTGAGGTATCTGATCCTTCTGTTATTTTGAAAGAAGGTGTAGTTCTTTCCGCCATCTCGCCCAATTTGAGACTGGCTCTGGAGGGGTGTCAGGAGGATAGGCCCGAGCGCTGCCCTGTTGGGAAATTGTTTGTCCCGGACCAGTGGAAAAAGAGTGTGAAGTCTGAGATTCATTGTTCCGCGTTGGCCAGTCATCCCGGAATTTTTGGAACCAGAGACTTGGTTAGTCGGTCCTTTTAGTGGCCTACCTTGTCTCGTGATGTCAGGGAATTTGTGCAGTCCTGCGGGACTTGCTCTCGCTCCAAGCCTTGCTCCCGCTCTAGTGGTTTGTTGATGCCATTGCCTGTGCCCAAAAGACCATGGACCCATATCTCTATGGATTTCATTTCCGACCTCCCTGTTTCTCAGAGAATGACCGTCATCTGGGTGATTTGTGATAGGTTTTCCAAGATGATACATCTTGTGCCATTACCTAAGTTGCCTTCCTGCTCTGAATTAGTACCTTTGTTCCTTCAGCACGTGGTTCGTTTACACGGCATTCCTGAGAACATTGTGTCTGACAGAGGAGTCCAGTTTGTTTCCAGATTTTGGAGGACCTTTTGTTCTAAACTTGGTGTTCAATTGTCTTTCTCCTCGGCGTTTCATCCTCAGACCAATGGTCAAACTGAGAGAACAAATCAGACATTGGAGACTTATCTAAGATGCTTTGTGTCTGCTGATCAGGATGACTGGGTCTCTTTTTTGCCTTTGGCTGAGTTTGCTCTTAATAATAGGGCTAGCTCTGCCACTTTGATGTCTCCATTTTTCTGTAATTCTGGGTTTCACCCTCGATTTTCTTCAGGACAGACGGAGGCTTCTGTCTGTCCAGGTGTTGACTCTGTTGTGGAGCGTATGCAACAGATTTGGGACCAGGTAGTGCAGAGGTTGTCCCTCTCTCAGGAGAGGGCCCAGCGGTTTGCTAACCGGCATAGGACTGATGGTCCTCGGTTTAAAGTGGGGGACTTGGTCTGGTTGTCCTCAAAAAATATTCCTATGAGAGTGGCATCTCCTAAATTTAAGCCTAGGTTCATTGGACCTTATAAGATCATGGAGATTCTTAATCCTGTTTCTTTTCGTTTGCTTCTTCCAGGGACATTTAAGATCCATAATGTGTTCCACAAGTCCTTGTTGAAGAGGTTTGTTGAGCCAGTGGTTCCTACTGCTTTGCCTCCTGACCCTGTTCTGGTTGAGGGCAATATGGAGTTTGAGGTTGAGAAAATTTTAAATTCTCGTTTTTCTAGACGGAAACTCCAGTATTTGGTTAAGTGGAGAGGTTATCGTCAGGAAGACAATTCTTGGGTGTTTGCTTCGGACATCCATGCTAGGAGACTCATCCGTGCGTATCATAGAACTCATCCTGACCGACCTGGTTGCTCAAGTGAGGGTTCGGTGACCCCTCCTCAAGGGGGGGGTACTGTTGTGAATGGACTTGAAATGAGTTCTGAGCAGAGGCTCCCTCTGGTGGTTACAAGCGGTACTGGACTGTCCAGTGAAGATTGTGAGGATTGGGAATCAGGTGTTACTGACTGGTCTTATTTAAGGGAGTCGCCTTCCCATCAGGGTTGCCGGTGATCAATTGTTCTGGTCTCAATCCTTGATTCCTGTTTCCTTTGTAGCCTGCTGTGTCGTGTCTGCATCTCCTGCTTACAGATAAGACATTTTCTTCTTTTTGTTTTTGTGCTTGATTTTTGCATTTTGTCCTGCACTTTTGTGGGGGCCTTCAAGGTCCCCTCCGGGGGCTTTTGCCCTCTCAGTTTAGTTCAGCCACTAATGTTTTGTACATTTGCTTTTTCCAGTTTTTTCAGTGGCTGCTGTTTTGATTTTGTTACACCAGAGAACTAATTTAGGTGGTAGAGGTCGAGGTGTTTTTGAAATTAGTAGAGTTGGTGCTTTTCAGGGTTTTTTGGGATTGCAGTAAGTGCCCTTCCTATCCTTTTCTATTTAGATAGTTTGGGCCCCATCGTTTGCTCATACTATTTTCTGTCTGTGTCAGTATTTCTTCTTGTCTAACCACCATTACATGTTTGGGGGCTTTCTATGTTCTTTGGGGATCTGCTCCGGGGCAGATAGCTTTCCTCTTTCTATCTTTAGGTATAGTTAGTTTCTCAGGCTGTGACGAGGCGTCTAGGACCAACGTAGGAACGCTCCACGGCTGCCTCTAGTTGTGGTGGTTAGTCAGGGTACTGCAATCTCATAGATTCCAACTGCTCTGGTGTATTGCCTTTTTTACCTGCACTCCTCAGCTACCAAATCATAACAGTGATGCTTTTATATCATTCTGTACGAACTTTTAAATGATTGAGATGTATTTGAGCTGTATTTAATGATACTTTTTATATTATTGAAAATATCTTTAAGATGTATTTATTTATTACAATAAAATCTTTTAAACTTTTACAATGCCGCGTCATTGTTTTTTTACATACGTATAAAAAGCTGCTTTATAGTGAGTGATGTTGTAACACGGCCATATACATAATATGCCCGTACAATGAGACGGGGGTTATAAGTCTCATATAAAATCACAATCTTAGTGATGGATTTAAAATCCTTTTAGTCTGTAAATAGTCTGCTAAGATATAAATTTGTATCAAATGCTGCAAAAACACACTCATTTTGGGCTATGGGATCCTCTCGCTATCAAATAACATACATGAAATATACATTACTATAAAATCACACTATCAAAACGTGTTATAACTCGACTATAAGATGAGAATCATACTGACACGATATAAACTGTGATTCAAATAAAATATACTGCTCTGATAAGAGCAGCAAACTCATATCATGATCATATCAAAATGAGAATCAGATCCACTTTGATACAGCAGCTTTTGATATCACAGGAATATCAAAACCACTATCAAGACCACAGCAAAATGATAGGGGCGGGACCACCCGTCAAATTCAGTTTGACGATTCGGTCAATAGTTACACTACTAACATTGCCTGAGCAGAAGGAATCAACTGTTTTTCCAGGATAATCTTGTATGCGGCTTGATTCATACATCCTTTGCAAAGGATTAACCTGCCCAATTCCAGCCTTGCGGAAGCATCCCCAGATCATCACCAATCCTCCAGCAAATTTCACAGTGGGTGCAAGACACTGTGGCTTGTACGCCTCTCCAGGTCTCCGTCTAACCATTAGACGTCCAGGTGTTGGGCAAAGCTGAACATTAGACTCATCAGAGAAGATTACATTTTACTCCAGTCCTCTATGTAAAATCCTTATGGTCTTAGACAAACTTCAGCCTGGCTCTCCTTTGCTTCTCATTGATGAAAGGATTTTTTCAAGATTTACATGACTTGAACCCTGCCTCTGGGAGCCTGTTACGAACTGTTCTTGCCGTGCACTTCACCCCAGCTGCCATTTGCCATTCCTTTTGTTGGTCACTTGATGTCATCCTGCGGTTGCTGAGTGACATTCGAATAAGATGACGGTCATCCCGGTCAGTGGAGAGTCGTTTTTGCCCTCTGCCGGTCTGTAGCTTTGTTGTCCCCAATGTCTGCTGCTTGACTGTCACGGGGCAGGTGAAGGAATACAGGGGGCAAGGAACCTGGGCCCCTGATCTGCCCCTAAGCTAAGGGAGGACCTGCCTTTCCTTAACTTGGGGTATGCTTAAAGCTAGCGAGGCCTAAGTCACTGACCTGTCCCTGTCTCCTGTTTAGCCCTGAGCTAAACACATCAACTCCCTCCCCAGGAGGTGAGACAGGGAGTAATGTGAATAACACAAAACAACTAAAGGAAAGACATACACCTAGGGGTTAAATCAACTAATCAATAAACACTTAGCTTTCTCTGCTGTAATGCTCCGCACAGCAGAGTAATAAGGCACTAGATGAGGGAAGCAACTGAAGTACAACTGCTCTCAGCAGCTCCTGGCTCCAGCTAGGTTGGTTTCCAGAGGAAGCAATATTACCAATACTAACTGAGGCCTAATGTGGCCTTTTAAAGGATCGTGGGAGTGGACTCCACCTTCTCCTGACAAGTCAAGCAATGCAATTACACAAACGGCCACAGGGGGCAAAGACTGAGATTAACCCCCATTGGCCAGACAGGAAAAAGGTTTCAACATGCAGAGAGAGATCTGCCACAGATCCAAATGTGGATCGTGACATTGACCTTGTTGTAATGGCCTGCGGTCTTAGAAATTTTAAGGATGGAGGCAACATGACGCTCACCATATCCCTCTGCTAGTGAAGCCAGAATTGAGGCCTTGTTTTCCTCACTCAAGACTTTTCTTTTAAACTCCTTTGGCATGGTTAAAAGTTATTTTTTCATTCCTATTACTTTTTGGGATGTTACTAGCACTTGTTTTGCCATCCAGCTTGTCCTTTTGCAAGAGGATTGTGAACACCACAGCAGTGTTTTTTAATACTTAAATAAGATTTGGTTCAGGTGTCACCTAATCAGAAGCACATTAAGTAGAATGAGGTGTACTCTGGTTGGAATTCAACTGACACTGGAATGGAATGGCTGTCAGACATGTAGAGAAGCTGATTCTTATAAAACTGTGCAGTGGTCTTTTAATTTTTGCCAGAGCTGTATACAGGACAGGAGGAGGGGTACTGTGCAGTGTACAGTTGTGCTCAAAAGTTTACATACCCGGCAGAATTTTTGCTTTCTTGGCCTTTTTTCAGAGAATATGAATGATAACACCAAAACTTTTTCTCCACTCATGGTTAGTGGTTGGGTGAAGCCATTTATTGTCAAACTACTGTGTTTTCTCTTTTTAAATCATAATAACAACCCAAAACATCCAAATGACCCTGATCAAAAGTTTACATACCCTGGTGATTTTGGCCTGATAACATGCACAGAATTAGTCACAAATGGGTTTGAATGGCTACTAAAGGTAACATCCTTACCTGTGACAAATGCCAGGAAAATTGTTTGGGATGCAAAGAAATACCCACAAATAACATCAGCTGAAATACTGGAAAAACCAGTGGTGTGGCTGTTTCAAGATGCAAAATAAGGAGGCATTTGAAGAAAAATGGCCGTCATGGTCTGGTCGAGTCACCAGAAGAAAACCATTACTGTGCAAATGCCACAAAGTTTCTCACCTACAAATATGCAAAACAGCACAGAGAAAAGCCTCAAAACTTCTGGAACAAGGTAATTTGGAGTGATGAGACCAAAACTGAACTTTTTGACCACAACCATACATTACATTTAGAGAGAGGTCATCAAGGCCTATGATGAAAGGAACACCATTCCTACTGTTAAGCATGGAGGTGGATCTCTGATATTTTGGTGATGTGTGAGCTACAAAGGCACAGGAAACTTTGTCAAAGTTGAAGGAAAGATGAATGCAGCACGTTATCAGCAAATACTGGAGGCAAATTTGCAATTATAAGCCTGGAATCTGCAAATGGGACGTACTTGGATGTTCCAACTTGACAACTATCCAAAACAAAAGGCCAAGTCGACCTCTTATTGGCTACAGCAGAACAAAGTGAAGGTTCTGGAGTGGCCATCTCAGTCTCCTGACCTCAATAGCATTGAGCCACTCTGGGGAGATCTCAAGCACGCAGTTCATGATAGACAGTCCAGAAATTTACAGGAAATGGAGGCTTTTTGCCAAAAAGAGTGGGCAGCTTTACCATTTGAGAAAATAAAGAACCTCATCCACAACTACCACAAAAGACTTTAAACTATCAATGATGTTAGAGGGGGCAATACACGGTATTAAGAAATGGGGCAAGTGAACTTTTGATCAGTGTCATTAGACTTTCTTGTGGCAAATCAACCATATAGCCCATTTTTCTTCAAGTGCCTCCTTATTGTACATCTTGAAAAAGCCACACCGCTAGTTTTCAGACAGTTCAGTATTTGAGTTGATGTTATTTGTGGGTTTTTCTTTGCATCCCGTACAATTTTCCTGGCATTTGTAACAGGTCACAGGATGCTATCTTTAGTAGCCACTCAAACCCAACTTCTGTGCATGTTATCAGGCCAAAATCACCTGGGTACGTAAACATTTGATCAGAGTCATTTGGATGTTTTGGGTTGTCATTATGATTTAAAAAGAAAAAAGACAATAAATGGCTTCACCCAACCACTAACCACGAGTGGAGAAAAAGGTTTGGTGTTATCATTCATATTCTCTGAAAAAAGGCCAAGAAAGCAAAAATTCTGCCGGGTATGTAAACTTTTGAGCACAACTGTAGTTGGATTCAGCTTCTCTTTTCTTACATCAGGCTTCTCTCAGGTGAGGATGCAAAAACCTGCTGACAAATTCCCTTTAATGCCTATTTCAATAGTACACGTAAAAATAAGAAACTTTGTAATATATATTATGTGAATACTTTTCCGTCCAATTATGACAAGAGCATTCTTAAGGTGATACCTTTATTGGCTAACCAGAAAATTATATGTTCGCTAGCTTTCAGAGCACAGTGGCTCCTTCTTCAGGCAAGATTACATTTGAAATAATAAGAAAGACACATCAGATGCTCTGAAAGCTAGCGAACATATAATTTTCTGGTTAGCCAATAAAGGTATCACCTTAAGAATGCTCTTGTCATAATTGGACGGAAAAGTATTCACATCGATTTTTCTGGCTAACACGGTACCACAATATAATTTATTATTATTGTACACCATAATATATATTATGAAATCTGATTAATTTCTGTGTTGATCATTTATTCTCAAAATTCTTAATTCGCTGGTAAAATATGTATTCAGTGAACAAACAGAATGTTACATTACCAAAATAGAATCGTATCAGTAGTAATTGTCATTTCCTATGTAGATGGGAGGGGGGAGTACGAGGAAGGGGTCCCTCAACCTCTAGCTCTTTCTTTCTCCTCCCACCTTTCACTGCATAGAAGATGACCATTACCACTGATAAGATTCCCTCAGCAATTTAAAAATCTGTTTTAACTTAATACAGATTTCATTTGTGAACTAAGAATGTTGAAAACAAATCAGTCCTGGAAGAGAAAGAAATGGATTTCTCTGATACGATATATTAAAGTTTCTTATTTTCACATGTACTATTGATTTATCTAATAAAAAATTGAACAAACAGTTACCCTTTAACTTCGTTCCCATGCAGCCCAAAAGAAGGAGGGAGAGAGAGGGAAACAGTCATCAAAAGGAAATAAAGAAGACTACAGCAATGTAGAATGTTGTTCTTGTGGGTAAAAGGGGCATTTTTTCAGCCAAATATCACACAAAGTCAGCAGCTATTGCCCTGACCCCACCCATAGGAAACTGAAAACTCATATGTCTGCCTCTATCCCGTTGTCATCCCCTAGTGCCCTACAATCATGATCTCCATTTCCCTGGCAGAAGACAAACTGTTTCTTTCATGGTAGACACCGAAGCTGCACATACAGTATTAATTCAAGAACATGTCTTGGAGGTAATACTGTCCCCCCAATACGTAACTTGTGAAGGGGAGGAAGGACAACCCACTAAGTTACAAATAACTCAGATCCACCAACTGAATTTGAATGACTCAGTTTAAATTATGACTCCGGTTTTAGTCCCCCATCACCAACCTGATTTACGCTATAATTTGTTAGAGAGACTAGTTGCAAAAAATTGGGGCAAATAATTCATCCAACTGTCCCTAAGATGATCAATCCCTTTAACAGGGGCACATTGTGTAATAATAATAATAACCTGTCTATGACAATCTCCACAGCCCTGGACGTCAAATGCTCTGAACCCCATTCCCTGCCTACTTGGTCAGAGAACATACCCAGCCAGGTGACAGTAAAACTTAAATATGATGTCCAAGCCCCCTGTATAAAGCAGTGCCCCTATAAGTGCTGCCTTATTTGTGAAAATACATGAAAACGCTCAAGAACTCCTGAAGAGGCCTTCTTGTCTCAATAATTCTCAACTAAACACCCAACCCCATATAACTATCAAATAATGTAATATTCTAAATCCAACTACACTATTACCAGTAAATTTAGAAAAGGGAGGAGGAGATCAGGTCTTGGAAGACACAAGTATCGTGAGTCAAGATTAGAGTTGAGCGAATATCTTCGGTTCCCCGCTTATTCGGCAAGCTATAGCACTTGCTGAATAAGCTGTAGAGGGAACCCGGCTTCCTGGTTCGCGCCAGCTGAAGAGCTGATCGCTGCCGCAGCTGCATGTGTCTCGGCTGTGTCACAGTGCATGCACGGAGAGCTCAACACATAGGCTCTCCATGCATGTGCTGTTACTGTCATACAGCCGCCACACATGTAGCTGCGGCACCGATCGGCTGTTCAGCCGGAGCGATCCAGGAAGCTGGGTTTAAAGTAGCTTATTCGGCAAGCACTATAGCTTGTCGAATAAGAGGGGAACCGAAGATATTCGCTCAACTCTAGTCAAGACAAACCCCTGTTTTTCAGTAAGCAAATAAGGAAGCTCAGTTTACTATGACATATGAAAATGATAGGTGTTAATGGAGAGAAAAACATAACTGATGTACCATTCACTCCCTGTAGCTGCTCTGTGCAAGATGCTGAGCTTAAGGCACTTGATGCAGTGTCAAGCATGGATAAGGTAAAGATATTAATGTATTTCAAAAATTGAGATATGCTTTCAGGGCAGCACATGTCTTTGACATCATTTGGAAGAGCAGTGAGTTCTTCACCTCTGCTGGAAAACCCCAAAAAGAATGCGCAAGCAGTAGAGGAGCTAAACACAGCGTCTATCTTTCCTCAAAGGACAATTATAGTCAAAGTATTGGTAAACACATGGTTATAAACTACCCTTGCAGTAGGGAATGTCTTGGCTGACCATGCAGATAAGGAAGAAGCATGACTACCCCAAACAGGAATACGGGCAATAGCAGATGTTGACACCCCAGGAGACTCAATGACATAAAGTATGAGAAAAGGAGACTGCTACCGCCCCAGCCCAAGTGGCTGTTGATACCAAACTACTGCAGGTGTTCTAGATCCAGGCCACCCCCACTCCCATACAGCCAGAACGCACGGGCCAAAGAATGTACTATACTGTCAGAGTCATGGGTATCGCAGGTACACTCAAGGATCTACTTTCCGCACTTCTGTGCTTTATGCTGGCTTCCCTGGTACAATCCCTGATGCATAATTCAAAGGGTGTGATTTGTGCAGTAGTGCTACATAACTGGTGTGCCTGAATAAGGTAGAAATGTACACCAAAACCAGATTACCTGTTTCTGATACCAGGTGGACTATATGCAGCTGCCAAAGGTGAGTACTTATGAATACACCCTGGTGTGCATTAACCTTTTCTCTGGATGGCCTGAAACTTGGGCCATGACCAAAGCCAACCCGAAAACCACCTCCAAGAAATTTATAAGTGAGGTGAATTGCAGATATGGGGAGCCTGAAACTAAAATGAGTGCCAGAGGCACCCACTTCATTGGAAAAGTAATGAAACAAATCAAGTCCATTCTGCAGATAGATCAGGCTTTCCGCATTCCCTATCACCCATAAAGCAGTGGGAAAGTGGAATGCCGCAATGGTACACCGAGATTAAAAAAACAGAAGCACATGGAAGAAACACACTTGCCCTGGGTAGATTATATTGTATTCAGTGAGGACCTCCTCAAGAGAAGCTTCCGCCGTATGACATACTGTTTGGTTGTATCCCTAAGACACAATAGAGGCAAGCCTCCTATGGTTCCCTCACTGAACAGGTCTTCGACTTGCACAAACATCTATATTGGCTTGCACTATATTTAACCCCACTTGACTTTTTACCTTTTTTGATATACCGATAGTACAACCTGTGCTTAAATATTTTTGTAATCCAATTTGTGTGTGATGCAACAGCACTAAATAATCTAAATTGGTGAAGTATAGTTAGAAAAATATAGGCATAAATTAAGTTTAACCCCTTCACTACCGGAGCTTTTTTCGTTTTTCGCTCCCCTTCTTTCCAGAGGCATAACTTTTTTATTTTTCCATCAATAAGGCCATGTGAGGGCTTATTTTTTGCAGGACAAGTTGTACTTTTGAACGACACTATTGGTTTTACCATGTCATGTACTCGAAAACGAGAAAAAAAATTCCAAGCCGGTGAAATTGCAAAAAAAGAGCAATCCCACACTTGTTTTTTGCATGGCTTTTTTGCTACGTTCACTAAATGCTAAAACTGACCTGCCATTATGATTCTCCAGGTCATTACAAGTTCATAGACACCAAACATGTCTAGGTTCTCTTTTATCTAAGTGGTGAAAAAAAAATTCCAAAATTGTGCCATTTTCCGAGACATGTAGCGCCTCCATTTTTTGTGATCTGGGGTCGGGTGAGGGCTTATTTTTTGCGTGCCAAGCTGACATTTTTAATGATACCACATTTGTGCAAATATGTTCTTTTGATCTCCCGTTATTGCATCTTAATGCAATGTCGTGGCAACCAAAAGAACGTAATTCTGGCGTTTTGAATTTTTTTCTCGCTACACAGTGTAGCGATCAGGCTAATCCTTTTTTTTATTGATAGATTAGGCGATTCTGAACGCGGCAATACCTAATATGTGCATGTTTGATTTTTCATTTATTGTTTTATTTTGATTGCGGCGAAAGGGGGGTGATTTGAACTTTTAGTTTTTTTTTAATTTTTTTTTAATTTTTAAACACTTTTTTTTATACTTTTGCATGCTTCAATAGCCTCCATGGGAGGCTAGAAGCATGCCACACTTGATCGGCTCTGCTACATATGGGCGATAAGCAGATCGCCCAATTGTAGCAGATTTATTGCATTATGAGCGCCGACCACCGGGCGGTGCTCATAGCAATGTGCCTGCAACGACCATAGAGGTCTCTATGAGACCTCTGGTTGTCAAGGCAACGTGTCGCCGACCCCCGATGATGTGACGGGGTCGGCAATGCGCTCAGTTCTGGCCTGGCGGCCGGAAGCGCTAGTTAAAATCTTGATGTAATACGCCCAGTGGAAACATACCCTAAAAATGTCTGTTGCAAGCAATTACCTTCATAAGTCACATACATACCGAAAGGAATTCTACCTGTGTGCAATCCAAGTGTCACATGGTTTGTCAGTATATACACACCTTTTCTGAAAGGTCACAGAGGCTGCAACACCATTAACCCCTTAATGTCCATGCACGTGCACAGTCCGTCATGGCTGGGTGTCAGTTCTGGCACCAGGACGGACTGTGCACGTCCTGCCTTTGGACTACCACTGCACTGACAGCCAGGAGTGGCGTCCGCGCCACCCTGGCTGTTAACCCCCTGACTGCTGCGATCGAGAGCGATCGCAGTGTTCAGGGGGAGAGGCAGAGGGTCGGGAGCTCCCTCTGCCTCAGATCGGCGTTTCCGCGATGTAATCGCAGGGCCCGATCTCTGCCTTGATGACCCGGGTTGTCCGGGTCATCTAGCTACCGAAAGCCGCTGTGACCATGCTCAAAACATGGTCACAGCAGCTTTCACCATAGTTACAATGCATTGCAATGCTGGTGCATCAACATAAAAAAGTTGTAGCTCGCGGAATAAACTGATGCAAAAATAATTATTTTTTCTATAAAATTTTTTATTGTGTAAAAAACGCCAAAACATAAAAAAATATATAAATGAGGTATCGCTGTAATCGTAGTGACCCGAAGAATAAAGCTGCCTTATCAATTTTGCCTCACGCAGAATGGGGGAAAGAAAAAAAACAATTCCTGAATTGCTGGTTTGTGTTCATTCTGCTTCCACAAAAATCGGAATAGGAAGCGATCAAAAAACGTTATGTGCCCGAATATGGTACCAATAAAAACGTCAGCTCGTCCCGCAAAAAATAAGCCCGCAGAAAACTCTGACGGCCGAAATATGGAAAAATTATAGCTCTCAAAATACGGCGATGCAAAAATTTCTTACAAAAAATTCTTCCAAAAAAGCGTCTTTTAGTGTGTGACAGAAGCTAAACATGAAAAAAGGATGTAAATCTGATATCGCTGTAATCGCACCGACCCGAGGAATAAAGTAGTCAAATCACTAATACCGCACGAGGAACGGCGTAAAAAATAAAACCAATTCTTCACCTTTTGTGGATTTGTTCATTCTGCCTCTCAAAGATCGCAGTAAGGCAATCACAGTGGTTCTCCCCCACATGTGGAGTATCAGCGTACTCAGAACAAATTGCACATCAACTTTTGGGGTTCTATTTCTCCTGCTACCCTTATAAAATAAAACTTTGGGGGCAAAAAGATCATTTTTGTGGAAAAAAATATGATTTTTTTATTTTCACGGCTCTACGTTATAAACTTCTGTGAAGCACTTGGGGGGTTCAAAGTGCTCACCACACATCTGGATAAGTTCCTTGGGGGATCTAGTTTCCAAAATGGGGTCACTTGTGGGGGGTTTCTACTGTTTAGGCACATCAGGGGCTCTCCAAACGCGACATGACACCCGCATACCATTCCATCAAAGTCTGCATTCGAAAACGACGCTCCTTCCCTTCCGAGCTCTGCCATGCGTCAAAATAGTGGTTTACCCCCACATATGGGGTATCAGCGTACTCAGGACAAATTGAACAATAACTTTTGGGCTCCTGTTACCCTTTGGAAAATAAAAATTGGGGGTGAAAAGATCATTTTTGTGGAAAAGATATGATTTTTTAATTTTACGGCTCTACGTTATAACCGTCTGTGAAGCCCTTGGGGGTTCAAAGTGCTCACACACATCTTGATAAGATCCTTGGGGGTCTAGTTTCCAAAATGGGGTCACTTGTGGGAGGTTTCCACTGTTTAGGCACATCAGGGGCTCTCCAAACGCGACATGACACCCGCAGACCATTCCATCAAAGTCTGCATTCGAAAACGACGCTCCTTCCCTTCCGAACTCTGCCATGCGTCAAAATAGTGGTTTACCCCCACATATGGGGTATCAGCGTACTCAGGACAAATTGAACAATAACTTTTGGGCTCCTGTTACCCTTTGGAAAATAAAAATTGGGGGTGAAAAGATCATTTTTGTGGAAAAAATATGATTTTTAAATTTTATGGCTCTACGTTAAAACCTTCTGTGAAGCCCTTGGGGGTTCAAAGTGCTCACAACACATTTAGATAAGATCCTTGGAGGGTCTAGTTTGCAAAATGGGGTCACTTATGTAGGGTTTTCACTGTTTAGGTACATCAGGGGCTCTCCAAACGCAACATGGTGTCCGCTCTCGATTCCAGCAAATTTGACATTGAAAATCTCAAATGATGCTCCTTCCCTTCTGAGCACTGCCGTGCGTCTAAAGATTGGTTTTCCCCCACACATGGGGTATCAGTGTACTCGGGAGAAATTCTACAACAAATATTGTGGTTCATTTTCTCCTGATACCCTTGACAAAATTAAAAAAAATTGTGTCAAAAGAAAAATTTTGGGGAAAAAAGTTAAATGTTCATTTTTTCCTTCCACATTGCTTCAATTCTTGTGAAGTACCTAAAGGGTTAATAAACTTCTTGAATGTGGCTTTGAACTCCTTGAGGGGTGCAGTTTTTACAATGGTGTCACTTTTGGGTATTTTCTGTCATATTGACCCCTCAAAGTCACTTCAAATGTGAGGTGGTCCCTAAAAAAAATGGTTTTGTAAATTTTGCTGTAAAAATTAGAAATCGCTGGTAAACTTTTAACACTTATAACTTCCTAACAAAAAAAAAATTTTGGTTCCAAAATTGTGCTGATGTAAAGTAGACATGTAGGAAATGTTATTTATTAACTACTTTTTGTGACATATCTCTCTGATTTAAGGGCATAAAAATTAAAAGTTTGAAAATTGCAAAATTTTCAAAATTTTCGCCATATTTCCATTTTTTTCATAAATAAACGCAAGTTATATCGAAGAAATTTTACCACTAACATGAAGTGCAATATGTCACGAGAAAACAATCTCTGAATCGCCAAGATCCATTGAAGCGTTCCACAGTTAAACGCACATAAAGTGACAGTGGTCAGAAATGTAAAAATTGGCCTGGTCATTAACCTACAAAATGGCTTGGTCATTAAGGGGTTAAGCAAGAGACACCACTAACCAGACAACATCATGAAGACCAAGGAGATCTCCAAACAACTCAGGGACAAAGTTGTTAAAAAGCACAATGCAGGGCTGGGTTATAAAAATGAATCCCAATCACTGATGATCCCCTGGAGCACTATCAAATCCACCATCATCAAATGAAAAGAACATGGTACCACAACAAGCCTGCCAAGAGAGGGCCATTCACCAAAACTCTCAGAAAGGGCAAGGAGGGAATTAATCAGAGAGGCAACACTGAAGGAGCTGCAGAACTCCCAAGTAGAGACTGGAGTATCTGTTCATAAAACCATACTCAGCCAAATTCTCCATAGGAGGTGGCCTTTATGGAAGAGTGGGCAGAAAAAAAATCCTTACTTTCACACTAAAATTGTAAGGTTCATTTTCAGTTTGCCTAAAAGACAAGTGGGAGAATCCTCAAATGTATGGAGGATGGTGCTGTTGTCAGATGAAACCAAAATTTTACTTTTTGGCCATCAAAGCAAACGATATGTCTGGCGCCAAACCAACACAGCTCATCACCCCAAGAACACCATTCCTACAGTGAAACATGGTGGTGGCATAATGCTGTGGTGAAGTTTTTCCACAGTAGGGACAGGGAAAATGGTCCGTGTCGAAGGGAAGATGGATGGTGCAAAATACAGGGATATTCTTGAGTAAAACATGTTTCAGTCTGTCAGTGATTTCAGACTAGGACAGAGGTTCACCTTCCAATAAGACAATGATCCAAAGCATACTGCTAAAGCAACACTCAAGTGGTTTAAGGGGAAACATGTAAATGTTTTGGAGTCGCCTAGTCAAAGTCCAGACCTTAATCAAATTGACAGATCAGACTTGAAGACTGTCGTTCAACAGAGGAAATCATCTACGGTAATTTGTAAGAGCTGGAGCAGTTTTGCCTTGAGGAATGGGCAAAAATCCCAGTGGCAATATGTGGAAAGCTAAGAGACTTATCCAAAGCAACTGGCAGCTGTAATTGCAGCAAAAGACAGCTCTACAAAGTACTGACTTTAGTTATCCACACTGAAGTTTCAGTTATTTTGTTCTATTTCTTGTTTGTTTCACTATATAAAAAAATCCAAATGTTCACAATTGGACAGTAGCATGAACATCATTGAAATTCTGTGGCTAGACCTCAAAATAGCAGTCCATGCAAGTCGACCCAGGAATCTCACACAACTGGAGGAATTCCTCAAGGAAGAATGGATGAAAATCTTTCAAACGAATTGAAAGACTCTTGTCTGGTTACAAAAAGCATTTACAAGTAGTGATACTCTAAATGGGAGTGCTACTAGGTACTAACCATGTAAGGCGCCCAAACTTTTGCATTGGCATATTTTCCCTTTTGCAATTATTACAGTTACAATATTTTGCTTGTGTTGCCTAAAATACAAAGGAAATGTGTCATCTTTAAATTTAGGCTTTTTAGAATTCAAGTTGACTTCAAGTTGCTTAATTGCTCACAATAACAGTAATTTTGAGCAGGGGTGCCCAAACTTAAACATACCACTGTAGGCATGTTTTTTACATGAACTGATGCAAACCCTCACAAAAAACTGTGAAATGCCGGGTTGTGAGGTAGCAAAATACGAAAAATGCCAATGGGGTGAATACTTTAGCAAGCCACTGTAACTGTTTTTAATAACCATGTTCTTTCCATTATTCCAGACTCCAACAGCCTTGATGGCACCCATGGCCTAACACAGCATGGTTCCCAACCCGACTTCTGAAGAATCTGTCTGTACTACAAATTCTTTGCTACAGTCCGGTGCGATCAGAACTGGATGTTTATACAGAACCGGCTTCAGCTCCTGAAATGACATCTCTGTGTCAGCAGTTCATTTCACCATTGTCGACATGGTACCCTTAAGAAGATCTGTTAATGGTGTGGCAATTTTGGCGAAACTTGGGATAAATAGCCGGTAATATCCCACAATTCCAAGAAACGCCCTCACTTGCCTCTTGGAAAACAGTTGCGGCCACATTTGAATCGCCTCAACCTTGTTTATCTGTGGCTTGATTTCACCTCTCTTGATGACATAGCCTAAGTACTCGTGAATAAAGAAAAAAATAATCGGTACCGCTACATACCTCCAGTCTATTGCATGGAACTGTACCAGGGGAGTTTTATATTCATGGATGTACCTTCTTGGGAGTCCAGCAGGGGTGCTAACTCATGCAGAAAAGCACAATGACAAAGTCTGTATCAAAAAAGTAGAAATGACAGTGACACTCACAGTCCCATTAAAACGTCATTTATCTGTAATCACATTAAAAAACAGAGGCAGGAGGGATTTGTGTGGAGACACAACGACAACGGCCATTCGGTCCCTAGGTGGAAAGGAAGTGATGAGGCATTATACTGATGTCAATACAGAACTCAAGAAAACGAAGAGTGAATTGCTTTCTCGACTCAAGGACAACCAATGGACTACGTTTAGCAGAAAGCTGGATAAAATATTGATGCCTATTCACAATGAGACAAAACAAAGAAAACGTGATTCATTTATCAGAGACAAGGGAGATTTCGATTCTGGCCATATTTTTACATGGAATAAAAACAAACCCGTACAGAGAAAATTCAAATCATTTTCAAGGAGGGGTAATTATAGGAAGGTGCAAAACGACTATTGGACGACCGACTGACTCAAGTGCTGATCAGGAGATGGATTCTTCCAGAAATCATCCGCCTTCACCCCAAATGACCACTGCCACTGGTACAGCAGCCCCTTTAGGAGAAAGACCCGAAGATGCGATAAAAGTAAAAAAAATGAACAAGAAGCGCAAGCGGAAACAAGTCTCATGGAGATAAATCCAGAGAAACTCTCTTCTCGTGGAAGGATTGTTAATCTTATGGATTATGTTTTAATGTTTTAGACTCAGCATGCATATCTATTCTTTCTAAGGGTTTGGGTTTTTGTTTGCCAGTAGAATTTGATTTGGTAGATTTTAATATAGATATGTTTAAAGCAATCAGAAAAATTCATTTGTGTAAGTCATTTGCTTCGCCTCAACAGATTAGTACACTAGTTGTGGAGGGAGAAAATCCATGTTCAGTGGGACCTTTGGGGTTCATGGTGGCAGGCTTTGGTGGTACCCCTTGGCGGCAGTCAGGGTGGATGTGGCCATTCTTTACAGTATGGCTGCGCCTTCCAGGGCCGAAGCTGGTCGGGCCCGCCGGTCACATGTAGAACCTTTTGGGGGAGAAGTTAAATTTTTCGAGGAACAGGTTATTAGGGATGTGGAAGCGTTGGTATATCCAAGATTGCATCTAATATAACCACCACGGAACGTAAGGCTCTATCTATGATATTAAGTTGGGATGATACCATTGTTAGAGCAGTGGATAAGGGAGGTAACACGGTCCTTTTAAGCAAAGATTATTATTATCTTGGAGAGGCATATAGGCAGCTATCTGATAGCCATACCTATTTGACATTAAGGCAGGATCCAAATAACAATTTCAAGGAAGAATTACGTACCTAAAACCCTTAAGTCCCTATCCCACCACCCAGGATGCCCCATTGTATCTGGGCTAGGGACACTCACTGAACCCCTATCCCAATACATGGATTGGTTGTTGCGCCATTTATTGAATGAGGTCCCTTCCTACATGAAAGATACGAATGAAATTCCTGGTTGCCTTACAAGAAGTATCATGTCAGGATGGTTTTTCAATTGTCACAAAAGACGTTAAAAGCCTTTATATCAGAATTCCACAGACAGAAGGGGTGGAGACCATTAGAGCGATATTATCAAGCATGGATAAAAGTGGGTACTTTATTGATCATGTTTGTGATGGGATTCAATTTATCTTGAAATGTAATGCCTTTAAATTCTTAGATACATGGTATCTGCAGCAGGTAGGCACCACGATGGGAACTCCCGTTGTGTGCACATTTGCTAATCTATTTCTTGCGATTTTCGAGGAAAAATAAGTGTATTACCTGGAGAATCCCTTCTTGAAACACATCAGGCTTTAAATCAGATTTGTGGGTAACATTTTCATGGTGTGGGATGGGTTTCAGGAAATATTTCACAATTTTGTGGAGTACCTGAATGCATTGAACACCATGAACACGAGATTCACCTCTAAAGTTGGCAGATCAATTTGGAATTTATGGATGTACAAGTGGACCAGGGCACCTTGATAACAAGTATTCCAAAAGCCAGCTTCCACAAATTCTCTTTTACATCACAACAGCGCTCTCCTCTCCACATTAAAAAATATCTGCCATACAGCCAGTTCTTGAGGCTCAAGAGTGTCAACAGAAACCTGGATCGTTACTGGGAACAATCATTAGATCTATATAGAAGATTTTTGGATAAGGGCTACCCAGGCCCTCCACTGGATGCAGCCCTTGATAGAGCCAATTCCTCTCCTTCCCCTCCCTCCCAGACTAATCAGGCAAGTACAACTAAACAGAAGGCTACAAGTGTTGGGAACAAGGGCAAGAAATGTATTTTTAGTTTTAAGTACGGACTCATGGACAGACAAATTAGAGGGGCAATGAATAAGAACAGGCACATGTTGGAAAAAGAAGAAGGCATTGTGGAGATTGTATCACAGGGACCTTTGGTCTCTAATAGGCATAGAACCAACCGTAAAGATTTGCTAGTACAAAATCGCATTAAAATAGAATCCAAAAATAGATTGGAAAATAGTATACCGGAGGGCAATTTTAAATGTGGACGTTGTTCCTTTTTCTCTTACCATCTAATTTCCAAGCAACTCCACATAGAAGGAGTAATGCACAGAGTCCGAGATTTTATATCTTGTCGCACGTTACACAGTCTATGTCATATTTTGCCCTTGTAGATTCTTCTACATTGGCTAAACTGTTCGACCCCTTTTTGTTTGTTTCCGGGAACATTTCAATTCCATACAATCAGGAAAGGGTGCCCTTAGATTCATAAGCCATGTAAGAAAGTGTCATGCTGGTAACCCTGAGACCCCACGCTTTGCAAGTGTTGAAAGGGTTAATTTACCTGTCCAGGGAGGGGATCTCCATAGGTTGCTGCTCAGGAGGGAAGCTAAGCGGATCCTGCGCACACGATGCTGTTATGTTTTGGTAGCTGAGGAGGCAGGAGCAAAAAACTGCAAAGGCAGGCAAACACCAGAGAGGCTGGGAACTAATAGGTTGCAGACCCCTAAACTAACCGCACAACTAGAAGCAGCCGTGGGACGTTCTTACGGTGCCCTAGAAGCCTCATCACAGCCGGAGAGATTAGCTACCCCTGAAGATGGAAAGAGGAATGCAAACTGCCCCGGAGTAGAGCCCCAAAAGAATAGGAAGCCCCCAAACATATAATGGCGCTTAGACAAGATGAAAACACGAACACAGACAGAAAATAAAATGAGCAAACGCTGGGGCCCAAAACTGTCTATATAGGACAGCACAGGAGAGAATACTGTCTGCAACCCAGAAAAACCCTAGGAAAAACTCCAACACTTCTGAATCCAAAAATGCTGAGACCACACGGTCTCGACCACCTATATCAGATCTCTGGTGTGAACACGCAGCTACCCAGCAGTAAAAAATCACAAGGACTGAGCAAATGAACAAATACAAAAAGAGAAGAGAGACCAAAGGGGACCCAGCTGAATTCAAAAAACAAGGCAGCAAAAACAAGGAAAATCAAACCACAGTAAAAAAAACCTGAAAGTAACTTATCTGAATGCTAGCAGGAGACAGCAGAAAGGCAAGCTGAATTCCAACCAAGACCAGGAAGTAACAATTGATCACCGGCGAGGATCATGGGAGGTCAGCTCACTTATATCAGGCCAGTCCGTCCCACCGGATAACCATTCATCAATAGCAGGTGGTGGACTTTTGCTGTTCAACATAGGTTCAATACCCTCAGCAACCACCAGAGGGAGCTTCAGCCCCAAAGTCGTCTCCAACACGTTCACAATAGTACCCCCCCTGAGGAGGGTTCACCAAACCCTCACGTGCTCCACCAGTCTTTCAGCATGAATGTCAGAAGCAAACACCCAAGAATTGTCCTCCTGACCATAGCCTTTCCACTTCACCAAGTACTGGAGCCTCCGCCTAGCCAAACGAGAATCCAATATCTTCTCAACCACATACTCCAAATTGCTCTCAACCAAAACAGGATCAGGAGGCACAGCCATAGGAACCACTGGCTTGAAAAACCTCTTCAATAGAGATTTGTGAAATACGTTGTGAATCTTGAATGTTCCAGGAAGAAGCAAACGGAAACGGGATTAAGAATCTGCACGATCTTTTAAGGTCCAATGAACCTTGGCTTAAATTTTGGAGATGTAACCCTCATAGGGATATTTTTTGAGGACAACCAAACCAAGTCACCCACTTTAAATCGAGGACCATCAGTCCTATGCCGGTTGGCAAACCACTGGGCCTTCTCCTGAGAGAGGGACAACTTATCCACTACTTGATCCCAAATCTGCTGCATTTTCTCCACAATAGTGTCAACACCTGGACAGACAGAAGCCTCCACCTGCCCTAAAGCAAATTGAGGATGAAACCCAAAATTGCAGAAAAATGGAGACATCAAGGTGGCAGAACTAGCCCTATTATTCAAAGCATGTAAAACAAGAAAAGAAAAAGGGCGCATGTGTAGACTCACAGGGCTAATTTTTTTTTTTTAAAATAGTGCCAATGCACTCACCTGTAATAGTTGTGTGCATCTACACAACCAAGATTAAGCGTGTGATTAATGAGGCTCCAGGTCACCTCTCTCTATTTGTGATGTCGTCCCATCTGTGTTTGCATCAAGCCTCAGTGTTCCTCTGATGGTCACACAATCCCGCTTGACCGATTGACACGTCACCGTAGGTCCTCAGTTATTAACCCGGTGACTGTAAACCAGAGGTCCTCGATACATCCAAATAAACCAGGCTGCTCCTGCCGCTGTTAACTCCGTATGGAGACTTTTCGCATGTAAACAATGGTGCAGCGGTCTCAAGGGGCGTCAAAGGAATAATGGACAATTTAATAAATGTTAGCCAAACTTTATTCTGCCTCCAATACCACTGCCACAACGCGTTTCAACGGTCCGAACTGTCTTCATCATTGTTTACATATTATTCAAAGCAAACTCAGCCAAAGACAAAAAGGAGACCCAGTCATCTTGATCAGCAGACACAAAACATCTCAAATAAGTCTCCAAGGTCTGGTTTGATCTCTCAGTTTGTCCATTGGTCTGAGGGTGGAACGCAGAGGAAAAAGACAGCTGAACTTCCAGTTTGGAACAAAATGTCCTCCAAAATCTGTAAACAAACTGGATTCCTCTGTCAGACACAATGTTCTCTGGGATGCCGTGCAACCGAACCAAATGTTGAAAAAATAAGGGCACCAACTCAGAGGAGGATGGCAACTTAGGTAGTGGCACAAGATGTATCATCTTGGAAAACCTATCACAGATCACCCAAATAACGGTCATTCTCTGAGAGACAGGGAGGTCGGAAATAAAATCCATAGAGATATGGGTCCATGGCCTCTAGGGCACAGGCAATGGCATTCACAAACCAACAGAGCAAGAGCAAAGTTTGGACCGAGAACAAGTTCCACAGGACTGCACAAAGTCCCTAACGTCACGAGATAAAGTGGGCCACCAAAAGGACCGACTCACCAGATCTCTGGTACCAAAAATACCAGGATGGCCAGCCAACGTGGAACAATGAATCTCAGACATAACATTCTTCCTCCACTGGTCTGGGACAAACAATTTCCCAACAGGGCAGCGTTCAGGTTTATCCTCCTGAAATTCCTCCAAAGTCAGTCTCAATTGGGCGAGATAGCGGAAAGAACCACACCCTCCTTCAGAATAACAGTGGGCTCAGTTACCACAGGAGAATCCGCAAAGAAACTCCTCGAAAGGGCTTCCGCCTTAACATTCTTAGTGCCAGGAAGAAAAGAGACCACAAAATTAAAACGTGTGAAAAACAAGGCCCACCTGGCCTGTCTAGGATTGAGTCGCTTGGCAGATTCCAGATAAACCAGATTCTTATGGTCCGTAAGGACCACCACCTCATGTTTGGCTCCCTCCAGCCAATGTCTCCACTCTTCAAAAGCCCACTTCATTATCCACCTGCCCGAAATTTCGGAACAACAATTAATGACCCTTAATACTCCGATCACTTTTACTGAAATAGCTCAAACTATAAAATCCCTACCTAAAGGTAAATCACCAAGACCAGATGGCCTTACTAATGCCTACTATATAATATTCGAAGGCATCCTTACTCCCCACCTCCTAACCTTTTTCCAGGATGCCTTCCAGAAGGGATCTTTTCCCAAAGAAAATCAAGAGGCTCTCATTGTTACCCTTCCAAAACCTGGAAAACAAGCCGATGAACCCCAAAATTTTCGACCCATATCGCTACTTAATACCGACCTTAAAATATATGCAAAAGTCATAGCAAACAGAATAGCCCATTTACTGCCCGATCTGATAGAAATCGATTAGGTGGGATTCATTAAAAATAGATATGCGGCAGACAACACCAGACGCATCCTCAATGTAACACACTGCATAGAAGCCAAGAAGTCAGAGGTGCTGCGTGTAGCGTTAGATGCCGAAAAGGCATTTGACCGCATTCATTGGGATTTTGTTTTCTCAGTTCTGAGGAAGATAGGCTTCATTGGAGACATCTTCTCAGGGATACAGGCGTTATACTCCCAACCATCAGCGAGGATCTTTTCTAATGGGGCCCTATCAGACAATTTTCTAATATGCAATGGGACGCGCCGGGGCTGCCCTTTGTCACCTTTGATTTTTGTACTCTCAATCGAACCTTTAGCTCAGATGTTAAGAACTCAGTGCTCAATTACAGGGATACAAATAGGGAACAGAACACATGTTATTTCCCTTTTTGCCGATGATGTAATACTGACACTATTGCAACCAATAGACTCATTAGAACATACAATGGAGGTAATTCTGTATTTTGGGAAAGTTTCATATTATAACTTAATGCACAAAAAACGCAGGCTTTGCCACTTAATTTATCCATGGAAATAGTGTCTTTGTTAATACATTGGTATGCTCTGGACTGGCAAACAAAGACCACCACCTGATGTTTGGCTCCTTCCAGCCAATGTCTCCACTCTTCAAAAGCCCACTTCATATATCTGGGGATAATGGTCACGTCATCCCACTCTTTTTTGTATTCTTCTAATTATGAACCATTGCTTGCTAATTTGAAGTCCGAAACTCAAAGACTTGCTAAGGTTGAAGTTTCTTGGTTGGGTAGGATTGCGACTTTTAAGATGCTTCTTCTGCCAAAACTTCTCTACCTGTTCAGGACGTTACCCATAATACTTCCACAGACCTTTTTCAGAGCCATTAAGAGTTTGATGTTGACATATATCTGAGCGGGACACAAGCCCAGGTTAGCCAGTCATATTTTATCTAGAGATAAATGGATGGGTGGTTTGGGAGTACCAGACATTCCTAACTATTATTCAGCATCTCAGATCTCTACATTGGCATTAGGTTGGCTTGGACAATCACAAACACATTGGGTCCATATGGAAGAATCTCAGATGTCCCCATTATCATACAGAGCTATACTAGCAGCGTCTTTGATAGGTCTCCGTCTGCTGGCTACATTACTACCGCTTACCAAAGCGGCGGTGTATAGTTGGCAGATATTCCATAAACGCTCAGGAAAGGGCACGAGATTACCTAGGAACATCATACCTGTGGAAGTCCTTTCCACCGCTATCCCAAATCTAAATGTCACAACTTGGCTACGTAGTGGGGTAATTTTCATAGATCAATTGTATTCTGGGGAAAATCTGATGCCATTTGCAGCCCTAAAATCTAAATACTCTCTAAGAGACAATGATGTCTTCTCATATCTTCAAATGAACCACCTTCTTAGGAAGCTCTCTTGGAGTTCGATGAGCTGTAATCCTAGAATATTTGCTGTTTATATGAATAAGTTGAAAGGTCAAAGTAGGATTTATACGATGATTGAAGAGGTATCAGTGTTTAAAAAACTTATCCACTAGAGCAGTGGGAGAGAGACCTGGGAATGGATATTACTTCAGAAGAATGGATTAAATCTATGAGAATAGCGCACAAATCACTAAGAAGTAGCACACACATAGAATCATTTATGAAAACAGTACTGAGATGTGTTATGTTTAGGTAGCTGAGAGAAAAAGCAAAAACGGCAATACACCAGAGAGGCTGGAACCTATTGGATTGCAGTAACCTGAACTAACCACACAACTAGAGGTAGCCGTGGAGCGTTCCTAAGTTGATCCTAGACACCTCGCCACAGCCTGAGAGGTAACTACACCTAAAGGCAGAAAGATGAAGCTATCTGCCCCGGAGCAGATCCCCAAAGAAAATAGGAAGCCCCCAAACATGTAATGGCGGTTAGACAAGAAGAAGCACGAACACAGACAGAAAATAGAATGAGCAAACGCTGGGGCCCAATCTGTCTAGACAGAAAAGTACAGGAAAAAATTCTGACTGCAATCCAACAAAAAACCCTAAAAAATACCAACTCTTCTGATTGCCCCTTTTCGTATTTTTAATTAATTATGTGTGCTGTGTATACATCCACTGTGGGTGTTGTACTACCTCTTTCTGCATAAACTTGTTGTCGAATTGTCTTTAATAAAATTTCTAGTGTTTATAATGGACGAGTACATCTGGTTTTTCCACTTAGGTGGTTTTGTTTCTATAATTTAATTGATGTGTCCTTATATTTCCATGACCACTCCGAGCTTCCCACAATTGGGTTTAATTGATCTAGTTTGTTAGGATGTGGTGTTTTTGGTTGAGTGTGATCTGTTTAACTTTTACTGTGTTTCGCACAGATTCTCCACCAGTCATGGACTTCAAAGCCAAGGACAAAGCCTGGCTGTCACAAATCGACCAGGTTTTTGGTAGTGGGGGTGACGCACCCACACAGACAGGTGACCAGGGATGGGATGAACAGGCCAGTGAATTACGTAATATGGTTATTAAAAGAACCAAAATCTGGTGGACTAGAGCCTTCCTAGATAAATATCTGGATAAAAAATTAATTCCGAGAGGCCTTCGTGTACGTATTGTACCCACACTTCCAGTTGATGATGTTGATATTAGACAAAGGTGGGAGGAGACATGCAATGACTGTTCTAATAAGTTGATGAGATTGCTCTGTGAATTAAATTCTAAAATCATTGTGGATTTGGAGGATAAAATAAGCAAAGTAGATGATACATTGAAAGCAAAGGGTACACCGGAGAAACTCCAGAATTTTAATAACTAACTGGAAAAGGATATTGATGGAATTGTCAAGAAAATTCACAATACACAAGCTACCAAATTGAATCGCGATACACGGGATTATCAGAATAATGCAATCTATGCATGGAGAAAATCCAATATCAAAGGCCAAACACTTGTACGGTCTGAGTTGGGTTCATCAGTGTCTTCAATCAGTGATCAGTCTGAGAATTCAGATGTGCATATGGTCACGAGATCTGGAGCTAGGTCTAAAAGACCAAGAAATGGTAATTTCCACCCATACAGACGTCAAGATTTTAGATCCTTTGACCATCGCAATACTGATAATAAGGTAATTAATTTAAGCACGCATTCATTTTCGAAAGCTGATTTAACACTCCTTAATAAGGGTCTATCCTTCTCTCCTGCGGCATCTTTCGATGTCTTTTCTGCCACTAAGGACTTACATTTATTCGCTCGTTCGTTGTGGTTTAAAAAATACTTTTTTAACTCTGATCTACATGAAATGTTTCCCACAGAGGAAGAACAATTAGCTTTAAGAACACTCGAAGATTTGTCCAACGAGCATAATGAAACCGAAGGAGGTAAGATCCCTCCCTCCATACAGGCTCGCTCTAAGAAATTTCCTCCATTTTCTGTTTGCCCTAACATAGATCTGTTCGTACAGATTGTCGCCAAGGAGTTTCGCAAAATTCCTAGGCATATTAACCATGACAATTTGTCAGCGGAGGAACGGAGGAGGTTGCGCGTCCTTGTGGATTTACCTGATGTGGTATTTAAGCAGGCGGACAAGGGGGGTAACATCGTGATATGGTCCAAGGATGGCTATGAAAAAGAGGCCTATCATCAATTAAACGATAGGGTTTGTTATAAAAAACTCACTTTCAACCCCTTGTCCGCCTATTTATCACAACTTAAAAGCATTATTCAGGTAGCAAGGGATGAGACATCATTACCAAACAGCTGGCTGATGCACTTATGGTGGATGAGCCGACTGTTGCTACTTTTTATCTCTTGCCCAAAGTCCACAAGGATGCGCGTTCCCCTCCAGGACGCCCCATTGTATCTGGGCGGGGCAACTATCTAGAAAATGTTAATTGTTGGATAGACTCCAAATTACAGCCTTTGGTTGAGGCTTTACCATCCTTTTTAAAGGATACAGGTGAATTCCTCAGAAGGGTGGATGGTTTACATTTGGACAAAGATATGATGCTGGTTACAGCTGACGTGGAATCGTTGTATACCAGCATCAGACATGTGGATGGCTTGAAAGCCACAGAATTTTTTCTGTCCACATCCACCCTTCCTGTTGAAATTAGAGAGCTGATTATGGAGTTATTGGAATTCACATTGTCACATAATTTCTTTATCTTCAAAGGGTCCTTCTACCTGCAGCTCCAGGGGACAGCAATGGGGGCGTCTTATGCGCCCGCTTATGCTAACCTTTTCCTGGGGCTGTGGGAGAGGGACCTACTCCTGTCGGATCGGATGTCATCAATGTGCCGCGTCCTCACTTGGACGAGTTACATTGATGACATCTTTTTGATCTGGCAGGGGTCTGTGGGAGATCTTGAAGTGTTTATGAAGGTTTTGAACGACAATGATCGTAACATTCGACTTACCTTTGTGGCAGACCAAAATGAAATCGAGTTTCTCGATGTAAAGATCAAAAGAGATAGCCGCAGTGAGATTCAGACCAATATTTTTCGGAAGGCCACGGCTTCGAACATGTTGCTGCATGCCTCTTCTTCCCACCCACAGCATGTCATTCAATCTGCTCCAACTGGACAGTTTCTACGCATACGTAGACTGTGTTCTACGGAGGAGGATTTCCTCATCCAGGCAGATGATCTCAAAAATCGTCTACTGGAGCGGGGATATAGTGGGCGCATGATTAAAAAGGCTTTTAACAGAGCCAAACATTCGTCGAGACAGGATCTTCTCTATAAGTCTCAAAATAAAAAGGATGGAGGGATAGTTAGATTCATCACCAACTTTCATTCACAATTCCCTGCAATGAGAAAAGTCTTGGAAAAGTCTTGGCCCATTTTAAAAGCAGACCCGGTCTTGTCTAAGTTCCTCCCGGATAAAGTGGCCATCACACCACGGAGGTCGCGTAATTTACGCGACATTTTAGTACACAGTCACTATGTGGGTAATCCACATAGGACTTTTTTGGATGACATTAGGAGAGTTAACGGCTGCACTTCGTGTGGCCGATGTGTGGCCTGTCGCAATATTCAACATACTGACATCTTTTACAATTCTTCCAGATCACGCACCTTCAAGATTAACAAACGCATCACCTGCACAAGCACTAATGTGATCTATTTTGCCACCTGTCCCTGTGACAAGATTTATGTGGGTATGACTACGCGTCAATTGAAGGTGCGTGTTAGGGAACACGTTATAGGAATTGCTGCGGCAGCCACACAGGAAGAAACATACCTCTTAAAAACTATCCCATGGCATTTTAAGACCTACCACGGATGTGATGGCGATCTTTTGAAAGTGAGGGGTATAGACATGATTGAAGCTAATATTAGGGGGGGCCGTGTCTCGAGGAAATTGTCTCAGCTTGAATCCAAATGGATCTGGTTATTGGATACGGTACAGCCTCTGGGATTGAATGAACATCTCAGCTATGCCCCATTCCTGTAATCACCTGTCTGTGTTTAGGTGACTGTTGCTATGCACCCATATTGTTTTTAAACTGTTTTTTATGATTTTAACATTTATATTTCCTTTTTTGTGCTCCAGTTTGCTTCGCCTTGAATTATTATCTTACACATGATGACCAATAAGTATTGTTGGTGAAGTTCTTGAACCTTTGAATGCCCTTATTACACTGGATCCGTGATTATGAACATTTGGTGACCCCTATCGGTGAATACTACAGCAGGCGTTGTTCCAGCTTCTTCACTTCAGTTGTTCATTTGATGAATTTTTGTATTTCTGTCTATTCTTTATTATTTGCTAAATATAGCACTTTATTGGTTAATAATATATGGTATCCGGTGTAGTATGAATTAGGTGAGCCTCCTGCTGGCACGCGCGCACTGTCATGTGTATCCAGGCCGCTCTCTGGCTTTCGGTGTCTTTAAGTGATGACGGTTAGCTCCGCCTATCGCTGTGACGCCGACGCCAGGGGGCGTCGGGTTGGCATGACGATGCGCGCGTCACATGAGGTGGGAGACATCACTTCCGGTCACATGTCTCTGTGTCTGTGACGCGGCTTGGAGGGACGCAATCTCCTAGGAGCAGGTATTTAAGGAGCGCAATTGAGGTGGTGTGTGTGCCCCCTGAAGAAGGATTGGACCGAAACGTGCATTGGGGTGCGCACACACACCCCCTCTTACCCTCACTTGCAGTGGCGCAGATCTCCTTTGCTGCCAGGTAATATACCATGTACCATTTCAGCTATGCATCCCATTGTCCACATTAGGTAGGGTGCACTGCTGTGTCAATGGTGTTAATTTCAGTACATGTCTTTTGGCAGAGCATGTGAGGTCTGCACATATGCTTGCTATTTTCATCAGTGGCGCTGTGTTAGTTATAAACTTGATTTGATGTGTTTTGTGTAGCATACTCAGGAGCTAATGAAGTGCAGCAATTTCTGGCTTCATTTAAATAATAGTTAAATAATATGCATTTCTGGCTATGTGAACACATGTGAATTATGCTCGATTATTTTGGAATATATTGTATTATAGTACCAACTACTATTTCTATCATAATAACTGTTATATTGTGGTGCCAACTACTGTTTCTATTATATTGATTTTTGAATTATAAGTGATACTATTAGTCTTGAGGGTTTTAGGGGGTGGTGTGCCCCTTTTCGTATTTTTAATTAATTATGTGTGCTGTGTATACATCCACTGTGGGTGTTGTACTACCTCTTTCTGCATAAACTTGTCGAATTGTCTTTAATAAAATTTCTAGTGTTTATAATGGACGAGTACATCTGGTTTTTCCACTTAGGTGGTTTTGTTTCTATATTTGCAAAAACACCTGAGCTCACACGATCTCCACCACCTAAATCAGATCTCTGGTGTAACAAAACTAAGCCGTAGCCACTGAAAAAACAGGAAAAAGCAAATGAATAAACAACAGTGGCTACTAGAGTTGAGCGATACTTTCCGATATCCAAAAGTATCGGAATCGGAATGGTATCGCCGATATCATTAAAATATCGGCGATACCCGATACCGATACCGGAAGTCCCATGTAAGTCTATGGGAACAAAATATCGTAACTAAAAAAACCCCATTCTTTCCTTGTAAACACTAAATATACACACATAGAATACATATATATATATACATGTCATTGTGACATATATATATACATATATGTATAGTTTATACACTTCTACATAGTAAAATATCCTCTGATTCAATTGCCGGGTAAAGCCGGCTTCAGTGAAAAGACAGAAGCACCCGACATGAAATGACACTTGGTGTACATAGGGTTAACCATGTCTTTTCATGTCGTTTGCTATCTGATTTGCACAAACAATTAAATCAGTCTATGTGTGCAAAATTTCACACCTGTAGGGGTTAATTAAAGGTGTAAATTCGTTGTAAAAAAAACGGACTTTTTTGCTACGAATTTACACCTTTAATTAACCCCTACAGGTGTGAAATTTTGCACACATAGACTGATTTAATTGTTTGTGCAAATTAGATAGCAAAGGACATGAAAAGACATGGTTAACCCTATGTACACCAAGTGTCATTTCATGTCGGGTTCTGCATTTTCACAAAAGCCGGCAATTGAATTAGCGGCTATTATACTATGTAGAAGTGTATGAACTACAAATATAAATATATATATATATATATGTGTCACAAATTCAATGACATGTATATATATATATATGAGGTGTAAAATTGCTGAAAAAAAATGCGTGGGCTCCCGCCCTATTTTCGCAACCAGACAGACAAAGCCAGTGAGTGGGGGCAGATAATAATAGCCCAGAGAGGGACCATTATTTTTGCCCCCCCCCGGCTACTAACATCTGCCCCCAGACACCCAGGAAAGACAAATCTATAATTAGATTCGCCCTTTCTGGCACTTTGCCCGTCTATTCCCATTGCCCTGTAGCTGTGGCGAATGGGTTAATATGGGGTTAAAGCCACCTTGCTATTGAAAGGTGACCTTAAGCCAGGTTAATAATTGAGAGCTGTCAATTAGACAACTATCAATTATTAATCCTATTGCATGAAATAAAAATAAAACACACACACTTTAATTAAAAATCATTTTAATGAAATAAAGACACATGTTTTTGACCATCTTTTATTTTACTGCAAAAACCATTTCCTGTAATAAAAATAAAATAAAAAAGCAAAATTATTCTTACCTATCCCATGCACAGTCAGGTCCCACGGTGTAATCCTTCAGAAAGGGTTAATGTTTACTGCAGGGACCGCAGCAAATGCTGCAGCCTCACAGTAAACCCCCAAATGAATGAGTTCCTCTCCTGGCTGACAGGAGAGTAAAGGCTGGGTGTCACATAACGATACACCAGCGATCCTGACAACGATATGCACTTGTCAGGATCGCTGGTGTATCGCTACATGATCGCTGCTGAGCTGCCAAACAGGCAGCTCAGGCAGCGATCTGGGACAGCGACACTGCGGGTAACATCGCTTAAGGGCCCGTCTCACATAGCGATATCGCTACCGAGATCGCTGCTGAGTCACTAGTTTTGTGACGCAGCAGCGAGCTCACCAGCGATATCGCTGTGTGTGACATTCAGCGACGATCAGCCCCCCTGCCGGGAATCGCTTATCGTCGCATAAATGTCAGGACCTTTTTTTGATCGCTGGTTTCCCTCTGACAGGCACGCATCGCTGCGTGTGACAGGCGGGAGACCAGCGATCCGCTGGTAACCAAGGTACACAGCGGGTTTCCAGGCACCGCGCAGCGCTTGGAAACCCGCTGTGTACCTTGGATACCAGCTCCCTGCATCAGGGCGCTGGTATCCAAGGTACACAGCGGGTTTCTAGGCACAGCCCCGCGCCTGGAAACCCGCTGTGTACCTTGGTTACCAGCGGATCGCTGGTCTCCCGCCTGTCACACGCAGCGATGTGTGCCTGTCAGCGGGAAACCAGCGATCAAAAAAAGGTCCTGACATTTCAGCGACGATCAGCGATACCCGGCAGGGGGGCTGATCGTCGCTGAATGTCACACACAGCGATATCGCTGGTGAGCTCGCTGCTGCGTCACAAAACTAGTGACTCAGCAGCGATCTCGGTAGCGATATCGCTATGTGAGACGGGCCCTTAAGTGGAAAGCTTAATTGATTGCTTTCCACTTTCACTTCAGGTCAGCCAGGGACACAATCAGTGACGTCAGAGGGAACTGATTAACAAAAATAGGAGTTCCCTTCGAAAAAAAAATGGCGTGGGGTCCCCCCTATTTTTGTTAACCAGCCAGATGAAGCAGACCGCTGAGGCCTGGATTTTCAGGCTGTTAAGGAGCCAAGATCCATGGACCTTGCCAGCCTGATAATACCAGGCCACAGCAGTCTGCATATCTTGGCTGATTAACAAAAATAGGGGATCCCCTCGAAAAAAATTGGCGTGGGGTCCCCCCTATTTTTGTTAACCAGCCAGATGAAGCAGACCGCTGAGGCCTGGATTTTCAGGCTGTTAAGGAGCCAAGATCCATGGACCTTGCCAGCCTGATAATACCAGGCCACAGCAGTCTGCATATCTTGGCTGATTAACAAAAATAGGGGATCCCCTCGAAAAAAATTGGCGTGGGGTCCCCCCTATTTTTGTTAACCAGCCAGATGAAGCAGACCGCTGAGGCCTGGATTTTCAGGCTGTTAAGGAGCCAAGATCCATGGACCTTGCCAGCCTGATAATACCAGGCCACAGCAGTCTGCATATCTTGGCTGATTAACAAAAATAGGGGATCCCCTCGAAAAAAATTGGCGTGGGGTCCCCCCTATTTTTGTTAACCAGCCAGATGAAGCAGACCGCTGAGGCCTGGTTTTTCAGGCTGGTAAGGATCCAATATCCATGGACCTTGCCAGCCTGATAATACCAGGCCACAGCAGTCTGCTTAGCTTGGCTGGTTAACAAAAATAGGGGATCCCCTCGAAAAAAAACGGCGTGGGGATCCCCCCTATTTTTGTTAACCAGCCAAGTAAAATGCAGACTGCTGCGGCCTGGTATTAAAAGACTGTCAAGGCCCATGGATTTTGGCCCTCAACAGCCTGATAATACCAGGCTACAGCAGCCCCACATTTGGCGCATCAAAGATGTGCCAATTGTGGCACTTTACCCGGCTCTTCCCACTTGCCCTGTAGCGGTGGCAAGCGGGGTAATAAGGGGTTAATGTCACCGTTGATTGCACGGTGACAATAAGCCCGGTTAATAATGGAGAGGTGTCAATAAGACACCGATCCATTATTAATCCCAAAGTTTTTAAATGTTTAAAAAAAAGACAAAGCAAGAAAAAAGTATTTTAATGAAATAAAAGAGACAACACAGTTTTCATTAATTTTATTATACTCTCATTCCTGCGACGCCATCGATCTCCTGTAAAAAAAGAAAAAAAACAAACCAACAGTATACCACCTGTCCGACGCAGTCCATAACGACAGTCCCACGACGATCCAGCTCTGCTACATCGCAATGACAGGCAGAGCCTGTCATCGCGACGCAGCACAGCTGATTACCTGCTTCCCCGGCGGTGACGTCATCGGACTGACTGCTTTACGGCCGGGATTACCCAGCAGTCACTGCAGTTATCGCGAGAAACTGCATGTGACCGCCGGGGAAAGAAGATTGCGGCCATGAAGCAGTCCAGCCCGTGACCGCCGGAGATCTTCTGCCAGGTAAGTGCCGCTGACTCCTGACAGACCCGACCGACGGACACTGACAGTGACAGTGACAATCCCGATTCCGGTATCCGATATGACGAAAATATCGGAACTCGGAATCGGAATTCCGATACAGCCAATATCGGCCGATACCCGATATTTGCAGTATCGGAATGCTCAACCCTAGTGGTTACAGATAAACTGAGAGGAGCACAGGCCCCAGGAGGGGACCCGGTTGACCTCCACAAAAGTGCAGAAAATTATGCAAAAAGCAAGCACAAAAAGAAAAGCAGAAAATATCTTATCTGAAACAGCAGATGATGTCATGGAAATATATATGTATTCCATATATTCAAAGTATATTCACATATATGTATTCACAGTTCACAGTTAGATAGATTTCACTTGCTAAAAAACCTTGTGCTCACATATTTCTAGGCCAGATATAATCAGTCGTTTTAAAGAAATCTGGCCTCCATAAGACCTTCGTAAAGGAACAAATGCATGAAGTACAAAATGTCCTATTAGATATCTGTTGTTTACATTATAGTTATGCAAGGCAACTAGGTCACAAGAATATAAAACAATAATTCTGCAACTTCAGCTCTTTTAATCATAATTATCATATTTACACTAGAACAGCCAATAATCTAGCAGCTTTTAATTGTATGTTAATTGACTAACCAGCCCCTTTTTGTAAACGTATAAAACCTTGAAACAATAATAAATGTATGTCTTTGACGAACTGTTATACTGACACTTTCGTGTGGACAGTCCTCATTTCGTTCTGAGCGCTCAAAAAGACATTATATAGAGATTTGGACATGGCAAGCAGCAAACACAGGATATTTTTATCCTAATTAAATTTCCATATCAGTTGGCGCCTGCACGCGGGGCATTGGACGAAACGCACGAGGACTCGGCCGACCGGAGAGACGGGGGTGTTGGCCCTGGCCTTGGCACACGGGACGGAGACTGCAGCTCCATCAGTAAGGTAAGAAAACTTTGTCATCTTACCTGAATGTTCCCTGTGCCTAGTCCTAGCCTACACTTCCAGCCGGTCGGACGTGGTCATCACCGCATTCCCAGGTTGTGTAAAAAGTCCATACCCTTATCCAAAAGCCCTGGGATATAAGCCGAGTTGGTTGCTGCTGTGCTGTATATGTTTCATGTTTTATGTGAACCGGGAGAAAGTTGGAACGGTGACTGTGTTTTTGCTTGCTGATCTCTGGGGGCTGTATAGCAAAAGACAATTGCTGCATAAGTTCCCGCAGTAAACTTTCACGCACCGGGAGGCCATCCCAGTCAAATCAGACGTGAAGGGCGGGAGCTTTGTTTTGGATAAGTCCACGCAGATATTCTTCACACATTGGAGGGAGGTTATCCCAAAAAATCCAGTTGTGGAAGCGAGGGCTTTGTTCGGTTAAGTTTCTGCAGTAAACTTTCACGCACTGGGAGGCCATACCAGTCAAATCAGACGTGAAGGGCAGAAGCTTTGTTTGGATAAGTTCTCACAATAATTGTCCACGCACCGGGAGGCCATCCCTGTCAAATCAGACGTGGATAGTGAGAATTTTGATGAAGGCTATTGCAGATTACTGTGACCGGTGCACCGGCCAGGTACGGTACAGAGCGATAGAACCTTGAGCTTCACCGCGCTCAGTGCAATTGGTGAGTTATCAGTTACCAGAGCAGCTTGTATGTGTCACAGATCATCAAAAGAGGGATTCGTATTCTCCCGGGTGTCTGTCAACTGTCTGTATCAGGTACTGTCGCTTTAAATCACATCTCCGTGCGCTCTGTTAGTATCTCATTCAGAGCAGTGTGCTGGCTGCAGCAGCGAGAAAACCCCTTTGACCCCCCTCCTCTGCTAATCACGTTATCAGGCATTCTGTTTCTTGGCTTTGATTTTTATTTTTTTAAGCTAGTTTTTTGGCTACAGGTTTTAACGTGAGAATTATCAGGCATTCAGACTGAACTATATTCATTTTTTGCTATTCTGAGGAATAATAATTTTTTTTTTTTTTGTTACGTGATTTCAGTGCCTATAGAGACAGCAAGCAGAGATATAAGGAAGGGAGGGGGGAAGCAGCCAGCTGACATTCCAGAGATTTTTAATTAGCTGTTTTAGTAACAAGGGTTGTTTTTCAGAGTTTTATGATTAATACGGTTTTTCTTTTCTCCCCTTTTTGGTGAATTTATTTTTTTTATGTTTACTTTTTCTAGAGTTTTTTACTAAATCTAACTTTTGTTTTTAAAAATTTTTCTTTTAAGTACATTTTTGAATGATTTTGGAGAGATTTTTTTCTCTAGAGCTTTATTTCTCCAGCCATTTTTTTTTTCTACAAGCTTGCTTTACAACAAGGTCACATAGATAAGGAGAATTACAGGCTGTGGGAGAGAGCAGACACAAACTACGCAGTGGTCTGAGTAGCCCCACCCGTCGGGCACTCGGCGAGGAAATTTGTTGAATATGTTTTTGGAATAGACACAGTACGTAAGAATCGAAGGGCTAGGCATGTGAATAGAATGTCAGAGTACGTGAGAAGCAAATAGACAGGCAGCCTTTACGCTGCATAATGAAATGTTTTTTCTTGTTTTTTGTTATTTGAAAGGTAACGGGAAAGTTTAATAGATTACCATCTGCTATAAAAGAGCAGCGGTGCATCGTGTAAAAGATACAGCAAGTTAATTTGAACGGACCAGGAAATTTTTTTTTTTTTTTTTTTTATGTGAATAAGTTTGAAAAGGTGTTAAATCATCTGTGAGAAAAAGATCACTGACATGTCACAAGAGCAGAATTCAGAGTCACACACATCACATGTCCATCATGTGGAGACACGGGACAGGTGTAGGCTGCTCTCATTGAGTAAGGAGCCTCGTACAGGGAAAAACGCTCCCTGCCTCTCTCCACAGGGAGAAGGCATTTTTGTTTCAACCATCCCCTCTCAAGAGTCACAGGGGGGACACCCTCTCCTTTTTCTTCTCTCAGTCCCTTTCTCTTTCTTTCGCTCCTCCCTCACACCTCCCTTCTCTTCCTCTTTTTTCTACTTCGTCATCAACTGTGTCAACGCCCAATCCAAGCAATGTGGTGTCCCTGTATTCAGTGTTTCCAGAACAGGGCACTTTGTCTATCCCAAGCACAGTACAAACATTGCCAGTCATTATATCAGGAGAAGAAAGTACAGATCTCCCTACACAAAACGCTACATGTAGCCCCCAGACACAACAGTCCACTGCTAGGGCTTCACAGGGGAGTGGTATAGCTACAGGGCTGCTAGCATGGAACCATGACACTGATCCACCGCAGCCTCAGCAAGGAAGTGGGAAATCCCCATGCAGCAAGACAACTTTAAAGCCCAAATCTCACCCAGTGTATGCACCAAGTACACCATGTCACTTCTTATCTGATGAAGATGAAGATGCAACGTCACACATGCTGCCCAATACTAGGGAAGAAAACACACAAGCACCAATAGAGCAGGGACAGATAGAGGCACCATCCTATGAGCCCTTCATCCCAAGCCAGGTGATCAGTATGCTGCCAGACCCAGGGATACACCCCATGCCATTTTGCCAAAAAATGCAGCAGATCCAGCGAACGTATGCAGCAGCCTGGACTGATCTCTGGACCGTAATGGAAATAAAAGCAGGTGATGCATTCTGGCCAATTATGAGAGAACACTTCAAGCTCCCAACAGAGTTAGATGCGTATGCCTGGGAGACAGGACCAAAGCTAATTGAGCAACTCAGAGAATGGGCCAAAAGCAGACTGACAGGACAAACTCTCAGCCTACATGTCACGAGTCAAGACAAGACAGAGTCTGTGGAGAAGTTCCATGACAGAATGATGCAAGTGTTTCAAGATTTGGGCCTCATTACCCATGATCAGACACACAGACGGATGTTGGCACAGGCTTTTGTGCATGGACTGAGAGAATCAATCAGGAAACCACTGGTAGCAGCCAGGCCTGAGTACACGTCAATAGCAATGGATACCCTGCTCACAGTAGCAAAAAGGATTGAGTCCCGCCGGGACAGAAGGAATGTCAAGTGTTACAACTGTGGCGAGTTTGGTCATTTCCGGAACCGCTGCAGAGAACCCCTACGACCCACCACTTTGTCTAGAGAAGCAAGCCAAGGAAGAAACACAGAAAGCAGTGAAGAACCCCGTCCATAGGACAAGAGCACACCAAGTCCACAAGGAACCCCACCAGTGGGACCAATATCCTGAGAGTGGATGGCGTAGTCATATATTTTCTTGTGGAACTCCGCAACCTCACCTACCTATCAGAATCTTCTGCTTCCTGCATGGGAATTGATGGTCAAGTCAGATATTTCCAGATTATGAAGCCCCTGAGCGTGTGGACTCAGCCAGAACACTCCATCATGTCCCAGTTTGTTGTGTAAAAAACCTGCACCCTCAACCTATTGGGAGTGGACCTACTGCAGAAGCTGAAAGCGACCAGAGTGTTCCAGGAAGATGGGACCATGACACTTTCTTCACCCCTGACCCAAGAAGAAACAGGAACCTCAAACAACCACACTGCAGACCTATCACAGGAGGTGCTGGACATAGTACCAGAAAAAAACACTCCATCACCCAGGGTCAAGATGTCTCTGACCAACTGAAGGTCTAAGTGAGCTCGCCTAAGAAGACGGCCTGAGAACTTTGACATTGGCCAGGATATTCAACTCAAGAAGGACTCTACTCGCTTCATGGAATGGCAACACCTCATCCAGCTCTAACGCCAGAGGTTCATCTTTTGCAAGCACCAGGAGGTGCCCCCTGCAGTCAACCAGTTCACCCAGGCCCTAGACCGGAAAAAGGCCACTCAGCTCTTCAAACTTGTGCACAAATACTGACCTGAGACCGAGCTGGAGAAAAATAAACTACGGATGGCCCGTGCTGAGAAAAAAGCAGCCGTTTAAGGAGACGTCCCAACAAGAAGACCCCCTGTGACCAGAGCAGGTGCTAACACAGTGACTGTCTTGGTGGAGAACAAGAAAGCCAGCTGGTCGTCATCTCTCATGATGTGGATCCTAGTAGACGGCTTGTTTTCCCGCCAGCTCTGCACCAGCAGATGGGAGTCCCCTGCCGCATACTGAAGGACAAGGCCAAACTGGGCTGCCTCGCCCATCGGAATCAATCCCAGCTTTCCACAGTGAAGAAAAAGACTGTAAACCCCACTGTCAGTATTCCGGGTTTTCTAGGTAACTTTGTCAATGATTTTGCCCTTTGTTAAAATGGAGTTTGCTGTTTTCTGTGCCCTACTTCCTGTTCGTTTGTTTAAAACCCGGCTCAGGTGCTGGCTTCACTGCTGGAATATTCTGCTTCCGTTTCCCTGCAACCCAGCTGCTTTGTTCCTCACAGATCTTTTGTGTATTTACCAGGAAAGTGCATAACCTTATCTTCAGGTGTTTCTCAGCCACAGCAGTTTCTACCCATGGCTCTGGACATTCTCTGCATACGTAAGTTGCACATACTGTGTTATCACTAAACTGTTGACTTGGGAATTTAACCCTTGGTTCACTCCATCTGATAAGAACTGTGTTTCTGAACTGTTGCTGTTTAACCCTTCGTGCATTACCTCTGGTGAGAGCTGTTGGAACTGTTACTGGAACCTTACTGACATATGAACTTGTTGTTGGACTTCACTGAATTAAGCCACAACTGAGATTAACTTGTTCCTGGACCTCCCTGTGTTTTCTGCATACCTGGATCTGACTCTTCACACACCAGCAGTGTGTAAATCCAGCCACGTTACCTGTGCATCAGACTTACCTTGTGGTCACATTTGTGTGAGGACTCCGTCGTAAGAACTTTACCACCCTCGCTATAGAGGTTCAAGGACTTATATATCCGGATTCATATAACTGGACTTGTGTATATATATATGGACTCATTGCATGTCACTACGGGTTGTTTGAATATTGTTTTTGGGTGTTTTGCTGTTTCACAAATACATTATTTGCATTCAAAGAAACCCGTCTCTGATTGTTCATTGCCCCACGCTATCAGAATCCTCGAGTTCCTACAATAGTATTACAGGATATTCCAGCCTAAAAAAGAGGATTCTGCTGGGGCAATGACGGAGACACGGGCAGACAAATTGTTCACCATAGTTAACTCCTTGCAGCAGGAGGTGGCGGCTGCACACAATCAGATTAGAGACTTGGAGTCTCGGGTTAACCACAATGCACAGGGGTTTGGTCAGGCTCTCCAAGATCTACGTTCTAGGTTAGGAGTCCTGGAGGCCTTACCTACTGAGCCTACCTCATCCACCAGTATGCCCAAATTGCCTCCATTCCGTTTTAATGGTGACCGAAGTCAATTCCGTGGGTTTGTTAATCAATGTATATTATTTTTTGATGTACATGCCTCCTACTACCGGTCTGATAGATCTAAGGTTCTATGTATTATTATGTTGTTGACATCACGTGCACTGGCTTGGGCAAATCCTATGGTTGAAAGTCATGATACCCGTCTAAATAATTTGGACAATTTTCTGGCAGCCATGGCGCAAATGTTCGACGATCCCAACCGCCGTGCTACCGCTGAATCTGCCTTGCTTTCCTTACGCCAGGGGAAACGGTCAGTCATAGAATATGTTACTGAATTTAAAAGGTTAGTGGTGGACACCCAGTGGGAAAACAATGCTTTATTACCAATCTTTAGAAAAGGTTTGTCAAATGCAATCAAGGATGAGCTAGCTCGTTCAGAGTCTCCACAGGAGTTTGAATTGTTTATACAGCACTGTGTACGTATTGATATCCGTTTAACTGAACGCAGACAAGAAAAATGGGCCGCTGTAAATCGCATTACTAATTACTCTCTTCCGTCCAGGGAAACCACAGGCAAAAACCCGCGAGAGGCTGAGGAGGTGCCTATGCAGGTGGACTCACTGCAGAGACGTGAGAATAATGAACGCCGCGAACACCGTCTCCGTGAGCGCTTATGTTTCTATTGTGGTCAATCGGACCATTTCCTCATCAATTGTCCTAAATGTCCTAGGCGACCCAACAAGGTGTTGGCGGTAGTAGGGGATTATGATAACACAGACGCTGAGTCTGAAGTTTCGGAAACCAGTCTACATCTAGATGCGGTTTTTCCCCCAATACTGATGCCGACTTCCCCTAAAGATCAAGGGGAGAAATATTCACATTGTTCTCTTCCTATACAGATTCAGTGGGAGGAACAGTGGATATCAAGTTCTGCCATGATAGACTCTGGAGCAGGTGGGAATTTCATGGATTCTTCTTTTGCAGAGGAACATGGTATAAAGACACAACTAAGAGCTTCACCAATCACTATGGAAACGGTGGATGGTTCCCCATTAGTTTCTGGACCAGTAGATCGGGAGACAGTGCCTCTGGAGTGTAAGATGGAACCAGACCATCAAGAAACACTTTCATTCATGTTAATATCTTCTCCTCATTTTCCTGTAATTTTAGGAATTCCCTGGTTACGGTCACAAAATCCAATCATCAATTGGGAAACCAAGGAGATAACCTTTCTCCCGAAGTGCAGTTCTACCATCAGTCCAACTGTGGCGGCTCCAGTTACCCAGAACTTGGAAGAGGTGATACAGGTACCTACTCTCCCTCTGATTTATCAGGAATTCTCAGACATTTGTGATAAAAGGAAGGCAGATCAACTTCCCCCACATAGACCGTATGACTGCCCCATAGAATTGCTTCCTGGAGCAGCGATTCCTTTCGGCCATGTTTACCCGTTGGCGGCTCCGGAATTAAAATCTTTACGAGAGTATATAGATGAGAATTTAGCCAAGGGGTTTATCCGACCATCTTCTTCACCAGCGGGAGCTCCAATATTCTTTGTAAAGAAGAAGGATGGTACTCTAAGACCCTGCATTGACTACCGGGAGTTAAATAAGGTAACCATTCGTAACAGGTACCCGTTGCCCCTAATTCCAGAATTGTTGGAAAGAGTTCGCCAGGCCAAAGTATTTACCAAATTAGATCTTCGTGGGGCATATAATTTACTCCGTATACGGCCCGGAGACGAATGGAAGACAGCTTTTAGATGCCGGTATGGACATTTTGAATATTTGGTGATGCCATTCGGACTCTGTAACGCTCCTGCTGCTTTTCAACATTTAGCCAACGACATTTTCAGGGATTTATTGGACCAATATGTGGTAATTTACCTTGATGACATCTTAATCTTTTCTGACTCCTTACAGGAACATCAGGAACATGTCAAGACCGTACTTAGACGTTTGAGAGATAATCATTTGTACATCAAACTCGAAAAGTGTGAGTTCCATTGTTCTGAAATTCAATTTTTAGGCTATGTTATCTCGCCTCAGGGATTGAATATGGAGTCCAGCAAGATCCAGGCAATCTTGGACTGGCCGGTACCAGGAAACATTAAGGAGGTACAACGATTCATTGGCTTTGCTAACTTTTATAGACGGTTTATCCGAAATTTTTCAGAAATTGTCCGTCCCATCACTCTCCTCACCAAGAAGGGGAAGAAGTTTGAATGGTCTTCGCAAGCTCAGGAAGCCTTTGATCGCCTGAAGGGTTGTTTTACCACGGCTCCAATATTGATGCATCCGGATCCTGCACAGCCTTTTATCGTGGAGGTGGACGCGTCTGACTGTGCATTGGGAGCTATCCTCTCACAACGTACCGGAGACAAAGGTTTGCTGCACCCGTGTGCCTTCTTCTCTCGTAGGTTATCTTCTGCAGAACTTAACTATGATGTGGCAGATAAGGAACTTTTGGCAATTATTTCTGCCTTTAAGGAATGGAGACACCATTTGCAGGGGGCAACTCAGCAGGTAGTAGTACTCACGGATCATCGCAATTTGGAATTCCTTAAGTCTGCCAGGTGTCTTTCTCCTCGACAAGCTAGGTGGAGTTTGTTCTTGAACCAGTTTAATTTTATTATTTCGTACCGCCCAGGTTCACGTAATGGGAAAGCTGACGCATTATCCCGAATCCATACCGTGGATTCCGTGCCTGGGACCCCGTCGAAGACCATCTTGTCGGAGGCCAATTTCGTTGGAGTGCTCCGGAACCGGGACTTGTGGCAGGAGATCAAGCTGGCCTATGACGGTGACGTATTTCTTGCAGCTCCACCTGACAATGTGAATCTTGTCCTTCGGAATGGTGTGTGGCTTAGAGATCGATGTATTTATGTCCCAGAGGCTGTAAGACTTCGAGTTCTCAAATTGGTCCACGACTCTAAATTGGCTGGTCATAGGGGGGTACAGAAGACGCAGGAATTGTTAACTCGTTTTTTTGGTGGCCTACCTGCTTGAAGGATGTGAATGACTATGTCCGCTCTTGTGAAGTTTGTGCCCGGTACAAGGTTCCTCGCGTTTCACCTACTGGTCTTCTTAAACCGCTACCTGTACCGTCTCGCCCTTGGGGGTCTATTTCGATGGACTTTATTGTGGAGTTACCCACCTCTGGTGGTAAAAACACTATTTTGGTGGTAGTAGATCGTTTAACGAAAGCTGCTCATTTCATTCCGTGTGCTGGTCTTCCCTCAGCTACAGAGACAGTAGATCTAGTTATCCAGAACATTTTCCGGCTGCATGGGGTACCAGATGACATCATTTCTGACCGGGGAATACAATTTACCTCTAGATTTTGGAAAGGATTTTGTTCTGCGCTCCACATTAATGTTTGCTTGTCTTCTGCATACCATCCTCAGACCAACGGGCAGACCGAACGGACAAATCAAACCTTGGAGCAATATCTACGCTGTTACGTCAGTCATTTGCAGGACGATTGGCTGAAGCTACTTCCTCTAGCGGAATTTTCGTACAACAACTCCCAAAGCAGTTCCACGAAGGTAACGCCTTTTTTTGCCAACCTGGGTTATCATCCAAGTATTTTGCCTAGGTCTCCGGTTACGATTTCGGTACCAGCGGTTGAAGACAGAGTGACGGCGTTGCAACGTAATCTTGAAGTTTTGAAGGACTCCCTGACCACAGCACAGGAGCGTTACAAGAAGTCGGCCGATAGATTCCGGAAACCAGCACCTATGTATAAGGTAGGAGACTCAGTTTGGTTGTCCACCAAGAATCTAAAATTGGGTGTTCCTTCGCAGAAACTGGGACAGAAATTCATCGGTCCATTCAAGATCACTGGGATTGTGAGCTCTGTTGCCTGTCGGTTGAAGCTACCACGGACTTTAAAGGTACACCCAGTATTTCATGTTTCCTTATTAAAACCAGTCTCTCCTAACACGTTTCAGGGACGTATCGTACCTCCCCCTCCACCAGTGTTGGTTGATGGCGAAGAACAATTCGTGGTACAGGATATTGTTAATTCGAGACTTCATAGAAACCGGCTTCAGTATCTAGTTAGATGGCAAGGTTACTCTCCTGAAAATGATTCTTGGGAACCAGTAAGTAACATCAATGCGCCTCTGAAGATTGCTCAGTTTCATCGGAGATACCCGGACAGGCCTGGTCCAGGACCGTCCGGAGGCCGTCTTTAGGGGGGGAGTAATGTCAGTATTCCGGGTTTTCTAGGTAACTTTGTCAATGATTTTGCCCTTTGTTAAAATGGAGTTTGCTGTTTTCTGTGCCCTACTTCCTGTTCGTTTGTTTAAAACCCGGCTCAGGTGCTGGCTTCACTGCTGGAATATTCTGCTTCCGTTTCCCTGCAACCCAGCTGCTTTGTTCCTCACAGATCTTTTGTGTATTTACCAGGAAAGTGCATAACCTTATCTTCAGGTGTTTCTCAGCCACAGCAGTTTCTACCCATGGCTCTGGACATTCTCTGCATACGTAAGTTGCACATACTGTGTTATCACTAAACTGTTGACTTGGGAATTTAACCCTTGGTTCACTCCATCTGATAAGAACTGTGTTTCTGAACTGTTGCTGTTTAACCCTTCGTGCATTACCTCTGGTGAGAGCTGTTGGAACTGTTACTGGAACCTTACTGACATATGAACTTGTTGTTGGACTTCACTGAATTAAGCCACAACTGAGATTAACTTGTTCCTGGACCTCCCTGTGTTTTCTGCATACCTGGATCTGACTCTTCACACACCAGCAGTGTGTAAATCCAGCCACGTTACCTGTGCATCAGACTTACCTTGTGGTCACATTTGTGTGAGGACTCCGTCGTAAGAACTTTACCACCCTCGCTATAGAGGTTCAAGGACTTATATATCCGGATTCATATAACTGGACTTGTGTATATATATATGGACTCATTGCATGTCACTACGGGTTGTTTGAATATTGTTTTTGGGTGTTTTGCTGTTTCACAAATACATTATTTGCATTCAAAGAAACCCGTCTCTGATTGTTCATTGCCCCACGCTATCAGAATCCTCGAGTTCCTACAATAGTATTACACCCACTGAGTTCAGAATGGTGCAAGGCCTGGAGGCCGCGAAAGAGGCTACGGTATTTGAAACCCCAACAGTGCTGAACCATCACACTCTGCTCTCAAGAGTCCGCGAAAAAGGCTACGGTATTTGAAACCCCAACAGTGCTGAACCATCACACTCTGCTCTCAAGAGTCCCAGTCACCGCAACGGTATTCACGGTGATCAACCTGGCCAGTACCTTCTTCAGTGTTTCCCCTCCACCTGGAGGCCTGCTTTCATGCACCAGTGCAGTGCATATGGAAAATGTTGCCTCAAGGTGCTCAAAACAAGCCCTTTAAGTTTCACCAAGACAATGTCCTCCATCCTCGTCAACTGGATTGCAGAATATGCAAGAGTCACTCTTCTACAACACGTGGATGACCTTCTATTTTGTGTGGTTGACATCAACACCTGCACAGTCTATTCCTTGTCTCTCCTACTCTACCTGGAAGAACAGCAACGCAAGGTCTGGAAGAACAAAGTCCAGTGATGCCAGAAGCAAGTTACATCCCTGGGACACTGTATTGCCCACCAGACGAAACACATGTCAAAAGACTGGGAGACCACTATGGAGAAGATGGCTCCCCCAACAACTCCAAGAATGCTGCAGGCCTTCCCTGGTCTAGTGTCATATTGCAGAACCTGGATCCCTGATGCCTCAGACCTAATGCAGCCTCTGTGCGCTTGCATCAATGCAACCCCGCTCCTTCTATCAGACGCAGCCTTCAACCCATTCAGGAGATTGGAAGAACTCCACAGTCTCAGCACCAATACCAGGCCTACCTGACTATGAAAAGTCTTTCCGTCTACCTGATGGAAGAAAGAAGGTCATGCTATTGGAGTCCTGGCACGGATTCACGGGGGAAAACAGAGACTTTTAGGCTGCCTCTCAGTCCGCTTGGATCCAGTTGCAAGAAGAACACCCTCCTGCCTGATGGCAGTATCTGCAGCACACACCCTCCTGGACAAGGTTGCTGACATCACTTTTGGACAGCCACTGGAAACTCTCACTCCACATGACATCTTGGCAATCTTCAATCAAGCTCAACCAACAGTAATCTCTCCACCGCCAGGCATCTTTGTGGCGCCTCTATTGCCTTTGTCTCATAATGTCACCGTCTCCAGACCTACAGTCCTCAGCCCGGCCACTCTACTCCCACTCCCAAGGGGGGATACTTGGATGGCTCCAGAAGAAGTTTCAACACAGGAAGTGCAGTGACCAGCAATCAAGAAATCCTGTGGTCCAGAAGTCTGTCACCTAGCCTGTCAGCCCAGGAAGCAGAATTGATAGCGCTGACGAAGGCCTGCCAGATGGCAGAAGGCAAGACTGCAAACATCTACACGGACTACAGGTACTCGCATAGCATAGCACACGACTTTAGACCCATCTGGGCTACAAGGGACTTCATCACAGCAAACGGGACAACCGTGAAGCATCATGGAGCCTTCAGGAACCTACTGGGTATACTCTAACTTCCAAAATGGTGGCAATTTGAAAAATCAAAGTGCATGGAAAACTGAGAACAGAAGAGGCATGAGGCAATAACATGGCGGACATGACAGCCAAAGAAGCAGCCAAAGGAAGACAACATGGAGAAGTGGGAGAGGTCGTAGAGCCGGACGCTACTACATGACGACTGAAGACAAGAAACCTGACAAAAAGACGTCCTGGGATCTGCTCAAGAAGTTACAAGACCAAGCTCCAAAAGGAGAAGAAGAGCTGAATGCGAAAAAAGCAACACGTGAAGAAGGAAGGCTAACAATAATAGACTTCAAACTCTGCCTACCACAAAGTATGCACCCTATGGTGGTCCAATGGGTAGATGGACCCACATCCACATATCAAAGACACAAATGAATGATCTGATTGGTGCTTACTGGTTCGCTTCAGGGATCTCCACCCTAACAGCCAAATTCACCAGCAGCTGTCTGACCTGCGGCAAATGCAAGCCTGGACGTATGGAAGAAAGACCCCCTCACCTCATCTGGAAAGACCACTTTACCAGCTTCAAAGGATCCAGATAGACCACATCCAGATATCGCCAAGTGAAGGATTCAAATACGCCATTGTGGTCAAAAGAAGTATTTTCAAGATGAACAGAAGCTTTCCAAATCAGCAAAGACTACTGCAAAGCAGATACTTTCAGAAAATAGTGTGCAGATACGGGGTTCCAGAAATGATAGAAAGTGATCAGGGACCCCCATTCACAGCAAATCTGACACACAAGACCCGATTAGCAGTAGGGTCAGATTTAGGCCTACACACTCCTTACCACCCCCAGAGCAGCAGGAAGGTAGAAAAAACTGAATGAAACACTTAAGAATAGAATGCTGAAAAAATTTCCCAAGAGACACGCAAACCATGGCATGACACACTCCTAATTGCACTGTTTAGCGTAAGGCACACTCCCAGAGACCCAGAAAAGCTGTTTCGTGCCTGCATCTTCTGCTAATAGATAAGACATTTTCTTCTTTTAGTTTTTTGGTGCCTGCATTTTGTCCTGCACTTCTGTGGGGGTCTGCCGGGTCCCCTTCGGGGGGCTTATGCTCCTCTCAGTTTAGTTCAGCCACTGTTTGTTCATTTGCCTTTTCCAGTTTTTTCAGTGGTTGCTGTTTAGTTTTTGTTACACCAGAGAACTAATTTAGGTGGTAGAGGTCGTGTGATCTCAGGTGTTTTTGTAATTAGTAGAGTTGGTACTTTTCAGGGTTTTTTGGGGTTGCAGTAAGTGCCTTTCCTATCCTCTTCTATCCAGACAGATTGGGCCCCAGCGTTTGCTCATTCTATTTTCTGTCTGTGTCTGTATTTCCTCTTGTCTAACCGCCATTACATGTTTGGGGGCTTCCTATGTTCTTTGGGGATCTGCTCCGGGGCAGATAGCTTTCCTTTTTCTATCTTTAGGTGTAGTTAGCTTCTCAGGCTGTGACGAGGCGTCTAGGACCAACGTAGGAACGCTCCACGGCTGCCTTTAGTTGTGGTGGTTAGTCAGGGTACTGCAATCCCATAGATTCCAACCTCTCTGGTGTATTACTTTTTTTGCCTGCTCTCCTCAGCTACCAAATCATAACACTTATGTAATTGAATTGGTCAAAAACTAATGTCCATTCTCGAGTTTTTCTCCTCACTGCCAGATTTGATGATCCTGTCCAAGAGCCCCAGATGACATCAACCTCTGTGTAACTAGAGGGAAAGCCTGTTTGAATCCACGTATCGCATTGCAAGGAAGCTCCCATACCAGGAGAGACTTCTAAGCCATGAAGGATGTCGTGGATGCTCTGACTGACCAGACAGATGACCAGATGACCTACCTGATGAGTTCAAGGCCAGAGACCAAGTTAAAGCAGGATTTGAGTCACTATTGCCACTAGTAACTATAAACAAAAATGTTGATTGGATAAATTACATCTATTATAACCAGCAGAGATTTGTTAACTTTACCATAGATGCTGTAAAAGGTTTGACAGAACAGTTAGGCCCCACTTCCATTATGGCATTCCAGAATAGAATGGCTTTGGATATGATTCTAGCTGAGAAAGGAGGTGTTTACAAAATGATCAAAGACACCTGTTGCACCTACATCCCAGACAACACTGGCCCAAATGGTAAAGTCACAATGGCAATACAGAAACTTACTGAGTTATCAGAGGAACTGAAACAGAACTCAGGTGTCACTGACCCATGGGATCGATACTTTGGGTGGATGAGTGGGTGGCAGAAAATGTTGGCACAGGTTGGGACAGCCATTATGGGGTTCTCATTTTTGCATTAATTACTGGTTGCTGTGTTATTCCTTGTATCCGCAGGATAATGGAAAAAACTGTTCAGGAGACAACCAATTTGATGCCACTCACCATCTTGGACCTCGCACCAGTCCGGATGGAACTGCCTGGCTTGACCAGATCTCCGAACTACCTCCAGACTGAGAATACACATCCTTGATGAAACATCATATCAACTATGAGATTATGATTGCAAACACATAAACCCCCGACAGGGACAGTCCTCCTGACTGCCCATTTGCGAAAAGTCTGTATTCGGTGGGGGAGGCATGTACTAGGGGTGTCTCAACTCACCGGCAGCACAAAAGAGTTGCAGCGCTTTGGGCCAGGAGCAGGTTTTTAGGGCAAGTGGTATCTAAGGGGGGACTGTCATGGAAATATATATGTATTCCATATATTCAAAGTATATTCACATATATGTATTCACAGTTCACAGTTAGATAGATTTCACTTGCTAAAAAACCTTGTGCTCACATATTTCTAGGCCAGATATAATCAGTCGTTTTAAAGAAATCTGGCCTCCATAAGACCTTCGTAAAGGAACAAATGCATGAAGTACAAAATGTCCTATTAGATATCTGTTGTTTACATTATAGTTATGCAAGGCAACTAGGTCACAAGAATATAAAACAATAATTCTGCAACTTCAGCTCTTTTAATCATAATTATCATATTTACACTAGAACAGCCAATAATCTAGCAGCTTTTAATTGTATGTTAATTGACTAACCAGCCCTTTTTGTAAACGTATAAAACCTTGAAACAATAATAAATGTATGTCTTTGACGAACTGTTATACTGACACTTTCGTGTGGACAGTCCTCATTTCGTTCTGAGCGCTCAAAAATACATTATATAGAGATTTGGACATGGCAAGCAGCAAACACAGGATATTTTTATCCTAATTAAATTTCCATATCAATGAATGCAAAACTCCAGCAAACTTCCAAATGAACCAGGAACCACAATTGAGACAAGAACAATTGATCACCGGTGACCATCATGGGAGGGAACCTCCCTTATATCAGTCCATTCAGTGATCCCAGATTGCCATTCCTCGCAGTAAGGTTCAGTACTGTCTGTAACCACCAGAGGGAGCCTCTGCTCAGAAACCATCTCTAGCACATTCATAACAGAGATGGTATTTTGTTCCATCGCGTCTTCACCACTGTGCTGGCGAAATTGTGGGGAACGTGGGATGTTGCTCCATATATTATGGGGATGTCCTAAAGTAAAGCATTATTGAAACAGGGTGTTCCACATGATATCAACTATACGACAATCCAAACTTAAGGGATCACCCCAAATGGCACTGTTACTGGTGGGTATTGGAGACATACCCCTAGGAGATAGAACACTGATATGTATTATACTTATACATGCCAAATTACTGCTTACTCATCACTGGAAATCTGATCCCATCCCAAACATTAAAGAGTTAAATACCACAATTAATCAAACATATATGTATGAACAGATGTGAGCTAGGGGACAGGGTACAATTGAGAAAATCCATGGAAATTGGAGGAGATGGCAACAAAGCTCATTCAGTCGGTAACGATACATAAGGGATGATTCACATTTACCCCATAGCCTTCACTTGGTATAATTGCAACAATAAAGCAAATATATGACCTCCTACTCTGTTACCATTCTGACTATGCTCCATGCTCTATTAGAGTGTTTAATTTTGTTACTTTCTTTACATTTTTATTTCATCATTCAATACTGAGTAGAGACCAACATACTGTAGATTGAGATGATATTGCTTTGATTCTGCAACATCTATGATTTAATGGTTACTGCTTAAGATTGGTTGCTCCCTTTCTTTTCTTTTTGATATTTAAGTTAGAACGATACTTGATATATAAGCTTATTGAAATGATGATCTTATTACTTTTGGTTGTATGTTTGTTATAATATGAAAAACTTCTAATAAAAACTAATGAAATGAAAAGCCCACTTCATAGCCAATAACTCCCGATTTCCCACATCATAATTACGTTCCGTTGGGGAAAATTTTCAAGAAAAAAAGGCACAAGGGTTACTCTTAGAAGTTTCAGGATCCCTTTGGGACAAAACGGCTCCTGCACCAATCTCAGAAGCATCAACCTCCACCTGAAATGGTAGAGAAACATCAGGTTGCCGTAGAACAGGAGCAGAAGTGAATCTCCGCTTAAGCTCCTGAAATGCAGAAACTGCCTCAGGAGACCAATTCACTACATCAGAACCCTTTTTGGTCAAATCAGTCAGTGGTTTCACAATAGTAGAGAAATTACCTATAAATTTGCGATAAAAATTAGCAAAACCCAAAAATCTCTGAAGAGCCTTCAATGTAGTGGGTTGAACCCAATCACAAATGGCCTGAACTTTGACCGGGTCCATTTCAATAACAGACGGAGACAAAAAGAATCCCAGAAATGAAACCTTCTGTACGCCAAAAAGACATTTTGATCCCTTCACATACAATGCATTTTCTCTCAAAATCCGGAATACAGTTCGAACATGTTCCACATGAGAATCCCAGTCATTGGAAAAAATTAAGATATTGTCCAAATAAACGATCAGAAATTTATCCACGAAATCCCAGAAAATATCGTTCATAAAGGATTGGAAGACAGAAGGGGCATTAGTGAGCCCAAAAGGCACTAGGTACTCAAAATGCCCCTCTGGGGTATTAAACGCCGTCTTCCATTCATCACCGTGCTTGATGCGAATAAGATTATACGCCCTCCTGAGGTCAAGCTTGGTAAACCAACTAGCACCTTTCACTCTGGAAAATAGGTCAGAAATCAAGGGTAACGGATATTGATATTTAACAGTGATCTTATTCAGGAGACGATAGTCAATACTCGGCCTCAATGAGCCATCATTCTTGGCCACAAAGAAAAAGCTGGCGCCCAAGGGTGAAGAGGATGGTCTGATATGACCCTTCTCTAAAGACTCTTTGATATAAGACCGCATAGCATCATGCTCAGGTACAGATAAATTAAAGAGCCGACCCTTGGGAAATTTACAACCGGGTACTAAGTCAATAGCGCAATCATACCTCCTATGATACCTCACTAAACACATCACAAAAATCAGTCAAATAGTCAGGGACATCTTGAGACTGGGGGAGGCAGAAAAACAGGAGTGTCATTACGAACACATTGACAACCCCAACTGACCACAGACAGACTTCCAATCCAAAAATGGATTATGAGTCTGTAACCAAGGAAAACCCAGTACAATAATGTCATGAAAATTGTGTAACACCAAAAATTTGCAATTCTCTTGATGGTCCGGGTCAACCCGCATTATCACCTGGGTAGAAAACTGGGGTTTATTCTCTGCCAAAGGGGTAGAATCAATGCCCAGCAAAGGAATAGACTTCCGCAGGGGTATCATAGGAAAACCACAACGGTTGGCAAAATAAAAATCCATAAGGTTTATAGCTGCTCCTGAATCAACAAAATCCTGAGCCGAAAATGTGGACATGGAGCAAATCAAGGTAACAGTCAACAGAAATTTAGTCTGAACACTACCCAAAACAACTGAGTGCGTAAAAAGTTTTCCCCGCTTGGGGCAGATGGAAATAGCATGAGAAGCATCACCACAATAGTAGCACAACTTATTACGCTTTCGAAACTCATGACACTGTGCCCCAGAAGTCACTCCATCACATTGCTGTTATGATCTGCTACAAGCACTAAGGAAAGAAGGGATATCTGTCCCTACGATAGAACTAAGCTAGATCCCTACAATGTAACGGGGAACCTGACCCGCTAAAGTCCTCAGATAGTCTGTACGAAGACCTATAGATGCGAGGGAGGGATCCCTACAAGAACTAGGGACTGGGAAAAAGATGGACACCTCCTAACAGAAGTTGTAGCAGTAAAAGACAAACAAATAACATAGAACATAGAGGTCCGAAGACCAAGCAAAACTGACTGAGTAAGGTAACAAAGCACCTGGCTAGCTTAAGAGTAGAAATTACAATGAAGTCCAGCAAAGCCAGAAGGGCGGAGCAGGATTAAATAGGCAAAAAAGGTAATGTGACCAGCAAGATAGAAAAAACCTAACAGGAGAGTTCTAACAGTACCCCCTCCCCTTCTAAGAGGATCCTCCGGATCCCCTAGGCCCAGGCTTACCCGGAAACCTCTTGTGAAACGCTCTGACAAGTCAGGACGCAGAAACATCATCCGCCCTCACCCATGAGTTATCCTCGGGTCCGAAACCCTTCCAAGCGATGAGATACTGCAAACTCCCTCTATACCGTCTAGAATTTAGGATGCAGGAAATTTCATATTCCCCGTCCTCCACCACCGGGGTAACAGTGGCAGAGGCGTCTCCGTCCGACACATTAGCTCTTTTCAACAGAGAAACATGAAACACCGGATTAATCTTCCAGGAGGTAGTAACCTCCAACCTAACAGCAGATTGGTTAACAACCTGAAGCACCTTAAAGGGCCCTACAAACTTGGGACCCAATTTTTTAGAAGGAATCCTCAACCGCAGATTCTTAGAGGACAACCAAACCATGTCACCAATACCAAACAAAACCTCTTACCGTTTCCTATCAAAGTACCTTTTAGATTTTCTGTTAGCTTCCTGAAGATTACCACGCACATCCGTCCAAACTCTCTCCAAATCATCTTCAGGCACGGCCGATACCAATTTGGAGAATGACCCAAACGACGGATGTCTCCCAGTACAACAAAAAAAAGGCGAACAACCAGCAGAAGAGGATGGATGTGTCATGGTTTACTGGGTTCTTGGATCATGTAGTCACGTTGTTAACTTGGTTGGCCTCTTTCTGGGTCCTGGGAGGCTTTTTATAGCCTCACTGTGAAGCCAGCCTTTGTCGTTTATACTCTGACCTTTGGCTGAGTGTGTCTGACCCTGTGCTTGTGCCAGTGCTTTGTGCCTGTGCTTCGTTTTGTCTGTCTGGTTCTGATTTGGCTGTGTCCCTGTTATGAGTTTTGCCTGTCCCTTTTGTACTGCATTGCTCCGTCTGTGTATGACCCTTGGCTACGTTCTGACTCCGCTCTGCCTGCTCCTCTTGTACTCCGTCGCCCTCTATGTGTATGACCTGGCTATCCTGACCATCCATTCTGTCTATGCCCCTTGGTAACTTTATTTCGTAGTTACCCTTCTAGGAGTTTTCCTTTACCTCCTAGATCTCTGGAGCTTAGGCCACGCCCCTAGGCAGTCACGTGCCTGCAGGTCCTTCGGCCTGAAACATTCTCTACCTGATACTGCTGCCTCTGAGAGACGTGTGGCTGGCTCCGCCCCTTGGCAGTCACATGCTGTAGAAGGTCCTGTTACTCAGAAACACACGTCTTCCCTGCTGCGGCTCTACTATACAGGTATCCTTGGTCACAGTTTGTTCACTCAGGACACACGTACTGGCTCAGTGAGCAAGTGCAGTGCGGTGTCCCTGACATTATAAACGACCGTTACATTTTTTTTTCTGAGGGGGAGATTTAGGAGTGTTATCCCCATGGATCCCATGCAGGTGTTAGCAGGTCAGGTGAAACATCTGACGCAAAGGTTCCAGGAGTTGAATGTTGAGCAGCGCATGATGGCTCAGACCCAGCAGCAGCTGGTAGATACCGTACAGGGGGCTGTCGCTGCGGGGTCTCTGGGTGCTGGTGGTAAGGATGTGTCGTTAGTATCTCCTGAATCTCCAGTTAAACTGCCCGACTACTTCTCAGGGGATAAAAATGAGTTCAGAGCCTTCAGGGAGGGGTGTAAACTTTTTTTCTCCCTGAGGCCTCGCTCTTCTGGGGATGAGTTCCAGAGGGTGGGGGTCATTATTTCCCTACTTCGGGGGGCCCCACAAGCCTGGGCTTTTTCTCTTTCTCCTTCTGCTCCTGAGAGGATGACTGTTGATATGTTTTTTTCATGCCCTGGGCCGCATCTATGATGAGCCTGACAGGGTCCGCATGGCTGAGGACATGGTAATGAGTGTTTGTCAGGGTAAACATTCAGCCGAGTGGTTCTGTTCGGAGTTCCGACGTTGGGCAGCGGAGGTCTCCTGGAATGATGCAGCCCTTTGAGGGCTATTCCGCAGAGGCCTGTCTGAACGTCTCCAGGACGCCCTGGCCCTTCATCCTCCACCTGATACTTTGGAGGACGCCATAACCCAGGCCGTACGAATGGACCGCAGGCTACGCGCCAGGGGTATCATGCAGTGTGAAACCTCACTGTTTGCTGGCAGCAAAGAGACTGGAGCCACTACTGAGGTCATGGACATTGGCACCACCTCGCTAAAAGAGAAGGAGAGAAGACATCGCCGGGAGAAACAACTCTGTTTCTATTGTGGAGAGCCCGGACATTGGAGAAAAGATTGTCCCACCTGTCCGTCATCTAAGATGGCGGAAAACTACTAGGTCTGGGTAGCGGTCGAGGAGGCTGCCCAGACCTTCAGGTACTATTTTCCTCATGTTCTAAAGTCGTATTAAAGGTGGAACTATTGGTAGACAACTATCGTTTTTTCTCGACAGCATTGGTGGACAGTGGTTCATCTCTCAATCTGATCAGTTCCTGTGTCATCTCCCAACATAAGATAGGGACAGTCAGGCTGGAGACACCCCTTAAAATTGTTGCTATCGACTCTTCCCCTCTTACCCGAACAGGGATTCTTTATGCTTCCAAAAGGTTTTCTTTGCAGGTCGGTTCTTCCCACAAGGAAGACATGGAATGTTTGTCATGGACAAATTGCCCACAGGGCTAGTGCTGGGTATGCCATGGCTTCAACGCCACAACCCGGTGATTGACTGGGAATCAGGGGAGATTATTAAATGGGGATCCCAATGTGTCGACTGTTGCCATAAACCTGTTAATTGTATGAAACTTGCAAAACCTGTCTCATTGTCTTCTGTTGGTCTGGAGGGTATTCCGGAGTACCTGAAAGACTTTGAGGACGTGTTCTCTGAAAGTGAGGCTGAGGCTCTGCCCCCGCATAGATCATTTGACTGTGCTATTGATCTTGTCCGGGAGCCAAATTGCCCAAGGCCCGTCTGTTTAATTTGTCAGGCCCGGAGCGCCTGGCTATGAAGCAATACATCGCTGAAAATCTTCGCAAAGGGCATATAAGGCCCTCAGTGTCCCCAGTAGCTGCGGGGTTCTTCTTTGTTAAAAAGAAGGATGGCGGTCTACGTCCCTGCCTCGACTTTCGAGAACTTAATAAAATCACAGTCAGGAATACATACCTCCTGCCTCTGATTCCTGATCTCTGTAACCAGCTCTCTGGGGCCAAGTGGTTTTCAAAATTGGACCTCAGGGGGGCTTATAATTTGATAAGAGTACGGGATGGGAATGAGTGGAAAACTGCTTTTCTTACTACTGAGGGGTTATTTGAGAATCTCGTCATGCCTTTTGGTCTCACCAATGCTCCAGCTGTGTTTCAAAATTTCATTAATGTAGTTTTTTCGGACCTCACTGGCCGTTTTGTGGTGATCTATTTGGATGATATACTGATATATTCCTCTGACAGACATTCACATTTATCACATGTTAAAACTGTGTTTCAAAGACTCAGGGAAAATCATTTATTTGTTAAGCTGGAGAAATGTTCTTTCTTCGTTCAGGAGCTATCATTTTTGGGTCTCATAATCTCTCCACAGGGGTTTCGTATGGATCCCAAGAAGGTGCAAGCCATTATGGAGTGGGTCCAGCCTCGGGACCTTAGAGGACTCCAGCGCTTCTTGGGATTCGCGAATTACTATCGCAGGTTTATCAAGGGTTTTTCTCAGATTGTGAAACCCCTCACGGATCTCACACGTAAAGGGGCAGATGTTAGGAACTGGTCCCCGTCGGCCAAACAATCTTTTTTAACTTTGAAAAATTGTTTCACATCCGCTCCTGTTCTGGTTCAACCTGACTCATCCAAGCCGTTTGTTGTTGAAGTTGATGCTTCGGAGGTTGGGGTGGGGGCAGTGTTGTCACAGGGACCTACTTCTCTGACTAACCTCAAACCTTGTGCCTATTTCTCGAAAAAAAATTCTCAGGCTGAGAGAAATTATGACGTTGGTAATAGAGAACTCTTAGCAATCAAATTGGCGTTCGAGGAATGGAGGCATTTTTTGGAGAGGGCGGCTCACCCCATCACAGTCATCACCGACCACAAAAACCTAGAGTATATCAAATCTGCTAAAAGACTGACTCCTAGGCAAGCCCGTTGGTCACTTTTTTTTCCAGATTTCAATTTTCTATAACTTTTAGCCCAGGGTCTAAAAACGTGAAAGCTGATGCTTTATCACGTAGTTTTGAGCCGCTTTCCGCCCCTGACCCGCCGTCCCCCATTCTTCAACCCAATGTCGTTATAGCTGAAGTGTCGTCGGAATTGGAGCGGGAGATTGTGGGGGCTCAATCTTTAGCTCCAAGGTCCAAACCCGAAAACAAATTGTTTGTTCCTCAGCAGTTACGCACCAGGCTCCTGCGGGAGTTCCATGATTCAAAACTGAGTGCTCACCCAGGCATTTCTGCCACACGAGAGGCAGTGGCTAGAGTTTTTTGGTGGCCTTTGATGGCTTCAGATATTAAGAAGCATGTCGCTGCGTGTGGGGTATGCGCTCGTTCTAAGAGCTCTCATTGCCGGCCGGCCGGGGAATTGGTGCCTTTGCCAATTCCAGGAAGGCCATGGACCCACTTGTCCATGGACTTCATTACCAACCTTCCTTCTTCTCGGGGTAACACGGTTATCTGGGTAGTTGTGGACAGGTTTTCTAAGTTAGCGCATTTTGTACCTATGGCAAGTCTACCTACTGCAGAGACTCTAGCTAAGCATTTCCTCGCACAGATTGTACGGTTACATGGGGTACCTATGAATATTGTATCTGACAGAGGGGCACAATTTGTGGCCAAGTTTTGGCGGGCTTTTTGCAAAAGGTTGGGGATATCTTTGTCCTTTTCCTCAGGCTACCACCCAGAGAGTAACGGGCAGACGGAGCGCACCAACCAGTCGCTTGAACAAATTCTTCGATGTTTGGTTTCTACTCTGCAAAGCGACTGGTGTGATACCCTACCGTTAGCGGAGTTCGCCTTCAACAACCGTACCAATCAATCTACCGGTAGGTCACCGTTTTTTATTAATTATGGTTTGAACCCTCATTTTGGTGAATTCTCACGTTTAGATTCGGGCTGTCCAGGAGCTGAGGACTGTGTTAACCGAATTAGGGATCTGTGGTCAAAAGTTCGGTTGAATATGTTCAGGGCTCAGGAGACTTATAAGCGTTTTGCAGATAAAAAAAGGAACCCTGCTCAGGTGTTGCAGTGTGGGGACAAGGTGTGGCTCTCCACGCAAAACATAAGTCTTCGTCTACCCTCCGCCAAACTGGGGCCCAAGTTCATAGGTCCCTATGAGATCATTGAGGTAATTAACCCTGTGGTGTATCGCCTTCGCCTCCCCAAAGCTTTGAAACTCCATAACGTATTCCATAGATCCTTGCTAAAACCCTTGGGATCGGTAGTAGAAGAACCAGCTGCTGTTCCCTCCCCAGTCTTGGTTGATGGGCACATGGAATTTGAGGTACAACATATTGTAGACTCCCGGAGGTCTCGGGGGTCCTTACAGTACCTGGTGCATTGGAGGTGGTACGGTCCAGAGGACCGGTCTTGGGTGCCGGCCAGATCGGTACACGCTGACCGTCTGGTTCGGGCATTCCATGCTCGGAATCCTGGGAAACCTGGGTGTCCAGAGGCCCCCCATTAAGAAGGGGGTGCTGTCATGGTTTACTGGGTTCTTGGATCAGGTAATCGCGGGGTTAACTTGGTTGGCCTCTTCTGGGTCCTGGGAGGCTTTTTATAGCCTCACTGTGAAGCCAGCCTTTGTCGTTTATACTCTGACCTTTGGCTGAGTGTGTCTGACCCTGTGCTTGTGCCAGTGCTTTGTGCCTGTGCTTCATTTTGTCTGTCTGGTTCTGATTTGGCTGTGTCCCTGTTACGAGTTTTGCCTGTCCCTTTTGTACTGCGTTGCTCCGTCTGTGTATGACCCTTGGCTACGTTCTGACTCCGCTCTGCCTGCTCCTCTTGTACTCCGTCGCCTCTATGTGTATGACCTGGCTATCCTGACCATCCATTCTGTCTATGCCCCTTGGTAACTTTATTTCGTAGTTACCCTTCTAGGAGTTTTCCTTTACCTCCTAGATCTCTGGAGCTTAGGCCACGCCCCTAGGCAGTCACGTGCCTGCAGGTCCTTCGGCCTGAAACATTCTCTACCTGATACTGCTGCCTCTGAGAGACGTGTGGCTGGCTCCGCCCCTTGGCAGTCACATGCTGCGGAAGGTCCTGTTACTCAGAAACACACGTTTTCCCTGCTGCGGCTCTACTATACAGGTATCCTTGGTCACAGTTTGTTCACTCAGGACACATGCACTGGCTCAGTGAGCAAGTGCAGTGCGGTGTCCCTGACAGTATGGTTGTTAAGAGCAAATTCAGCAAGTGGCAGAAACTCAGACCACCCCTCTTGATTGTCTGTCACAAAACAACGCAAGAACTGCTCAACATCCTGGTTTTTCCTTTCTGTCTGGCCATTAGACTCAGGATGATGAAAACGACAAATGAACTCCCAACCTGTCACAAAAGGCGCGCCAAAAACGAGCCACGAACTGAGGTCCCCTATCAGAAACAATGTCAGTAGGAACGCCATGTAGTCTGACAATTTCCTTGACAAAGGCCTTAGCGAGAGTCTTAGCGCAGGGCAGTTTGATGAAAGGAACCAAGTGACATATCTTGCTAAAACGGTCCACGACCACCCAGATGACAGTGAAACCCTCAGAGGGGGGAAGGTCAGTAATAAAGTCCATAGCCAAATGTGTCCAAGGTGCACTAGGAACCTCCAGAGGGCAAAGCAACCCGGCAGCAGGAGTATGTGAAGACTTAGATCTAGCACACACAGTGCATTGACGCACCCACTTAATGACTTCCTTCTGCCAACCAGGCCACCAAAAACTGCGACTCACAAGTCTCTTGGTCTCAGAGATTCCAGGATGACCTGCCAACCGAGACTCATGACACTCAACAAACAAATCTCTCCTAAAGGTCCCAGGCACAAACAACCTCCCATGAGGAGTGTTAGAGGGGGCATTCTCCTGTGCTTTAAGAATCTCATCTTCCAACACAGAGTCCAAAGCAGCAATCACAACCCCTTCTTGTAAAATGTTCTCCTCCTCCTCAGCACCGATCATGGGAGAAAAGCTGTGAGACAAAGCATCGGCTTTAACATTCTTAGTACCTGGGATGTAGGTAACGGAAAAATTAAACTGCGAGAAAAACAGTGCCCACCTAGCCTGACGGGCATTCAAGCGTTTGGCAGCATCAAGATAGATCAGATCCTCAGACTACTGAACCAGCTCTACCCTTTCCTAGTGTATCCTCACCCATCCCTGTAGACTGTGAGCCCTCGAGGGCAGGGTCCTCTCTCCTTCTGTACTTGTGTGTCCCTTGTCTAGCACACGTTTATTGTACCTGTCTATATTTTCCCTTTTCATATGTAAAGCGCCATGGAATAAATGGCGCTATATAAATGTGTAATAATAATAATAATAATAATTTTTATGATCAGTGAAAACCTGAACGGGAAATTCAGCACCTTCCAAGAGATGACGCCAGTGTTCAAATGCGAGTTTAATAGCCAACAATTCCCGATTACCAATATCGTAATTCAGTTCAGTCTCAGAAAATTTTTTTGAAAAAAAGGCACAGGGATGTACTCCATCCCTGTTTTCCTGAGACAACACCGCGCCGACCCCCACAGAAAAAGCATCAACCTCGACCAAAAACGGTTTAGTCACATCAGGCTGCATAAGGATGGGAGCAGAGCTGAACCTCTCCTTTAGAAACACAAAAGCTTCAATGGCCTCAGTAGTCCACTGAACCGCATTAGCACCTTTCCTGGTGAGATCGGTCAGTGGTTTGACAAAAATAGAAAAATTTTTAATGAATTTTCTATAATAATTGGTGAAACCCAAAAACCTCTGTAATGATTTCAAACCAATAGGCCTAGGCCATTCCTGCACAGCTTGAACTTTCACCGGGTCCATCTCAAAACCTTAATGTAGCCCAAAAAACTAATTCTCTGTACAGCGAACTCACATTTCTCTAGCTTAGCAAAAAGAGAATTGTCAATTAATAACTGTAATACATCACGTACGCTCCGCCAATGAGACTCCAGATCCGGCGAATAAATCAAAATGTCATCCAAATACACAACCACATTTTTGCCGATCAAAGGTCCAAGGATGTCATTAATAAGATTCTGAAAAAATGCAGGAGCATTGGTAAGACCAAAAGGCATAACCAGATTCTCCAAAATGACCCACAGGAGTGTTAAAAGCAGTCTTCCATTCATCACCCTCCTTCATGCGCAACAAATTGTATGCCCCTCGAAGATCAATTTTAGAGAACCACTAGGCCCCCACTAACTGGTTAAACAAATCAGGAATTAATGGCAGTGGGTAAGGATTGCGTACAGTAATTTTATTAATCTCACGAAAGTCCAGACAAGGACGTAAACCGCCGTTCTTTTTTTAACAAAAAAAAATCAAACAGCCACAGGAGACTTGGAAGGCCTAATGTGACCGGCGGCCAAGCTTGTCTGTATGTATTCCTCCAAAGCCTTTCTCTCAGGAATAGTAAGATTAAATAAACAACTTTTAGGAAGAGTCGCTCCAAGGACAAATTCAATAGTACAATCATAGTCTCTATGGGGAGGTAAAATCTGTGATTCCTTCTCAGAAAAAACTTTCCAAAAATCCTAAATAGGTACAGGTAATTCCCCTTTATCCACAGCAGCAATACGCCCGTTACAACACTTGTCATAACACTTAGGGCTCCAGGACTTAATTTAATTGGTAGACCAATCCAGTACAGGATTGTGCAATTTTAACCAGGGTAACCCCAAAACCACCGGAGAAGGCAAATTATTCAATACTACCAAATCCAAAATCTCTTGGTGAACACCATTAATAGTGAGGGGAAATTCACAGACCTTGTGAGTAACATTCTTCAAGGGAGAGCCATCAACAGAAACCACGGCAATAGGGGATGACAAAGGTTTGGGTTTTAATTTAAGTTTTTCCAAGAATCCCCCATCAATCACATTCAGAGTAGAACCGCAATCGACAAATACCCGAAATTCCATTAATTCCTCCTGAGCAGCAGTAGTGGCAGAAAGAAAGACACCCTTAGTGTTTAAACAGGCTATACGGGTGGAACTGACCTCTTTTTTTTTTCTTTGTTCATACGAAGCACACAGTTCTTAATGAAATGGTCAGATTTGCCGCAATAAAAGCACAAACCTTCAGAAAACCTGCGGTCTTTTTCCTGAGAGCGGGGTGCCATCGCTCCAATCTCCATCGGCTCTCCAATGTCAGTACAGACCCTCTCAGGACTTGGAGCTGACATGGCAGAGGATTTACTCTCATTAACCCTTGCACGCAGTCTCCTATCCACCCGTATAGCTAATTGCATAGCCTCCTGCAAGTTACCAGGTGTGGATAAGCAATCAGCAAATCTTTAACCCTTTCACCTAGCCCTGCGAGAAACAAACTTTTCAAAGCTGAATCGTTCCACCCCACCTGAGTAGACCACCGATGGAAGTGAGTACAATATTTTTCCACATTACCTGATGCCTGCCTCAAACGTCTCAATTCTGTCTCAGCTGTAGAGACACGATCAGGATCATCATACAATAACCCCAAAGCAGAAAAAAACTATCCACTGATCTAAAGCATGGATCACTAGGTTGTAGAGAAAAGGCCCATTCCTGAGGTTCTTTGCGCAAAAGTGACATTATGAACCCTATGCGCTGTGATTCATCACCAGAGGATCTGGGTCTCAAACGAAAATACAACAAGCAAGCATTTTTAAAAGAAAAAAAATTTTGTTGTTCACCAAAAAATAAATCAGGCAAATGTACCTTTGGCTCCACGAAATGTGCTCCAGAACAGCTACTCACGTGTTGCTGGAGCTCGGCCACCTCCAGAGAGAGTCCCTGCAGGCGTTGAGCCAAGTTCTGAACCGACACCATGATGGAAACTGGAAATCTTTCCTTAGAGATATTTTTGGGCTGGACTTACTGTTATGATATGCTACAAGCACTAAGGAAAGAAGGGATATCTGTCCCTACGATAGAACTAAGCTAGATCCCTACAATGTAACGGGGAACCTGACCCTGCGATCAGACCCGCTAAAGTCCTCAGCTAGTCTGTACGAAGACCTATAGATGTGAGGGAGGGATCCCTACAAGAACTAGGGACTGGGAAAAAGATGGACACCTCCTAACAGAAGTTGTAGCAGCAAAAGACAAACAAATAACATAGAACATAGAGGTCCGAAGACCAAGCAAAACTGACTGAGTAAGGTAACAAAGCACCTGGCTAGCTTAAGAGTAGAAATTACAATGAAGTCCAGCAAAGCCAGAAGGGCGGAGCAGGATTAAATAGGCAAAAAAGGTAATGTGACCAGCAAGATAGAAAAAACCTAACAGGAGAGTTCTAACAATTGCATGGGCTCAGGGGCTGGCCCGCAAGGCATCACAATCTCACGCATATTTCTACACTCACGCAAACGTCTGTCAATTTGAATAGCTAATGACACAGAGTCATTGAGACCAGAAGGGACAGGGAATCCCACCATAACATCCTTTACAGTCTCTGCCAGACCCTTCCGAAAAAGAGCTGCCAGAGCATCATCATTCCATTTAGTAAGAACTGCCCACTTTCTGAATTTCTGACAATACAGCTCTGCGGCTTCTTGACCCTGATTCAATGCCAACAAGGTTTTTTCAGCTTGATCAGTAACATTAGGTTCATCGTACAACAATCCCAGAGCCTGAAAAAACACATCAACATCATTCAAAACAGGATCCCCAGGTGTCAGGGAAAAGGCCCAATCCTGAGGGTCGCCGCGCAACAGGGAGATGACAATTTAAACCTGCTGCACTGCGTTCCCTGAGGACTTAGGCTTCAAGGCAAAAAACAACTTACAGTTATTTTAAAATTCAAAAATTTAGACCGATCCCCCAAAAATAAATCCGGCAGAGGGATCCTAGGTTCCACAACAGGCAACCCAGCAAGATAGATAGCAATACTCCGAACTTCAGCAGCAAGCTGCTCCACATGATCAGACAAATGCTTGACTTCCATTGAGGAAAAAATTCCTCCTCAGCCCCTAGAGAAAAAAGAGGGAAAAAATGTAACAAAAAAAAAAAATTTCTGACAATTCTGACAACCTTTTTTTTTTTTTTATTACTATTTTTTCCCTTCTGTTGAGTACCATTGAATTTCAGTATGGCCGGTGATTCTGTTATGTTTTGGTAGCTGAGGAGGCAGGAGCAAAAAACCGCAAAGGCAGGCAAACACCAGAGAGGCTGGGAACTAATAGGTTGCAGACCCCTAAACTAACCGCACAACTAGAAGCAGCCGTGGGACGTTCCTACGGTGCCCTAGACGACTCGTCACAGCCGGAGAGATTAGCTACCCCTGAAGATGGAAAGAGGAAAGCTAACTGCCCCGGAGTAGAGCCGCAAAAGAATAGGAAGCCCCCAAACATATAATGGTGCTTAGACAAGATGAAAACACGAACACAGACAGAAAATAGAATGAGCAAACTCTGGGGCCCAAAACTGTCTATATAGGACAGCACAGGAGAGAATACTGTCTGCAACCCAGAAAAACCCTAGGAAAAACTCCAACACTTCTGAATCCAAAAATGCTGAAACCACACGGTCTCGACCACCTATATCAGATCTCTGGTGTGAACACGCAGCTACCCAGCAGTAAAAAATCACAAGGACTGAGCAAATTAACAAATACAAAAAGAGAACAGAGACCAGCACAAGCCCCCAAAGGGACAGGAGACAGCAGAAAGGCAAGCTGAATTCCAACCAAGACCAGGAAGTAACAATTAATCACTGGCAAGGATCAAGGGAGGTCAGTTCACTTATATCAGGCCAGTCCGTTCCACCTGATAACCATTCATCAATAGCAGGTGGTGGACTTTTGCTGTTCAATATAGGTTCAATACCCTCAGCAATCACCAGAGGGAGCTTTAGCTCCGAAGTAATCTCCAACACGTTCACAACAAGATGCGACAGGATTCAATGATCTGACTGATATGTCTGTTTTTCTGTGAGTATCACGTTTGTTCATGTTTTAATTGTGCATATTGAGGTTTTATGTACAGTCATGGCCAAAAGTTTTGAGAATGACACAAATATTATATTTTCACATGATCTGCTGCCCTCTGGTTTTTATGTGTGCTTGACAGATGTTTTTATCACAGACAGAAATATAATTGCAAACATATGAGTAACAAAAGCTTATATTGACAGTTAGAATGAGTTAATGCAGCAAGTCAATATTTGCAGTGTTGACCCTTCTTCTTCAGGACCTCTGCAATTCTCCCTGGCATGCTCTCAATCAACTTCTGGACCAAATCCTGACTGATAGCAGTCCATTCTTGCACAATCAATGCTTTCAATTTGTCAGAATTTTTAGGTTTTTGTTTGTCCACCTGTCTCTTGATGATTGACCACAAGTTCTCATTGGGATTAAGATCTGGGGAGTTTCCAGGCCATGGACCCAAAATCTCTATGTTTTGTTCCCTGAGCCATTTAGTTATCACCTTTGCTTTATGGCAAGGTGCTCCATCATGCTGGAAAAGGCATTGTTGATCGCCAAACTGCTCTTGGAGGGTTGGGAGAAGTTGCTCTTGGAGGACGTTCTGGTACCATTCTTTATTCATGGCTGTGTTTTTAGGCAAGACTGTGAGAGAGCCGATTCCCTTGGTGAGAAGCAACCCCACACATGAATGGTTTCAGGATGCTTAACAGTTGGCATGAGACAAGACTGGTGGTAGCGCTCACCTTGTCTTCTCCGAATGAGGCGGTTTCCTGATGTCCCAAACAATCGAAAAGGGGATTCATCAGAGAAAATAACTTTACCCCAGTCCTCAGCAGTCCACTGCCTGTACCTTTTGCAGAATATCAGTCTGTCCATGATGTTTTTTCTGGAGAAGTGGCTTCTTTGCTGCCCTCCTTGAGACCAGGCCTTGCTCCAAGAGTCTCCGCCTCACAGTGCGTGCAGATGCACTCACACCTGCCTTCTGCCATTCCTGAGCAAGCTCTGCACTGCTGGCAGCCCGATCCCACAGCTGAAACACTTTTAAGAGACGGTCTTGGCGCTTGCTGGTCTTTCTTGGGCGCCCTGGAGCCTTTTTGGCAACAATGGAACCTCTCTCCTTGAAGTTCTTGATGATGCGATAGATTGTTGACTGAGGTGCAATCTTTCTAGCTGCGATACTCTTCCCTGTTAGGCCATTCTTGTGCATTGCAATGATGACTGCACGTGTTTCTTTAGAGATAACCATGGTTAACAGAAGAGAAACAATGATGCCAAGCACCAGCCTCCTTTTAAAGTGTCCAGTGGTGTCATTCTTACTTAATCATGACAGATTGATCTCCAGCCATGTCCTCAACAACACCCACACCTGTGTTAATGGAGCAATCACTGAAAAGAGGTTAGCTGGTCCTTTTAAGGCAGGGCTGCAATGATGTTGAAATGTGTTTTGGGGGATAAAGTTAATTTTCTAGACAAATATTGACTTTGCAAGTAATTGCTGTTAAGCCAATCACTCTTTATAACATTCTGGAGTATATGCAAATTGCCATTAGAAAAAGTGAAGCAGTAGACTTTGTAAAAATTAATATTTGTGTCATTCTCAAAACTTTTGTCCATGACTGTATTTTGTCTCTCTGTTGCTGGTCTAAAGCATAGTGGGTGGATTGAAGTCTCCGCTGTTCAGGATGACATAAGAACTGGGGAGGCTCTGTACCATTACCTGTATATGAGCCTCGTCACTTCCTTTCCGCCTATGTACCCCTAGAAGAGCATACCAGCACGAAACATCCGTCGTCCGATGTGTCTCCACACGAGACTCTCCTGCCTCTATTTTTTAATGTGATTCCAAATAAAGGACGTTTTAATGGGATGGTGAGTGCCACCCTCATTTCTACTTTTTTGATATAGCCTAAGTACTAGGCTTCTACCTTTCCTATGGCACATTTTTGGATTTATGGTGAACCCAGCTTTCCTTAAAGCATCCAGGATCGCGTGTAACTTTTGTAGATAACTACCCCAGTCAGTACTGAAGACCACAATGTCATCAAGGTAGGCTGCGGCATACTTCTAATGCAGAGGTAAGATCCGATCCATAGCCTTCTGGAAGGTAGCTGGGGCCCCCTGCAGTCTGAAGGACATTCTGGTGTATTGGAAACATCCATCAGAAGTGGAGAAAGCTGTCTTCTCCTTGGAACTCTGGGTCATGGGGATCTGCCAGTAGCCCTTCGTCAGGTCGAGGGTTGTAATGTACTTCGTGGGTTCAAGTCTCTCAATGAGCTCTTCCACGCGGGCATCGTAAACGCATCAAAAGCGGACACTTTATTCAGCCTGTCGGAGCCACTCACCATAGGGCTTATGCACGAGGACGATGGAACTCGACCATAGACTTTTTGACTTCTCTATCACACCAAATTCTGGCATTTTCTTTACCTCATTTAATATCACCTCCTGGCATGCTTTGGGAATTCTATAGGGCTTCAGGTTCACTCATACATGCGGCTCTGACATGTCACACTTCATCACCTGTGTATGTCCTGGAAACTCCGAGAACAGGTCACGGTTTCGCTGCAGCAGTTCTGGGCCGGCTTTAGAGTCTCTGCAATTGTGACATCCTCCACATTGGCTTTGGGATGGGTTCCCAGGCAAGAAGCTTCGAGCAATTCCCGATCTCGCCATGGCTTGAGCAAGTTCACATGATATATTTGGTGCGACTTCCTTCGGCCTCGCTGGTGTATCTTATAATTCACCTTGCTCAGTTTTTCCACCACCTTGTATGGGCCTTGCCACTAGGCTAGGAACTTGCTCTCCACCGTGGGAATAAGCACTAACACGCAGTATCCAGGTTGGAACTGCCTCAGCCTCGCTGATCAGTTTTACACCCTTGCCTTTCCCTCCTGTGCCTGGAGAAGGTGCTCCTTCACAATAGGCATTATTTTCGCTATTCTCTCCTGCAACTGGGAGACATGCTCTATGACACTCCGGTGTGGTGTGACCTCAGCTTCCAAAGTTTCCTTGCCAATGTCCAGGAGCCCTCGCAGACGTGTCGACACTACAGGAGCTCGAATGGCGAGAAGCCAGTGTACGCTTGAGGAACGTCTCTGATGGAGGAGAGCAGAAACGGAAGTAGATAGTCCCAGTCTCGACCATCCTTCTCAATGACCTTCTTGAGCATGGCTTTTAAAGGTCTTATTGAAGTGCTCTACCAGGCCATCCAGCTGGGCAATCTGAAGGACCTTACACAGCTCCCTTACCACCTTGCTCATGGAGGGGGTTCCCTGGTCCATCAAAATCTCTTTTGGCAGGCCCATCCTAGCAAAGATATAGACAAGCTCCTGGTTGATACTCTTGGAAAAAGAGTTCCTCAGAGGTACCACTTCAGGGTACCAGGTCGCATAGTCCATCCACTCCTAGGATGTACTGATGCCCCAGTGCAGACTTAACTAGGAGACATACTAGGTCCATGGCAATTCTCTCAAAGGGGACCTCTATCACAGGTAATGGGACTAGGGGACTTTGGAAATGAGAAGAGGCAGTGGTTATCTGGCAGGTGTGGCAGGACATACAATAATTTAGGATCTCCTGGTAACATCCTGGCCAATAAAACCTCCGCATTATTCTCTCCTAAATTTTCTCTACACCCACATGTCCCCCCAAAACATGTGAATGGACAATGTGTTAAACCCTCAGCCGGTAGGGTCCTGGAACCAAAAGCCACTCCACTATCTCACCTCTGTTTGGCCACCCAATACAATAAATCGCCATTGACTGCAAAGTGTGGGAACCTGGTGTCAGCCCCGTCTTTTGCGCAACCCCATTACATACAGTAACATTATAAAATTCCCCCTTTAAGGTAAGTTCCGTAATTTGAGCAGTCCCAAAGTTCTCTTTAGGCATTTCAAAGTCAGGGTAGTTGGACTCCTTTGTCATTATGTTGTTCCCCTCTCCAGCGAAGACACATAGGGGAAACTCCTTCATCTTTGATTTTGATGGAGTCTCTTCCAGTGGGATCTGTTCTTTATCTGAGATACTCTAGTCTGTACACCCCCCTTTTGCCACAAGTATCGAAATAAGTAAAAATTCCACTCCAGTATGACAGGATGTAACAAGTCTTTTACTACGCCAACCACATAGGACTTACTACCACAGTCACTTATGTATCCATGGTCACGCTGGCCACAGGGTAGTCCTTAGCGTTTCCATGTATGCAGGAGACGCCCATAAACTTATCAGGGATCAACTGGTGGGGCAGAGTAGCACTGATTAGGGTCACTAGACTTCCAGAGTCCAAAAGTCCAAGAATTAGTACCCCACTGACGGACACGGTACATGCATGCGGCCCTTCGCCAGGTTGATAGTCCACACTGCAAGCGGGATAGGAATAATAGGAACAATGCCTCCCTAGGCTGCAGTCCATTGGTTCAGGGGACATAATACACCGGGTGGCTACGTGTCCAGGATTGTGACAACGCCAACAGACCACATCCTTAACAACAGCCTTAGGGGACCCCTCAGCGGGATAGGGACACCCTCTGTGGTGAGCCCGCCCTCCTTTGGGAATCCCAGTACGGGGAAGTAGTGATATCTAGTTTCCAGAGGGATTTCTCGACACTCCACTAGGCTAACCAGGTTGTCCGCATTGCGAGTGTCACCTTGGGCAATGCAGGTATGTATTGGCTTGAGAAGGGAGTGGATGAACCTGTCCATCACCATTGGGGCAGGAGTGGAAGTCTATGGCTGCAACCACTTTTGGAGTAGGTGCAACAAATCAAACATCTGCGAGTGAGGGGGTTTTTCACCAGCATACGCCCAGCGGTGGACTCGCTGATTTCTAACCGACATAGTTACCCCTAGGCATGCCAATATTTCGGTCTTTAATTTGGTGTATTCTTTGGCATCCTGTAGTGCTAAGTAAAAATATGCCTTTTGGGGTTCAAATATGGTGCCAGCACCTCCGACCACTGCCCTGGCAGAAGTTTCTCCCAATCAGCCATCCTCTCGAAAACAGTCAGAAAAGCTTCCACATTATCTCTTTTGGGTCATCTTTTGCATGGATCATCTTACCGCTTTTCAGACGTAGGAGTCATCACCTGGAGTTGGGGAGGAGACAGCCGGCCTTCCACGAACCTCCTCCTCAAGGAATTCCATCTTCCGTGTTAGCGCCTCCTATGGCTGTCGCTGCTACTGTTGGAGCTGCTACGCCAATAGTTTATTTTTTTACTGTTGCACCATTTGCTGCTGTTGACTTGCCAGCTGCTGATGCTGTAGGACCTGGACCAGATGCTTGGCAAGTTCATCCATGCTGCCGGACATCTCCTGCTGGATGGTGGATTTTACCTAGGACCTGCAGTTTGTCCACAGCTGCTATACGTGATCCTGCAACATTGCTCGCATTCAAAACACCAACTGTAAGGGGTTGACTCACTTGGCTGCTTGCAGAGGTAAACACAAATGCTTCTTGCACAAATCATCTGCTGGTATACTTAGAGCACAGTATAAACCAAAGCAGGGTTTAGCAAAATAAACATGGTCTTTCTGGCATAACGGCAATGCAAAAAGATGAAGTATATCACAGTCATGTGTGCAGGTTTCGCCCACAGAGAGTACCACACAAATCGTCAGCTCCACCTGGAGCTACCATCTAGAGACCTTCCTCTCCTATCTCTCACCTACTCACTAAAACACCAACCCTTGGGGGCGTGTGACGAAGACGTGTTTTACACAGGTCCTGCTTTCCATCCTGAAAGATCCTTGGTTACCCGGCTTTAGACTCACTCCTGCAGCCCAGAACTGACCAGTTTGTCTCCCCTAACTGCGGTCTGTGCTCCAGGACATCACTGGGGATATAAATCATGACACGCAGCAGAAAAGTGGGAGAGAAGGCCCAGCCGAGGAAAGATGCATACTACAAAATGACGCCAACACAAGGTACTCCAGTCCGGGACAGAGCAGCAGATGCTGCTGCAAGACCAAAATGTTTTGCAAGAGTCTCTGACTCACCTGCAGCTTGAGGCACAATCAGGCTTGGAGAACGATCACAATAACACTGAGCAGCAACTGGGGATGAAGAAAAAGTCACAAGCTGGGAACATGGCGCAGACACTCACAGCATGTGAGGAAATATCACCTCTACAGACCAAAGTGAGCAAGTCTGTGCTATGTGCTCCCTCACAGGATGATGTTCCTGAACCAACTATGAGAGATGTATCTGCAGCAGTCTCCTCGTCTAACACTACCCTAGCAACGATTATTGAACAAATGGGTAGCACGAAGGAGGATATTCACTGTATTAAACAGGACCTCCATACAGTAAATGAAAGAGTGTAGTAGCTACAGGGAAGAGCTGGATGCATGGAGGATAAAATGCCTCAAATCATTAAGAATGTTAAGAAAACTGTACAGAACATTTCCCTACTGTTTGATAAAACGGACGATTTAGAAAACAGGATGTGCAGAAATAATATAAGGCTGGTGGGGGTCTCCGAAAAAGTGGAAGTAAAGGATTCTGTGAGATTTTACAAAAAGTGGCTGTATAATACCATAGGAAAGGAGGCGGTTTCATCAGTTTTTGCAATTGAACGAGCGCACAGGGTGCCCGGCAGACCCCTCCAACCAGATGCTCCCCCACAGCCAGTCATTATTCGCATGCTGCACTACCGTGACCAGGGCCGGTTTTAGACAAAGTTGGGCTTTGGGCAAAAGTTTAAAGTGGGGCTCCAAATGCTCACCATCACACAGAAATGTTTCTGTTGTATTTATAAGCGCTAAGTTCAAGCGTGATAGACAATATTGAAGTCGTTCGACACTTGTTTCCCGACATCTCTAGGGTATTTCAGTAATTGGCAGCGCTTTGGACGCAGCACATGTCCGCTGTGTCCACAGCGCTGCCAGCTATTGAACACAGGTAAATCCGCATGTGTTCATTGAACCGTACGAAATCACCATGTCCAATACATTATACGGGTGAAATTTATCTTGCTGTAATCAGGAGAGACGCGCCGTATGTCCTTCTTCGCAGGTAATCCATGGGCGTCTGTGCACACATAGTGGGCATGGGATTTCTTGAAATATCATCTACTATGCTCTAACATCTAGATGCTGCACAAGTAGGTAGCGTCTAACCCGCATTGTTTACTGGTGGTGTGCACCTACGCTTACTTCGGCTGATTAAGAATGAATGGTACAGATGCACTCCCCATGGTCCTTTAAGAGTATAATGCAGCCCCCCCTCAGACTATACTGCAGCCTCCCTTAGAGTATAATGTAGTCCCCTCATAGAGCATAATGCAGCCCCTCTCAGAGTATAATGCAGCCCCCTCAGAATATAATGCAGCCCCCTCAGAATACAATGCAGCCCCTCAGAATATAATGCAGCCCCCTCAGAGTATAATGCAGCCCCCACACACAGTATAATGCAGCCTCACACAGTATAATGCAGCCCCTCAAAGTATAATGCAGCCCCCTCAGAGTATAATGTAATCCCCTCACAAAGCATAATGCAACCCCCTCTGAGTATAATGCAGCCCCCACACACAGTATAATGCAGCCCTTTCAGAGTATAATGCAGCCCCCACACAGTATAATGCAGCCCCTTCAGAGTATAATGCAGCCCCCTCAGAGTATAATGCAGCCCCCAGAGTATAATGCAGCTTCCTTACATTATAATGCAGCCCCAAACACAGTATAATGAAGCCCCCACAGTATAATTCAGCTCCCCAAACATACACACAGTATAGTGCACCCCCACACACAGTATAATGCAACCCCACACACAGTATAATGCAGCCCCCAGAGTATAATGCAGCCCCCCAGAGTATAATGCAGATCCCACACAGTATAATGCAGCCCACCACACAATATAATTCAGCCCCCCCACAAACATACACAGTATAGTCTAGCCCCCACACACAGTATAATGCAGCCCCCTCAGAGTATAATGCAGCCAACACACAGTATAATGCAGCCCCCAGAGTATAATGCAGCCCCCCAAACAGTATAATTCAGACCTCCCACAACATACACACAGTATAGTACAGCCCCCACACACAGAATAATGCAGCCCCCTCAGAGTATAATGCAGCCCCACACACAGTATAATGCAGCCCCTTCAGAGTATAATGCAGCCCCCTCAGAGTATAATGCAGCCCCACACAGTATTATTCAGCACCCCACAAACATACACACACAGTATAGTGCAGCCCCCACACACAGTATAATGCAGCACCCACATACACAGTATAGTGCAGCCCTCCACACACAGTATAATTCAGCCCCACCCACATACACAGTATAATGCAGCCCCTACACACATTACACAGTATAGTGCAGTCCCCCACACTGTATCGTGCAGCACACACACACACTACTTACCTCTCCTCCTTGTTCCCTTGCTGCTCTGGCTTCTGCCGAGTATCTCAGCTCCACTGCTGGCACACGCTGCTGAATAAGAAGCAGAGTGATGGGAGAGGGAGTGTCACATGACACTCTCTCTTCCATCACTGCTTTCAACTGTATCAACACCTATGATGCTGTTAAGATGAATGCTCAATGCGGGGAGGGGCAGAACGGCACCAGGCCCCTCTTACTCAGGGGCCCCATAGCGGCTGTGTAGTGTGCCACTATTGGCGGCACTCGCTGGGGCCCCTGGAATGAGGACCCTAGGCAGCTGCCTGGTCTGCCAGCCACTAACGCCGGCCCTGACCATGACAGAAAATCTATTCTAAAAAAAGTCAGGGAACAAGATCTCTATATCAATGGATATAAAACTTCCATTTACCTGGACTTTTCTGCACAAATACAAAAAAGCGAGGAAAATGTTTTGCTATTAAAAATAGATAGTCAAGTGCCATACTCAATGCTTTTTCCTGCTAAACTCCGAGTAGCTGTAAAAGGAGAGATACATATCCTTGAGACCCCCACAAGACCTACAGTGGGTTCGGAAAGTATTCAGACCCCTTTACATTTTTCACTCTTTGTTTCATTGCAGCCATTTGGTAAATGCAAAAAAGTTCACATTTTTTTCTCATTAATGTACATTCTGCACCCCATCTTGACTGATAAAAACAGAAATGTAGAAATATTTGCAAATTTATTAAAAAAGAAAAACTGAAATATCACATGGTCATAAGTATTCAGACACTTTGCTCAGGCACTCATATTTAAGTCACATGCTGTCCATTTACTTGTGATCCTCCTTGAGATGGTTCTACTCCTTCATTGGAGTCTAGCTGTGTTTAATTAAACTGATAGGACTTGATTTGTAAAGGCACACACCTGTTTATATAAGACCTCTCAGCTCACAGTGCATGTCAGACCAAATGAGAATCATGAGGTCAAAGGAACTGGCCAAGGAGCTCAGAGACAGAATTTTGGCAAGGTACAGATCTAGCCAAGGTTACAAAAGAATTTCTGCAGTACTCGAGGTTCCTAAGAGCACAGTGGCCTACATAATCGTTAAACAGAAGTGGTTTGGGAACATCAGAAGTCTTACTAGACCTGGCCATCCAGCCAAACTGAGCAATCATGGGAGAAGAGCCTTGGTGAGACGTAATGAAGAACCCCAAGATCACTGTGGCTGAGCTCCACAGATGCAGTAGGGAGATGGGAGAAAGTTCCACAAAGTCAACTATCACTGCAGCCCTCCACCAGTTGGGCCTTTATGTGAGAGTGGCCCGACGGAAGCCTCTCCTCAGTGCCAGACATATGAAAGCCCGCATAGAGTTTGCTAAAAAACATGAAGGACTCCCAGACTATGAGAAATAAGATTCTCTCGTCTGATGAGACGAAGATAGAACTTTTTGGTGATAATTCTAAGCGGTACATGAGGAGAAAACCAGGCACTGCTCATCACCTGCCCAATACAATCCCAACAGTGAAACATGGTGGTGGCAGCATAATGCTATGGGGGTGTTTTTCAGCTGCAGTGACCGGACGACTGATTGCAATTGAAGGAAACATGAAGGCGGCCAAGTACAGAGATATCTAGGATTAAAACCTCTTCCAGAGTGCTCTGGACCTCAGACTTGACAGACTCAGACAATGACCACAAGCACACAGCTAAAATAACAGTGGCTTCAGAACAACTCTGTGACCATTCTTGACTGGCCCAGCCATAGCACTCACCTAAACCCAATGAGTATCTCTGGAGAGACCTGAAAATGGCTGACCACCAACGTTCACCATCCAACCTGACGGAATTGGAGAGGATCTGGAAGGAAGAATGGCAGAGGATCCCCAAATCAAGGTGTGAAAAACTTGTTGCATAATTCCCAAGAAGACTCATGGCTATACTAGCTCAAAAGGGTGCTTCTACTCAATACTGAGCAAAGGGTCTGAATACTTATGACCATGTGATATTTCAGTTTTTCTTTTTTAAAAAAATTGTAAAAAATTCTACATTTCTGTTTTTTTCAGTAAAGATCAGGTGCAGAGTGTACATTAATGAGAAAAAGAAATTAACTTTTTTGCATTTATCAAATGGCTGCAATGAAACAAAGATTGAAAAATTTCCAGGGGTCTGAATACTTTCCGAACCCACTGTATGGAACAGACGCCCCTGAGAGGTGTATGACCCTGACACAAGAGGACGGTTGTGGTATCTTTTTTACCACTTCCCTGCATATATTTTTCAATTTATAAGCAAGAAAAAAATCCCATAATGACATTAAAATAATGCCTGAATTGTGGACCAACATGTCCACACTAGTACACCCACTCAAGATAATTGTATAGCACAGGAGAAAAAAGAGTCATTAGGTGATATAATCAAAACATTTTTATTATTAAAGATCAGTATCAAAAGGATAACATAGTAATATTCAACAGACACAATCATAAAAAGACAAATTACAGGGAAAGAACCCCAGGATCCCCAGAGCACAACAATTCCCCTCATAACCAGCCCTGTGCAACAGTGTCATAAGAACATGTGTTCAGGATAAGATGCATAGGGTTAATATCAAATCCAAAATAGCAAGCCTTGAGGTGAAAAGAGGTTTTATAGCTAGTATAAACCAGGCATTAGGTATTTGGCGTTCCCAAACAGATCGCAGCAGAAAATCACTGCAGTAAGGTGCAATAAGATCCAATTTGGATCGCAAAAGGGCATATACCATAGAAAAAGTTGAGGTTGCTATCAAGGTTGCTAAGTAAATTGTGGTATTTAGCGTTCCCAAACAGATCCCAGCAGAAAAATACTGCAGTAAGGTCACCAATGTGGTCACTGATAGAAAAACTCCGTATCCAAATTAGGGACACCTAATACGCCATATAATAGTTTGCGGTCCCTGTGGGATCGCAGCAACCCACCATAGTAAAGATGCCTAGTGCGCCACAAACTAGTTAGCGATCCCAATGGGATCGCAAAAAACACCGCAATAGAAATAAAGATAACATTGGAAGTAGCAAGTGCTATGGGCTTACCAAGAGTATGAGTAGAGGGGAAAAGGACCCTGGTCGGTTGGTGGGTCCACACCAACCGACCCAGGGTCCTTTTCCCCTCTACTCATACTCTTGGTAAGCCCATAGCACTTGCTACTTCCAATGTTATCTTTATTTCTATTGCGGTGTTTTTTTGCGATCCCATTGGGATCGCTAACTAGTTTGTGGCGCACTAGGCATCTTTACTATGGTGGGTTGCTGCGATCCCACAGGGACCGCAAACTATTATATGGCGTATTAGGCGTCCCTAATTTGGATACGGAGTTTTTCTATCAGTGACCACATTGGTGACCTTACTGCAGTATTTTTCTGCTGGGATCTGTTTGGGAACGCTAAATACCACAATTTACTTATTAGCAACCTTGATAGCGACCTCAACTTTTTCTATGGTATATGCCCTTTTGCGATCCAAATCGGATCTTATTGCACCTTACTGCAGTGATTTTCTGCTGCGATCTGTTTGGGAACGCCAAATACCTAATGCCTGGTTTATACTAGCTATAAAACCTCTTTTCACCGCAAGGCTTGCTATTTTGGATTTGATATTAACCCTATGCATCTTATCCTGAACACATGTTCTTATGACACTGTTGCACAGGGCTGGTTATGAGGGGAATTGTTGTGCTCTGGGGATCCTGGGGTTCTTTCCCTGTAATTTGTCTTTTTATGATTGTGTCTGTTGAATATTACTATGTTATCCTTTTGATACTGATCTTTAATAATAAAAATGTTTTGATTATATCACCTAATGACTCTTTTTTCTCCTGTGCTATATATATATATATATATATATTTTTTTTTTTTTTCAATTTATGTAGCTTTGACTCAAATTCCTTTTTATCAACTTAATTACCATATTTTTTGGATTATAAGACACTCCGGATTATAAGACGCACCCCAAATTTTGAGAAAAATAAGAATTTTTTTTTTATATAAAATGGTGGTGCTTCTTATAATCCATACGTCTTATTACTTACCGAGGGTGGTGGCTGCGGCGAAGCGGGGTCCTTGGGTCGCTGCTGGAGGAGACAGGAGTGGGGTTAAGCTGCAGGCTTGGATGAGGGGGTGTTCCGATGTGCGGCGCGCCGCTGCGGGTGTCTGGTGCTGCTGTGGTGTTCAGTACTGCTGCAAGGTGTCCTGCAGTGCTGCCCAGTGCTGCTGCGGGTGCCCGGCGGTGCTGCTGGTGCTCTCTGGTGCTGCGGGGGGCTCTGCCGACATTTTGCGAAAGGCCAGAGCCTCCTGCAGTTCCAAGGTTTCCTGTGCGGTGGACTTCGGTAAAATGGCCGCCGGGGGCGACGCATGTGCAGATGGAGATATCGGTACCAAGATCTCAGGAGATGAGATCTCAGCAGCATCAGCAGCACTGGACAGCACCGCCGGACACCCCTGTAGCACCGTCGGGCACCCGCAGCACAGCTGGACACCCTCTCATCCCATCCTGCAGCAATGGTACCGGTAAGGTATATACGCATTATAAGACGCACCCACATTTCCCCCCCCAAATATTTGAAAAAAAAGTGTTTTATAATCCGAAAAATACGGTAGTTGAGTCGTTACTACAGTGCTTGTTGGTTCCCAAAGTCATATATATGTATTAAGAACACTAATGTAAGATTGGAGAATTCGTATTATAGGTATTAAGTGGCTACCTGCCATAAATCAGACTAAAAAAATAATTTTATTGAGAAAACAAAACACATTTTAGAACAGACATTTAAAAATTAGGCAAAACGGTAAGGGATGATGGCAGTACATTGACAAATTAACCCAAAGATAGAGATGGCTGATAGCACTGTAAAAACATTCATATAAATAAGTGCAAAATGTGCTTCTCTTCTATGTAAAGATTGCAATCAGTATTCAGCAGAAGTCTGTATAAGAATAAGACATATAGATAGTCAGGGATGTATATATGTACATCTATGGAGGTGGATTTCCAACAGCTCCTGCACAGAGGCCAGATATAGCAGACCTCCACCTCCATATAAGACAAGTCCAGGCATGTGAATCAAGTGATAAGCTGGCCGATGCACCCTCTCTACTGCAGCTACGGGTGTATATGAAATTCTTTCATTTTACTTATGTTACTACTAGTTGTCCGTTTGATGCAAATTTATACACGGCTTAGTTTGCTTATCGCTAGTGATGAGCGAACGTGCTCAGTAATACTCATTACTCACCCGAGCATTGCTGTACACGGTGAGATCCGAGCATTTCTGGGATTGCTTGGCGGGAGTTCTGGTGCATGCCCTGCATTTTTGGCGCTCTTTAGAATGCCAATCAACATGCTGGGTTTGTTTGCCACGCACTGTAATGCCGCAGCCATCTTAGTTGTGGTATTACAGTGATTGGCTGGCCGCACAGCGTCATCATGTGTATAAGACACCTGGCGCCGCCATGCTCATCACAGTCTGCTCTGGAATCAGCGAGTGTAGGGAGAGCTGCTGCCGAGATAGGGTCAGATTTGGGAGTTTATAAGGTAGTGTGGCTATACCATAAAAGAATACACAAATCCAGCTAAATCAACAGTCCTTCTAACGACTAATTACGGGGTATATAGATTGCAAAGCTAGGTAGGCAGGGAGTGTATGTGCGTATATACATATCAGTGCAAGGCATGCACGCACTGTATGTGGGTATATAGATCTCAGTAGCAGACAGGCATTGTATGTGGCATACTTCACTGCATACATCAAGAGGGTCCATTCCATTATTGTCTGCTGCTGCTGCCTATTACATATATTGACCGTATCTACATAGCCCTAGGTCTCAGTGGGCAGCAATTTTTTTTTATCTTAATCCTGATTATTTTATTCCAAAGTAATCCAGAGCCCCCTTTTTTTCTCCATTTGCTTGTTGACACTGCAGAATATAGCCAGATCCTTTTCATAGTACAGCGTGAAAATCCAGCTATTTTAAATGGTTTGCCTGTCCCAGCCATCACATCCGAGTGCGCAAAAATTTCTGACATTTTTGTGGTACTGTTAAATTTTTTTGGAGTGTGTTATATAATTCCCTGACACAATTTTGCTGCCCAAAAAATATTTAGCAGACAAAAAAATATTTGGGTACAGGGCAGATATTTTACAGTGTTTTGTCTGCCACACAGATCGCATATCATTGCGCTCCAAATTGTGCCATTTCAGGCTTCCATAGAATTGTTTTTGTTGTGTCATAGCCAACTTGTTGACACAATTTAGCTGGGCCAAAAAAGATACAGGCAAGATATTTTACAGTGGGTATCTCCATCACACGTCTCATCTATCTGTGGGCTACAAATTGTGACATTGTCTTACCCTAGTTCTATACACTATTGTGCAGAAAAAAAAAATACAGGCCAGATATTTTAAAGTGGGCTATCTTTGTCAGACACCTCATCTATCTGTGGGCTACAAAATATTGCATTTCAGGTCTCCATTCCACTGTTTTTGCTGTCTGTTACCCTAGTGCAATACACTATTTAGGGGTAAAAATTAAAAAAATACTGGCCACATATTGAAGAGTGTGGTATCTCTGTCAGAAGCCTAATCTATCTCTGTGCTACAAATTATTGCATTTCAGGCCTCCATTCCACTGATTTTGCTGTCTGTTACCCTAATTCAATACACTATTTTGTGGTAAAAAGTAAAAAAATACTGGCCACATATTGAAGAGTGTGATATCTACGTCAGATGCCTCATCTATTTGTGGGCTACAAATTGTAGCATTTCAGGCCTCTATTCCACTGTTTTTGCTGTCTGTTACCCTAGCTCAATAAACTATTTTGGGGTAAAAATTTAAAAAATACAGGCCACATATTGAAGAATGTAGTATCTCCATCAGACGCCTCATCTATCTGTGGGCTACAAATTATAGCATTTCAAGCCTCCATTCCACTGTTTTTGCTGTGTCTTACCCTAGTTATTGACACGTTTGCTAAAACGTGGAAAATATTGTACTCCATTTAAAATGGGCAAGGCACGTGGCAAGGAAGGGGAAGTGGACGTGATGGTGATGGTGCATGCCGAGGTGAAGGCCGTAGGCCAGCTGAAATTGTGGCACAAACAAACACCCACATCTTCTCACATGAGCTTACTGTCTGAATTCCTAGGGGACCGCAGAACAGCACTATTGAAACCAGAGCAGTGTCAAAAGGTAGTTGGTTGGATAGTGGATAATGCTTCCAGTCACTTTGCTATCACCAGCAGCACCCTATCTTCCACACAGTCAAGTCTGAGTAGCCGTGAGTCTGGACCGCATATTCCTCACCCTGATCCTCCTTCGTCCCGCCATGCCGAGTGCCTTGAGACAACTGATCCCACACTTGGACATTCCGAAGAGCTGTTCACTATCCAATTATAGATTCGGGCCTCTCGCCCGGTCCACTAGAAGCGGGGCAAAATGAGATCGCATGTCGTGATGCCCAAATATTTGAGCAGCCACGTTCTCATGAAGGTGACAGTGGGAATGTGTCACAACAGGTGGACGATGATAAGATACAATTGCAAGAAAGTCAGGAGGATTACCAGGTGCGAAAATGGAAGAGGAGGTGGTGGATGAAATAGTAAATGACCCAACCTGGCAGGAGGACATGCAGAGCGAGGACAGAAGCATACAGGGGGAGGGAGACGTAGCACCACAACAGGCAGGAAGAAGCACTGTGGTGGCCGCAGACAGAAGGCGGGCAACCGTTCCTAGTAACACCAACATGACGGAAGTTGGCAGTACAACTGTTAGGTCTTCCCGAGTCTGGTTGTTTTTTAAAGACTCTGCCAATATCCCCAAACAGGCCATTTGCACTACCTGCCATGCCCACATCAGAAGGGGTAGCAAAACTACCAGCTTGACCACCACCAGTATGATCAGGCACATGGCAACAATGCACTGGACTTTGTGGGCCGAACCCCAGGTCCAGGAACACTATCTGCGGGTGACACCACTGCTTCTTCTGCTGTTGTGCGTGGAAGCCAATCCCCTGTCCATGGAGCCTGCAAAGATGCCTCCTGCCCTGCACCTGTCGTTGCACACACTCAGCTACCACCATCATTAAGTATGTCCACGTCCTTGTCCCAGTGCAGCCTTCAGTTGTCCAAATCCCAGTCACTGGAACGCAAGCGGAAATACCCAGCCAACGCCACACAGGCCACAGTACTAAAGTCATACATTTCTCGTCTGCTTGCGCTCGAAATGTTGCCTTTTAGGCTCGTGGAGACGGAAGCTTTCCGCAACCTGTTGGCGGCTGCTGTCCCAAGGTACTCTGTCCCCAGCCACCAATATTTCTCCCGGTGTGCCGTCCCGGCATTACACAAGCATGTGTCCTACAACATTACTCATGCCCTCAACAATGCAGTTACTGGGAAAGTCCACCTAACCACGGACACGTGGACAAGTGCTTCTAGGCAGGGACGGTACATCTCGCTGACGGCACACTGGTTAACATAGTTGAAGCCGGGACCCAGTCGGACCTTGGGATGTAACACGTCCTCCCAATGCTGAGGATTGCGGGCCCTAGGTCATTCAGGGTTGCCCCCACAGTCTACAGCTCCTGCACATCATCCTCCTCCTCCTCCTTTTCAGGTCCATCTCCGAAATGATCACATCAGTCACAAGGTGGAAGCACTGCAGCACTGCCTCAGCCAAACGGCAACAGGCTGTGCTGAAGCTAATATGCTTAGGTGACAAACCTCACAATGCTGAAGAGTTGTGGACAGCTCTGAAAGAGCAGGCAGATCTGTGGCCGACACAGCTGAACCCACAGCCAGGCCGGACAATGACCGGAACCCGGTGGCGGCTCTGAGGAGAGGCGAGCTCACACACATACCATGCCTGGCCCATGTGCTTAACCTCGTGGTTCCACAGTTTCTCAAAACCTACCGGGAGTGGCCGGATGTGCTTAAGGGAAAAGGAACAGCATCCAGTCCGGGTAGAAATGTAACAAATCCTTTATTCAGCCACCAAAGATAACAACGTTTTGGCCATTGTGTGGCCTTTTTCAAGTATACCATACTGAGCATAATGGCGTCCTTAAATGATGTGGAGAAGCCAATCATCATCCAGGAACCGCCCAGTAATCAAATAGATATATACATCACAATATACAAAAACATTAAGTTAAAACAGTGATCACAGATCCGAAATGAATACATCACAGAAAATGAAGACTTCACTTATAGTATATTGATAATACTCAGTAAATCACCCCACATAAACAATGAAGAAAAATGTGTTAACCAATAGATGATCAGCTACCTAATAGCCCCATAGAACTGATGTTCCAATCATATCTCAACTTACTTAGGCACCCATCTCAGCCAATGGGCAACTGCCTGTCATCACTGTGTCAGAGCATTCCACCCATCAGCCGCAGTGTCTCATAGCATACTCACATGAATCGCTCATATAAATCACGCCCCACTGCAGCATAAACAAAAGCACATGTCCAGCTGTCTGTTGTGAATGTGTTAGAAATGAATTCTGAGCAGAAGCTCCCTCTGGTGGTTACAAACAGTACTGAACTATTCAATGAAGATTGTGAAGATTGGCAATCAGGAGTTACAGACTGGTCTTATATAAGGGAGGTTCCCTCCCATCAAGGTTGCCAGTGATCAATTGTTCTTGTCTCAACTGTGGTTCCTGGTTCACTTGGAAGCTTGCTGAGTCTTTCCTGCATCTTCTGCTAACAGATAAGATATTTTCTGCTTTTATTTTTGTGCTTGCTTTTTGCATTTTTCCCTGCACTTCTGTGGAGGTCAGCCAGGTCCCCTCCGGGGGCTTGTGCTCCTCTCAGTTTATCTGAGCCACTGTTATTTGTTCATTTGCCTTTTCCAGTTTTTTCAGTGGCTGCGGCTTAGTTTTGTTACACCAGAGAACTAATTTAGGCGGTAGAGGTCATGTGATCTCAGGTGTTTTTGCAATTAGTAGAGTTTGTATTTTTTTTAGGGTTATTGGGATTGCAGTAAGTGTCCTTCCTATCCTTTTCTTTCTAGGAAGATTGGGCCCCAACGTTTGCTCATACTATTTTCTGTCTGTGTCTGTATTTCCTCTTGTCTAACCGCCATTACATGTTTGGGGGCTTTCTATGTTCTTTGGGGATCTGCTCCGGGGCAGATAGCTTTCCTCTTTCTATCTTTAGGTGTAGTTAACCTCTCAGGCTGTGACGAGGCGTCTAGGACCAACTTAGGAACGCTCCACGGTTGCCTTTAGTTGTGTGGTTAGTCAGGGTACTGCAATCCAGTAGATTCCAACCTCTCTGGTGTATTGCCGTTTTTGCCTGCTCTCCTCAGTTACCAAATCATAACAGCTGTCACCATCTTAGAACGCCTGGCATATCGTATGACCACCAACGTCACCTGACGTAATGTCACGTGACATACCATGTCACAAAGCCAGCACATGCGCACTAGCAAGTGACTGTTTTAGTTCTCATAGGAACCATTATACGACGCCCAGTGAATCACATGACCGCCAGCGTCATCCGACTTCATATCACATGACATACCTCGTCACAAAGCCAGCGCATGCGCATTAGCAAGTGACTGTTTTAGTTCTCGTAGTGTACAATCTCGCGATATCTTGTAAAGGAGCAGAATAATCGCAATACCGCAATGTATACTGTGGCGCATCCCTAATACATCGCATGCGCCTGAACCTGCAACTGCCCCAGTCCAAGAGACTAGTCCCTGGTTCACATCCCAAACAGATCCTAAAACATTTATATCTCCACCAATACTATATAATGGCAGAATTCACCCCTATGTAGAGACATTTCTTAACTATACTAGACAAATAGATGAACTCTATAAAGATGATATCTTAGTTAACACCCAATACCGCTATATAAATATAACACAAAAAAAGGGGAATATCCCAATAGCCAGACTACATATGCACATAAGTAGTGAGTTAACGGTGGGCACGGGGAGCAACCAAAAAACATAATATAAGCAAACACAAATGATGCCATATTCCCATCAGGATCTGTTAGGTCCCCATGTCCTCCGTCCCTCCAGATCACCTTCATCTAAAAAAAACACAACAAACAAAAAAATAAAATATATATCTAAAAACAAACACAGAATCCAAATGCAAGTCCTACCTAGCACAAATATGTAAATTGTATTCCAAATTTAAGCCCTTCGGCTGTAACGTTTCCAAAATGGATATCCAATGTAATTCCTTCTGCTTCAGTAATTTAATCCTATCGCCCCCTTTTCTCAAGGGTGGAACTCCATCAATTACTCTAAATCTCAACTGATTAACCAAATGTCTACATTCAACAAAATGTTTGGATACCGGCAACTCCAACAACCTCGTCCTGATAGTGAGCTTATGTTTGCTAATCCTAGCCCTAACTTCCATCATTGTCTCACCTACATACATCAGTCCACAAGGACACGTGAGTATATAGATAACGAAACTAGAGGTACAAGTGTAGCGTTCTTTAATTACAAAGCGTTTTCCTGTGCGAGGATGATTAAAACTATCACCCTTAATCATGTTACTACAGCATGCACAGCTTAAGCAAGGAAAATTTCCACATTTAGGAGGACACAGAGTCAGCTGTCTGGATATTTTAGAAGAACCAATATCAGAGTTAACCAGCCTATCTTTTAGATTTCGACCTCGTCTGTAAGATAGTAGTGGTCTTTGTGTAAATTCAGTAACCTGTGGTAAGCCTTTATGTAACAAACCCCAGTGTTTATTCAAAATTCCCCCTATTTTGCCACTAACTGGACAATAGGTAGAGACAAAAGGGACCTGTTTAGGGAAACTTATATTCCGCTTCTGATTCACATCCTCCAATGTTACTTTCAAAGCTTTCTCCTTATAATATCTAATGTCCCTCTCAGGATAACCCCTTTTAATGAACCTATCACACATCTGGTCAAGTCTCATATCAAGCAAGTCCTCATCTTTTACTATCCGTCGTACCCTCAGCATCTGAATCCACGGCAAGGATTCTATCACTCTCCTCGGATGATTGCTGTCAAATACCAGGTGACTATTCCTATCAGTATCCTTAATGAAAAATTAGTGCACAACAATCCATTGTGTTTGTACACCAAAGTGTCCAGAAACTGGATTTGGTCAAAAGATTGCGTCATCGTAAATTTAAGCTCTGGAAAAACCCCATTTAAGTGATCATGGAAGGCTACTAGATCGTCCATGCTACCTTCCCAAACACAAAAAATATCATCAATGTAGCGCCACCAGGCTCTGACATGGCGCCAGTGGATGGAATTGTACACTTGCTGGTCCTCAAATACCACCATATAGATGTTAGCATAAGTGGGCGCCACATTGGACCCCATGGCGGTACCACGCAACTGCAGGAAGTACTCATCCCCAAAAAGAAAAAAATTCTTTCTGAGGACGAATTCCAGCAGTGCCAGGACCAGCTGTGCACACTCTGGGGTCATGTCAGAGCCCGACAGCGCCACACCGACAGCCTCCAAACCTCGTTCATGTTCAATGGTAGTGTACAGAGAAACAACATCAAATGAGATAAGTATTGTACCAGTCGTGACCTTAAGTCCTTCGATTTTACTCAAAAAATGGTTAGTGTCCATAATATAAGATCTAGCCTCCACAGCAAAGCGACGCAACACTTTGTCAAGAAAAATGGACACCTTGTTACACAAAGAACCCCGCCCGGACACTATAGGGCGTCCGGGAGGATTCATCAGGTCCTTGTGAATTTTCGGCAAGGTGTATAGTATGGGGGTCACCGGAGACTCCACCAAGAGAAAATCCAAAAGTTTCTGATCAATTAGGCCATTAGTTAATGCCTCATTGATCAGCATTCTCAACTCACTTAGAAAACGGGAAGTAGGATCATTAGACAACCTAGCATAGACTGCCGTATCTGATAATTGACCATGAATTTCAGCCCTGTATTTATAAGTGTCCATCACCACCGGGGCCCCGCCCTTGTCAGCTGCCCTAATGGTGATAGCCGCATTATTAGAAAGCTTATCCAACACCTGTTTCTCATTAAATGTCAAATTCCCTCTTTTTAATGGACCTGAACCATTATGTCTCAATTTGGCTATATCATTCCCAACCAATTGGATGTAAGACTCCACAAAATTATTTTTAACAAGAGGCTGAAAATTGCTCTTATTAAATAAACCAAACTCCTGTAGAGAAAAGCCAGTAGAAACATCATCAATCCTAGCGGCAGGTGCATCAGCTTTCTCACAGAAATGTACCGCCAATCTAAGTCTCCTAAAAAAGGCAAATAGGTCACATTCAATACCAAACCAATCTGGCGAATTGGTAGGGCAAAACGACAGTCCTTTTGTTAGTGGCCGGATGTGCTTGTCAAAGTACGCCGCCTGTGTGCCCATTTTAGAAAGTCAGCTACTACAGCTCCATCTGCACTTGCCATGCTTCAGCAGCTTTTGCAGCTTCCGGCTCACTGACCAGTGTGTGATGGCCCCACGCGTTGGAACTTTACACTGCATATGTTGGAAAGGATTTGTGAGCAGAAGAGGGCAGTTGTTGACTACCAGCATCAACAAGGCCATCGGTATTCAGTTAAGACTCCACACATAAGACCTCAGAAGTGGACATGGATGTCAGACATATGTACCATCCTACAAAACTTTGAGGAGTCAACCCAGATGGTGAGTGGTGATGACGCCATAATTAGCATCAGCATCCCGCTTCTCTGTATTCTGAAAAGCTCTCTGCTCACAATGAAAGAGGATGCATTGCAGGCGGAGCACGATGAGATGGAGCAAGGAACCATACAAGGTGTTTACACACAGCCCAGTCTCATGTCATCCCAACGTGGATTGGTTGACAATGAGGAAGAAGAGGAGGGGGAAGAACAGGAGCTATTTTCCTGTGCTATAGACGGTACTACAAGCACAACTGTCATACCGTCTGTTCAGAGTGGATGATCTGAGGACAGGAAGGAAGAGGACAGCATGGTTAGTCGTCCTGTTGGTGAGGACACGGAAGTCTTGCCAGTTAGCAGTCTGGCACACATGGCAGACTTTATGTTGCGCCGCCTTTCCCGTGACCCTTGCATTATCAAAATTTGTGCTGACACTCATTACTTGTTGTTGACACTTCTAGACCCTCGCTACAAGGAGAACTTTCAATCTCTTCTTCCAGAGGCAGATAGGTGTACTAAAATGTTGCAGTACCAAAGGGCCATTGTTGCAGAATTAAAAAAAAAATTACCATCTGAAAACGCTGGTGACAGAGCTCGCAGTTCATTGGACAACCAAGGAGTAGAGGCGAGAGAGACAACTCCAATCCAGCAGAGGCAGGGTAACACTGGCAAAGTTCTGGGTCAGTTTTCTCAGATCCTCCCATCGCCCTGGCCCAGAGTCACGGGGTACTCTCACAAGGAGCGAAAGTTTGGGAAGATGCTGAGGGAGTACCTTGCTGACCGTACCAACGTCTTCCGTAATTCCTCTGTGCCTTTTAATTATTGGGTATCCAAGCTGGACACGTGGCATGAACTGGCTCTCTATGCCTTGGAAGTCCTGGCCTGCCCTGCATCTAGCATTTTGTCAGAGCTGACTCTTATAAAAATAAACAAGGGCTCGATTGGGGCAGACTGCTCTACACCACCGAATGATAGTGAAACATAACCTCCAATACAGTGTCTTTTTTTGGGAGGTGTTATTACCATGCACCACCTCACACCCACACATGGGTGTACACTTCCTGACTTTGGCTATTTGGTGTGTTATCCTCCTCCTTCTCATCATCATCCACCACCACTAGATCAACATGGTGACCCTGGTCTGTGATGCAACAGCCAATTTATTGAGTAAAAGGGTGTTTTTGATGCCCTTTTGTAATGAACGTGCACACGGTCCGCCACACGGTAGCCCGGGGTATCACGGCTTGTGATCCCTCCGTGCCGCAAATGTGACGAAAACGCGCACAACACACGATGGCTGCTGCCGTCCGACCCAATAATCTGCAGGGATTTATAATTATCCCACTTCCACTTAGGAACTTGCAGCTCTCTTGCACCCCCCTTACCCTCAGGTCAGTCAGGGAACTGCACCTAGGATAATTAGTCGCCAGACGGGCCACTTGGATGTGTGCTGGCTATTGGGCACGCTGCAGTGAGGGAATTATAATTACTCCGGGCCGCAGCCAGGCAATACACTTATAAAACCCGCTCCGTCACTGCCAACGCCACCCAATAGGTCAACACTTTACACCCCTTCCTTTTAGCTGCCACCAGCTACGATTTACTTAATGAACAATTTATCAAGAGGGTCCGTAGCAACCCCAAATCAGTAGCGTAGTACTTCAGGCACGTGCAAATTCGTTTATAGAGCAGGAGAAACAAACTAATAATTTTATAGGTTTATTCCTAAAAATGCAGGCAGTGCTTATAGTTTAAAAAAAAAGGTAACAAGCTGAGACAATACAGTTATGTACAATACAGTTAAAAATAAAACAGGATTAAAGGTGAAAATCACTTACATGGCACTTAGATCATGTACAGGCAAGACAGGCTGGGGGAGGAGCCACACGTCATAGTTCATTTGCAGATCTGTAAGTCAAGTCATCACAGCCTGGAATGACCAAGGGGGGCTCACTGCAAGACTTATACATGTGGGCTGGTGACCTCACAAAAGGGGATGGTTTTCTGGCCACCTCCACGGGCTACAAGTTATAATTTGAAGCTCTGAAAGATCATAAGGTCCATACTTTGTCCTGGGAACCTAGCAGAATAACGGCAGACCTATCAATGATCTTACTTTGAAATAACTGTTCAAATGAGCCCAAACTTGGGTGAGTTAGTTCATGGTGCATCCGAGAATTCCATTTCTCGGGTTTTGTTGTAGTTACGGGTTCACCAGTACCACGGGAACGCCGCCTGATGGGCGCATGTTTCAAAACAGTAACTTTTGTGTTTCTAGCGAACGCTCCCACCGTGTTATGATCAAAAGAATGAATTCTCATAATGGCTATGGGATCTTTCTGCAGGGTTTTGAGACAAAGGGATTCCTGATGTGGGAGGGATGAGAGGAGTGAGCTGCAGAGAGAGAGGGAGGGGCTTTGCTCTGTGCTGGTAAAACGATGGGAGTCGAAGTTCTATGTGGAAAGTTCTAGAACAGCACAAGAAATGGAGCTTCCAGTATCATCACACCTCCCCCTCTTAGAGGGCGCTAAGGAGGCATGACCTGTCGGTAATCCGCCATGCGCACCTCAGCGGGTTCGCTACGCCGTGACAACCCATCAGCATTCCTATGATCGCTGCCTTTCTTGTGTTGTACGGCAAAATCATACTGCTGTAGGGCAAGGTTCCAGCGTAGCAACCTACCATTGGTTCCGGACACTGTGTGCAGCCAGCTCAGAGGGTTGTGGTCGGTGACCACATTGAAGGTGCGCCCGTACAGGTAGGGCTGCAAACGTTGCAGTGCCCAGACCATGGCCAGGCACTCCTTCTCGATGGTGGAGTATGCCACTTCCCTCGGCAGAAGTTTCCGGCTCAGGTACAGCACGGGGTGCTCCTGGTTCCCCGAATCAACCTGGCTGAGTACAGCACCGAGGCCAAATTCGCTGGCGTCAGTCTGTACCAGGAATGGCCGACTGCTGTCGACGGCTTTCAACACTGGAGAGCTGCACAGGGCTGTTTTCAAAGCTCGGAATGCCACCTCACAGCCATCTGTCCAGCTGACTGTTTGGGGTAGACCGCCCTTGGTGAGGTCCGTCAAGGGTTTTGCAATGGCGCTATAGTTCGGTACGAAACGCCTATAGTACCCTGCAGTGCCCAGGAAGGACTTCACCTGTTTTTTGGTCCTGGGGGTGGGCCAGGACACGATCGCGTCCACTTTCTCTGGCTCCGGACTCATGGAACCCCCGCCTACCCGGTGCCCAGGTAGTGGACCTCCCTCATGCCCATCTGGCATTTTCCCGGCTTGATGGTCAGACCTGCCTGGTGAATACGCTTGAGCACCTCCTGGAGATGCTGAAGGTGTTCCTCCCAGGTGGAACTGAAGATGGCAATGTCGTCCAGGTACGCCACAGCATACTCCTCCAGTCCCTGAAGCAGGTGGTTGACCATCCGCTGAAAAGTGGCAGGGGCATTCTTCATGCCGAAAGGCATGACCGTGGACTCGTACAGTCCAAAAGGGGTGATAAAGGCGGATTTCTCCTGCGCCGCAGGGCTCAGGGGAATCTGCCAGTATCCCGGCTTAAATCCATGATGGATATGTACTTGGCATTCGCCAACCGCTCCAGCAGATCCTCGATGCGTGGCATTGGGTGCGCATCAGAAGTAGTGATGGCGTTGAGCCCCCTGTAGTCCATGCAGAACCGGGTGGTCCGATCCTTTTTTGGCACGAGAACTACAGGTGAGGCCCACGCGCTTTTGGACGGTCTGATCACCCCCAGCTGCAACATCTCATTGATCTCCTGGTGCATAATCTGCTGCACTTCCTCAGAGATCCGATAAGGTGTCCGCCGTAATGGGGCATGATTCCCGGTGTCCACCTCGTGGACTGTCAACTTGGTCCTTCCGGGTAGGTTAGTGAACACGGCCCGGAAGGGTTCCAGAGTGGTCAGCAACTGCAACCGCTGGGAGACGATTAGCGAGGCATTTACCTCCATGTCCTCAATGGACCCATTGGCCTTGGCTTGGGCCAGCATGTCCAGGAGGGGGTCCTCCTCCCCGTCCTCGGGCAGGTTGCAGACCGGTAGGACGCAGACTTCACGTTCATGATGGGCCTTCATCATGTTGACGTGAAAGGCCTTGCGCCTACCCCGAGTGTGGTCAAGCGTGACCACATAGGTGACTGGGTTGAGCCGTTGGTGCACGACGTAGGGCCTTCCCAGGCTGCCTGAAGCTTATCCTTTGGTACGGGGACCAGCACCCACACCTTTTGACCCACCTGGTAGGTCCGCTCCCGGGCGTTCTGGTCGTACCAGTGCTTCTGGTCAGCCTGAGCCTGCGTCATGTTGTCATGCACCAGCTGCGTCAAGGTCTGCATCTTGTCGCGGAAGAGCATGACATAATCCACGATGGACACTTCCGTGGGGTTTGGCTCATCTTCCCAGGATTCTCTTATCAACCCAAGGGGTCCCCGGACTCGCCTGCCATACAGGAGCTCAAAGGGGGAGAACCCCGTCGAGGCCTGCGGGACTTCTCTGTAGGCAAATAGCAGGTGTGGGAGGTACCGCTCCCAATCGCGTCCCTGGGTCTCAACCAGCATGCGGAGCATCTGTTTGAGGGTACCGTTAAAGCGCTCACACAAACCATTGGTCTGTGGGTGATACGCACTCGATACCATACGCGTCACCTGCATTTTGCTGCAGAGAGCCTTCATTAGGCGAGACATAAATTGGGTCCCTTGATCAGTAAGCATCTCCCTGGGAAATCCTACCCGTGAAAAGATGGTCACCAGTGCATCCGCCACCTTATCTGCCCTAGTTGAGGACAGAGCTACTGCCTCCGGGTACCGGGTAGCGTAGTCTACCACAGTAAGAATGTATCGCTTTCCAGAGCTGCTGGGGACGGCCAGCGGGCCCACAATGTCCACCGCGATCCTCTGGAAAGGCTCCTCTATCACTGGCAACGGGATCAGGGGAGCCTTAAGAGCAGGCCCCGCCTTCCCCACTCTTTGACAGGTGATACAGGAGCGGCAGTAGTTAGTCACATCTGTCCCCATCTTGGGCCAATAGAACTGTTGAGACAGCCGTGCCTTAGTTTTGCTGATCCCCAAGTGTCCAGCAAGTGGAATCTCATGGGCATTCCTCAACAACTCACCTCGGAACTGGTGCGGGACGACTAGCTGTTTTTCCCTCAACCACTCCTTTTGGGAATCTCGGGGTACTGTCTCCCGGTACAACCTTCCTCGTTCCAAGAACACCCTCTCCTTATCAGTCACAGAGGTGGGCGTCTCAGCGAGGTGCCTCAAGTTCTCCAGGCTCGCATCTGAGTGCAGAGCGGCCTGGAACTCCTGGCTGGAGGCAGCCAGAAGTGACGTCAGGGTTCCTTCCTCACTGGGACCGGCTCTGGGTCCACCTCTGGTTCAGTCTCTCCTGTAGCGGAGGAGGGTCCAGATGGCAGGGCGCTACCTGCGATCCGGGCAATCTGACTGCGGGTGACAGCAGCTACATATGCAGTCTCCCCGGGGATTTCTACAGACCCATCAGCCTGCGCTGCTATGGGCTCTACCTCCCCATCCACCCCCAACACTTCAGGAGCAGTGCTACTTATGGGCTAGTTACCTTCCTCGGTGGCACTGGTCAGTGTCATGGCGTCACCTTCCTCACGGTTCCCATGTCCCTCCCCATTTCCTTGAGCACTGTCGCTTGCTCCTGCTAGGGGTTCCTCAGCCGTCTCACTCCGCAGAGCGACGTGGCTGAATGCTCCTGTGGACACATCTACCACTTCAGAGAAAGGGTTAACAGGTTCAGATGGCACAGATACATCACTATCAGCATCATTCCTAGGGAAAGAAAGGTTATCAGTTGCATAATCACTTCGCAAAGCATTGGCAGGTAACACATTCAGTTTACCATCATCATCAACATCAACATCATGGTTAACGTTAACCTTATTATCAGATTGGGGAGGGGTGTCAGGGACATAGTATGCCACCATCCTCCCCAGATCAGTCCCAATAAAACATCAGTGGGCAGGTTTTCGGACACCCCCACTTCCTTCACCCCGCTCCCGGCACCCCAGTCAATGAAAACCCGGGCTATCGGCAAGGGGCAGCGGACGCCCCCAATCCCTGTGACAGTTAGGGTTTTCCCCGGAATCAACTCTTCAGGGGCCGCCAGTTCGGGTCGGATGAGGGTTCGTTCAGCCCCGGTGTCCTTGAGGCCTGTAGCAAGACGGGCCCCCACGCGGACAGGCTGCACGTTGTCATCAACCCTCCCCACCACACCACCCACCAAAAGAACAGAGGCTTTGGGCCCGGAGGCCTTGGCTGGGGGGTTCTTCTGCCTCTCCGGACAGGTGGCGCTGATGTGTCCTGTCCGTTTACAGGAGAAACACTGGCGGGGGTCTGATGTAGGCCTGGCGCTGGCAAAGGGGATAGTGCCTCCAGAGGGACGGCTGGCAGGGACACTGGGGTTGGTTGCAGGCTTACCCCCTCCCCAGCGGGCGGTGACGGGCTTCCGCACCTCTGGTTTCCGGTTGGCCTCATAGCTGTCGGCGATCCGTGCTGTTCTGACCGCGTCCTCCGGTTCTCGGTCCAGGATGAACTGTCGGACCTCAGCTGGGCACAGATGCAGGAATTGGTCTTTGATCATCAGGTCCCTCAGCTCCTCAAAGGTGTCAACTGACAGTCCATGGATCCACTGGTCAAAAAGTGGGTCCTGAGTCCTTGCACCACATCGCTATAACTGTCGTGTGGGCCACGTTGGAGGTTCCGGAACTTCTTTCGGTATACCTCAGGGGTTAGCTGGTACTTGGCGATCAGGGCCTGCTTGATGGCCACATAGTCACCATCTTGGCCTGGTGGGAGTGAAGCAAACGCCTCCAGAGCTTTGCCCTTTAGCCCGGGGGTCAAGTACCTGGCCCATTGGTCCTCAGGCAGCTGGTACTGTTGGCAGACTTTCTCAAAGGCCCGCAGAAAAGTGTCCAAGTCTCCGTCCTTTTCCATCACGGGAAAGTGCTCTGGCCGGGGCTTCGGACTCTGAGAGCTGCTGGGCTCACCCCTCCGGCCTGTGGAGGGCATTGCCCCTTGTCGAAGCAGCTCCAGTTCATGGGCTCTCTGAGCCTCCTGCTCGGCTCTCTCAGCCTCCCGCTCGGCTTGGTGCTCGGCTCTCTCAGCCTCTCGCTGGGCTTGGGCCTCGGCTCTCTCAGCCTCTCGCTGGGCTTGGGCCTCCTGCTGGTATCGCTGGATCAGCTTCAGGCGCCCATCATGGTCGTTGGCGGAGAGTTCATCCAGGGCCGCCTGCAGGTAAGGGTCCAACCCGCCCTGGGTGTAAGCAGTCAGGGGTTGGGCCTCTGCTCCTGCGCCCTCCTCGCTCTCAGCGTGGTCCCGTGCCATCAGGGCCTGGATGACTGGTTGGTTTGGTCCATGGGGACAATCTTCCTCCACTCGCACATGGCAAGAAGAGCTTCCTTGCTACACCGATTATACCAGTCGAATCCCCTCGTAGCCATGGTTGCCAAATAAAAGATAGGATAGAAAACAAAGAGAAGGGAGGGGTAACCGCAAGTACACACAATTGTCTCAGGACTAATAAACACTGAGTCTGTTCTCCAAAACTTTAGTTGCAGGGTCCCTGAAGAACCGTGCAAGTTTTTTAGTGAATGGAATGATTGCTCAAACCAGATCACTAATGCTCTATAATCCCACCGCTCTGCCACCAATGTGATGAACGTGCACACGGTCCGCCACACGGTAGCCCGGGTATCACGGCTTGTGATCCCTCCGTGCCGCAAATGTGACGAAAACGCGCACACACACGACGGCTGCTGCCGTCCGACCCAATAATCTGCAGGGATTTATAATTATCCCACTTCCACTTAGGAACTTGCAGCTCTCTGGCACCCCCCTTACCCTCAGGTCAGTCAGGGAACTGCACCTAGGATAATTAGTCGCCAGACGGGCCACTTGGATGTGTGCTGGCTATTGGGCACGCTGCAGTGAGGGAATTATAATTACTCCGGGCCGCAGCCAGGCAATACACTTATAAAACCCGCTCCGTCACTGCCAACGCCACCCAATAGGTCAACACTTTACACCCCTTCCTTTTAGCTGCTACCAGCTACAATTTACTTAATGAACAATTTATCAGAGGGTCCGTAGCAACCCCAAATCAGTAGCGTAGTACTTCAGGCACGTGCAAATTTGTTTATAGAGCAGGAGAAACAAACTAATAATTTTATAGGTTTATTCCTAAAAATGCAGGCAGTGCTTATAGTTTAAAAAAAAAGGTAACAAGCTGAGACAATACAGTTATGTACAATACAGTTAAAAATAAAACAGGATTAAAGGTGAAAATCACTTACATGGCACTTAGATCATGTATAGGCAATACAGGCTGGGGGAGGAGCCACACGTCATAGTTCATTTGCAGATCTGTTAGTCAAGTCATCACAGCCTGGAATGACCAAGGGGGGCTCACTGCAAGACTTATACATGTGGGCTGGTGACCTCACAAAAGGGGATGGTTTTCTGGCCACCTCCCCGGGCTACAAGTTATAGTTTGAAGCTCTGAAAGATCATAAGGTCCATACTTCGTCCTGGGAACCTAGCAGAATAACGGCAGACCTATCAATGATCTTACTTTGAAATAACTGTTCAAATGAGCCCAAACTTGGGTGAGTTAGTTCATGGTGCATCCGAGAATTCCATTTCTCGGGTTCTGTTGGAGTTACGGGTTCACCAGTACCACGGGAACGCCGCCTGATGGGCGCATGTTTCAAAACAGTAACTTTTGTGTTTCTAGCAAACGCTCCCACCGTGTTATGATCAAAAGAATGAATTCTCATAATGGCTATGGGATCTTTCTGCAGGGTTTTGAGACAAAGGGATTCCTGAGGTGGGAGGGATGAGAGGAGTGAGCTGCAGAGAGAGAGGGAGGGGGCTTTGCTCTGTGCTGGTAAAACGATGGGAGTCGTAGTTCTATGTGGAAAGTTCTAGAACAGCACAAGAAATGGAGCTTCCAGTATCATCACACCTTTTAATAAATTTTTGACACAGTATGTTGATATGTACCCCCCAGGGGGAAAGCTCATACTCTTAGTGTATGGAGATTTCAAGTATAGGTGACCCATTCCTTTAAACTGGGAAGATATTTTTCGTAGGTCATCCCCCACGTCTCTTCAGACACCACCACTAGAACACGAGGGAGAATGTGTTCCGTGATCCAACAGCCACGTTAGTGTTTTCAAGGATGTTTATGATGCCTGTAACAAAAATGTTGAGACAGTATGTTGATGTGTACCCCACAGGGGGAATTCTTTGTCAGCCCATACACTTACTGCATGGATAAGAGAGAAAGAGGCGCAGAAAGAGGGCACACTCACAGTGGGTATCATGAATAAAAAAGGCTTTATTAAACACACATATGCCAGACAGACCAAAGTGCAAGATAAAATACAATTAAAAACAATTGAAGAGAAATGTGGGCAAGTGAATATATGGAATTAAGATATGGCTACAAAAATATACAATTATATTTCATCAATTATATATTTTCCTTAATACTCCAAGGGTTATATGTACACAATATAAATTACCGTAGATACTCACGTATAAGCCGAGATTTTCAGCCCATTTTTTAGGGCTGAAAGTCCCCCTCTCGGCTTATACGCGAGTCATATACCGGGGTCGTCAGGGGAAGGTGCTTCTTCCTGCAGCGGTCACATGGTACCGCTCATTAAAGTCATGAATATGCATATATTCATGACTTTAATGAGCGGTACAACGTTACCGCTGTAGGAAGGAAGAGCTGCGGAGACCGCCGGGAGAAGAGGAGAGGCTGCAGAGAGTGACGCGCCGGCGGGGGGGTGAGTATAGCGATATTCACCTGTCCCCCGGTCCACCGCTGCGCGCTGCTCCGACCTCCTCTGGCTGTGAATGTTCAGGCAGAGGGCGCGATGACGTAGTTAGTGCGCGCCACGCCCTCTGCCTGATCATTCACTCGGAAGAGGGAGCAGCGCAGCGTTGGACCGGTCCGGTGACAGGTAAATATCTCAGGTGCCGGGGTCCTGAGCGAGTGGTGACACTGGCACCTGTCCCCCATAGCGCGTCGGTGTCACCGCCTGCTCAGGACACCGGCACCTGGCCCCCCAGCGACGAGAGGTGAGTATGTCATTTTTTTTTCTTTTGCAGCAGCGCGGCAGCATAAGGGACCTATTCTATGGGGCATAATCTGTGGAGTATATGGGGCATAATCTGTGGAACATATGGGGCATAATCTGTGGAACATATGGGGTAATAATCTGTGGAGCATTTGGTGGCATAATCTGTGGAACATATGGGGGCATAATCTGTGGAGCATATGGGGCATAATCTGTGGAACATATGGGGGCATATTCTGTGGAGCATAATCTGTGGAGCATATGGGGGCATAATATATGGGCATAATCTGTGGAACATATGGGGGAATAATCTGTGGAGCATATGAGGGCATAATCTGTGGAACATATGGGGCATAATCTGTGGAACATATGGGGGCATAATCTGTGGAACATATGGGGGCATATTCTGTGGAGCATATGGGGGCATATTCTGTGGAGCATATGGGGCATAATCTGTGTAGCATATGGGGGAATAATCTGTGCAGCATATGGGGCATAATCTGTGCAGCATATGGGCATAATCTGTGGAGCATCATATGGGGGCATAATCTATGGAGCATATGGGGCATAATCTTTGGAGCATATGGGGCATAATCTGTGGAGCATATGGGGGCATAATCTGTGCAGCATATGGGGCATAATCTGTGCAGCATATGGGCATGATCTGTGCAGCATATGGGGGCATAATCTGTGGAGCATCATATGGGGGCATAATCTATAAAGCATATGGGGGCATAATCATTTTCCACCCTAGGCTTATACACGAGTCAATAAGTTTTCCCAGTTTTTTGTGGCAAAATTAGGGGGGGGTCAGCTTATACATGAGTATATACGGTAATATTTGTGAGAACACGAGGACTTGCAGAAGAAACAATGTTTACGAATAAGAATTTGAAAGGACCTAGTGTCACGCTGTATAGCAGATATATATATGTGATGACAGTAATCTATATCAAAAGGGCAACATACTATATAACATGCGCATAAATATATGATAACATAGAATTACCTGACAGAATGTCCAGTGGGTCAATACGGAATTCGTTATACGCTGTCTCCGGCTAGAGGGTGACCGGGGTCTATGCTGACCCTAAACTGGGGTCCTAACTAATCCCTCTACCTGGAGGTACTGTTAAAGGTACAGAGGTCCAGGCCACCAGCGTAAACCCTGTCTCCTATCAATCCCTGCCAACTGTAATCTAGTCCTAAGAAGGACCCTGATTACCACCAAAGGGAATGAACAGGTAACGGTTAATAAACAGAAAGACATACAAGAAAGACAAGAAATAACGTAAATAAAGTCTTACATACAACACTCACACACAGTAGGAACACCTAAGGTCTCAGAGATAAACTATAAGCTATAAGAGTAAAAACAACTAAGGAACTCTTAGCTTAAGTATTCTCAGAACCGATCCAGTCTGCTAGACTACATGAATGCTTTCACCGGCATCTAACAAGCAGACTGGCAGGTATATGAAGGAATCTAATTAGAACATAATCAAAAGCAGCCGGGCGAGACTGGACCTAGTCTTAGCAAAGAGCTAGGTAAAATTAACTCCCTCATTACCAAACACAAAGAAACAGCAACTCAGCTGTGAGAAGTCAGAGTGTGTAATCGCGACGATCCTTGTGGCGATACACCCATGACAGTACCCCCCCTCTACGAGGGGACTCCGGACCCTCAGGGCCAGGTCTGCCCGGGTGAGTTGTGTGAAAGGTCCGAACCAATCGATCTGCGTTAACATCAGACGCAGGGACCCACGTCCTCTCCACAGGACCATACCCCCTCCAATGAACCAAGTACTGAAGGGATCGGCGACTGAGACGTGAGTCAATGATTTTCGACCCATGAAATTCCACGTTATCATTGACCACCACTGAAGGCGGAGGTAGAGGTGACGGTATGACTGGTGCCACATACTTTTTAAGTAATGACTTGTGAAACACATTATGAATTTTAAACGTAGGAGGGAGGTCCAGACGAAATGCCACAGGATTAATTATGGAACTGATCCTGTACGGCACGATGAATCTGGGACCCAACCTCCAGGAGGAAACTTTAAGTTTTATATTCCTGGTAGACAACCAAACTAGATCGTTCACCTTCAGATCTAGACCAGAAACTCTCCCCCTATCAGCCATCCGTTTGTAACGGTTCCCGTAACCTTCAGTCTTAACCGATCTGGAACTATCAGTCTCCCTGGAAGTCCCACCGGGGCGTCCCCCTGAGCCCCCAATACCTCCCCCTCAAGCTCAGAGCATACAGCTGACACTACAACTCCCTCCTGAGGAATAGGAACCGGATCATCCGTCTTCCCGGCCCCTGGGAAAGTACGAGATAAGGCATCAGGAAGCAACTTTATTGAGCAGTCATATGCGCGATGAGGAGGTAACTCTTTACACCCCTCCTCTGAGAACATCTCCCCAAAGTCCTCCAGAAAAGGAGACAAAGTCCTAGGCACAACCGCACCGATGACCGTGCTCATGCAGTTATTCCTGCAAAATTCACCCCACTGGCTTATCTTTCCAGATTGCCAATCAATCACTGGGTTATGTTTAGCCAACCAAGGAAGTCCCAACACAATAGGAGTAGGTAGACCCTCCAACACATAACAAGACAATTGCTCTTTATGTCTTGCCCCTACTCGAAGATCTATGTTATGAACAGCTTGTACCAAGCTACCTTGACCGAGAGGTCTAGAATCAATAGAGACTATAGGGACCGGTTTGGCCAATACACTCAGTTGCATACCATGCACCTGGGCAAACCGAGCGTCCACCAGATTAGCCCCGGACCCACTATCAAGAAAAACAGAAATCCTCTCAGTTCTAGTACCAATCACCACCTCCGCAGGCACGAGAAACTGAGAGGGATTTGGGGACGAAATACACACTCCCAGGTTAACTCCTTTGCTCAAAGAGGCCCGGGATGGACACCCCCCAACAAAATGTCCCTCTCTCCCGCAAAAGAAACACCTTCTAGTCTTGCGGTGCACCGCCAATTCCCTCCTACAAAAAGATGTCCCTCCCAACTGCATGGGTTCCTCAGAACAGACCAGGGGAACCTCAGTATAAGGGACTTTAGTAGTAGGTGGAGTCATCACGGGAGGCGGAGTTACCTCGCGTCTTCCCCGAATTCGCCTATCCATGCGAATAGCGAGGGCCATAGCAGCCTCCAGTGATGGAGGAGAATCATACTGAGCCAACACATCTTTTAATTTGTCAGACAACCCTTGACAAAACTGGCTCCTAAGAGCTGGGTCATTCCACTGAGTATCTGTTGCCCATCTACGGAACTCAGAAGAATATTCCTCCGCTGGACGATTTCCTTGCCGTATTTTACGTAACTTTGTTTCAGCAAGGGAAACTCGATCCGGATCATCATATACCAGACCCAGGGCAGTAAAAAATCGATCCACTGACTGGAGATCTGGGGAGCCTGGAGGAATAGAGAACGCCCAAGATTGAGGGTCCCCTTGTAAGAGCGAGATAACAATTCCCACCCTCTGCTCTTCACTCCCAGATGACCGAGGCCGCAGCCGAAAGTACAATTTACATGCCTCCCGGAAAGTAAAAAAATTTGTCCCGCCCACCAGTGAACCTGTCCGGGAGAGCAACCTTAGGTTCAGATCTGGTTTGCTCCGGGGGGAACAAAACCTTGGACTTAATGTCTGCAAACTCCATGGACAACCCCTGCAACTGCCGGGCCAGCTGGGCTACTGGATCCATGACAGCTGGAGAGAATCTTTAGTATGGCCGGTGAAAATGTCACGCTGTATAGCAGATATATATATGTGATGACAGTAATCTATATCAAAAGGGCAACATACTATATAACATGCGCATAGATATATGATAACATAGAATTACCTGACAGAATGTCCAGTGGGTCAATACGGAATTCGTTATACGCTGTCTCCGGCTAGAGGGTGACCGGGGTCTATGCTGACCCTAAACTGGGGTCCTAACTAATCCCTCTACCTGGAGGTACTGTTAAAGGTACAGAGGTCCAGGCCACCAGCGTAAACCCTGTCTCCTATCAATCCCTGCCAACTGTAATCTAGTCCTAAGAAGGACCCTGATTACCACCAAAGGGAATGAACAGGTAACGGTTAATAAACAGAAAGACATACAAGAAAGACAAGAAATAACGTAAATAAAGTCTTACATACAACACTCACACACAGTAGGAACACCTAAGGTCTCAGAGATAAACTATAAGCTATAAGAGTAAAAACAACTAAGGAACTCTTAGCTTAAGTATTCTCAGAACCGATCCAGTCTGCTAGACTACATGAATGCTTTCACCGGCATCTAACAAGCAGACTGGCAGGTATATGAAGGAATCTAATTAGAACATAATCAAAAGCAGCCGGGCGAGGCTGGACCTAGTCTTAGCAAAGAGCTAGGTAAAATTAACTCCCTCATTACCAAACACAAAGAAACAGCAACTCAGCTGTGAGAAGTCAGAGTGTGTAATCGCGACGATCCTTGTGGCGATACACCCATGACACCTAGACCGCACATCTAGGAACTAATTTGAGCAGGTCACGATATATGTCCAAATAATTTACAAAATATTCCTTCAAAATATCATTATTCATGATACCCGCTGTGAGTGTACACTCTTTCTACGCCTCTTTCTCTCTTTACTTATCCATAGCTCTTTTAGCGCAGAGTTGCACCCAGCGTTGTGATATACTATATACCAGCTGCACATTTCGATCTAGTATCTTGTGCATTTGGAAGCCCAGATACTGGATATAAATGTGCAGCTGGCAACACTGAGATCCATAGACAATATGGAAAGGAGTCTTCTGCTCACTGAGCAGACGCTCAATGGGATAGATGAGGGGGGATGCTAGGATGGAGCTGCAGGACAGTGAAGCAGCAAGCTGGGTGACAGGTAGAAGGCAGGGTAGAGGGAAAGAGCGCCAGAGAGGCTAGTCCTGATCTGGCACACCCCAATAAGTTTGCAAAGTTGGCAGATGAGGGGGGTGTCAGTACACGGGTAGCACTGCTGCAGCAAGGCATGTCCACTGAAAGCTGGAAGAGTATCTGCTCCAGTAAGGGAGGAATTAGGAGAGCAGGGCAGGCCAGACAGGTGCTGGTAGTGGGGGACTCAATTATTAGGGGAACAGATAGGGCAATCTGTCACAAAGACAGGGATCGTCGAACAGTGAACTGCCTACCTGGCGCTCGAGTCCGACACATCGCTGATCGGGTTGACAGATTACTGGGAGGGGCTGGTGAGGACCCAGCGGTCATGGTACACATTGGCACAAATGACAAAGTTAGAGGTAGGTGGAAGGTCCTTAAAGATGATTTCAGGGAATTAAAGCAAGGACCTCCAACGTGGTATTTTCTGAAATACTGCCTGTACCACACCAGAGAGGCAACGGGAGATTAGGGAGGTTCATAAGTGGCTCAAGAATTGGTGTAGGAAGGAGAGGTTTGGGTTTCTGGAGAACTGGGCCGACTTCTCAGTTGGCTACAGGTTCTATGTTAGGCACCGGCTGCACCTCAATGGGGATGGTGCAGCTGTGCTGGGGGAGAAAATGGCTAGAAGGTTGGAGGAGTCTTTAAACTAGGGACTGGGGGCGGCATTCATTTTATAGGAGGGGAAGACAGTGCAGATAGAGACCTGGGCACAAATAATGAAATTGGGGGTGGGAGTGGCATGGGGGGGTGGGGTTAGAACAATTAATAATTTAAGAAAGAATAGAGGTACAGAGAGATTCATAAAGTGCATGTATACTAATGCCAGAAGCCTCACCAACAAAATGGAGGAATTAGAATTAATTTTGTTGGAACATAATTATGACATGGTGGGGATATCTGAGACATGGCTGGACGAGAGCCACAACTGGGCTGTTAATTTAAAGGGCTATAGTCTGTTTAAAATTGACCATAAAAATAAGCGAGGTGGGGGTGTGTGTTTATATGTAAAATCATCCTTAAAACCCATCCTGCGTGATAATATATGTGAATCTAATGAAAATGTAGAGTCCCTGTAGGTGGAGGTAAGGGGAGGGGGGAAAAGTAATAAATTACTGATAGGGGTTTGTTATAAGTCTCCAAAAATAATGGAAGCAATGGAGAATATCCTCGTAAAGCAAATAGATGAAGCAGCGACTCAAGGAGAAGTCATTATTTTGGGGGACTTCAACTACCCTGAAATACATTGGGGAACAGAAAACTACAGTTTCAGCAAAGGTAATAGGTTTTTGACAACTATGAGAGACAATTACCTTTCACAACTAGTTCAGGACCCAACAATAGGGGGGGCACTGCTAGACCTTATATTAACCAACAGGTCAGACCGCATATCAAATGTAAGGGTTGAGGGTCACTTGGGTAATAGTGATCACAAAATAATAAGTTTTCATGTATCCTTTAACCCCTTAGTGACAGAGCCATTTTGCAGCTTAATGACCGGGCCAATTTTTACAATTCTGACCACTGTCACTTTATGAGGTTATAATTCTGGAACGCTTTAACGAATCCCGCTGATTCTGAGACTGTTTTTTTCATGACATATTGTACTTCACGTTAGTGGTAAACTTGTGTTTATTTATGAAAAAAATGGAAATATGGCGAAAATTTTGAAAATTTAGCAATTTTCAAATTTTAAATTTTTATGCCCTTAAATCAGAGAGATATGTCACACAAATTTCTTAATAAATAACATTTCCCACATGTCTACTTTACATCAGCACAATTTTGGGAACAAAATTTTCTTTTGTTACGAAGTTATAAGGGTTAAAAGTTGACCAGCGATTTCTCATTTTTACAACACCATTTTTTTTTAGGGACCACATCACATTTGAAGTCACTTTGAGGGGTCTATATGATAGAAAATACCCAAAAGTGACACCATTCTAAAAACTGCACCCCTCAAGGTGCTCAAAACCACATTCAAGAAGTTTATTAACCCTTCAAGTGCTTCACAGGAGCTGAAGCAATGTGGAAGGAAAAAATTGACATTTAACTTTTTTTGCAAAAGCTTTACTTCGGAACCAAGTTTTTTTTATTTTCACAAGTGTTAAAAGAAAAAATGAACCACAAAATTTGTTGTGCAATTTCTTCTGAATAAGCCGATACCCCAAATGTGGGGGTAAACCACTTTTTGGGCGCACGGCAGAGGTTGCAAGGGAAGGAGCGCCGTTTGACTTTTTCAAAGCAGAATTGGCTGAATGCCATGTCGCGTTTAGATAGCCCCTGATGTGCCTAAACAGTGGAAACACCCCACAAGTGACCCCATTTTGGAAACAAGACCCCTTAAGGAACTTATCTAGATGTGTGGTGAGCACTTTGAACCTCCAAGTGCTTCACACAAGTTTATAACGTAGAGCCGTGAAAAAAAAAATTTTTTTTTCCACAAAAATGATCTTTTCACCCCAATTTTTCATTTCCCAAGGGTAATAAGACCGCAAAAGTTTTTGTGCAATTTGTCCTGAGTATGCTGATACCCCATATGTGGGGGTAAACCACTTTTTGGGCGCACGGCAGAGGTCGCAAGGGAAGGAGCGCTGTTTGACTTTTTCAACGCAGAATTGGCTGGATGCCATGTCGCGTTTAGAGAGCCCCTGATGTGCCTAAACAGTGGAAACCCCCAACAAGTGACCCCATTTTGGAAACTATACCCCTTAAGGAACTTATCTAGATGTGTGGTGAGCACTTTGAACCTCCAAGTGATTCACACAAGTTTATAACGTAGAGCCGTGAAAATAAAAAATCATATTTTTTCCACAAAAATGATCTTTTCACCCCAATTTTTATTTTCCCAAGGGTAACAAGACCCCAAAAGTTTTTGTGCAATTTGTCCTGAGCATGCCGATACCCCATATGTTGGGGTAAACCACTTTTTGTCGCACGGCAGAGGTCGCAAGGAAAGGAGCTCCGTTTGACTTTTTCAACACGGAATTGGCTGGACGCCATGTCGCATTTGTAGAGGCCCTGATGTGTCTAAACAGTGGAAACCCCTCACAAGTGACCCCATTTTGGAAACTAGGCCCCAAAGGAACTTATCTAGATGTGTGGTGAGCACTTTGAAGCCCCAAGTGCTTCACAGAAGTTTATAACGCCCGGGCGTGAAAATAAAAAATCATATTTTTTCCACAAACCTGATCGTTTAGTCCCCAATTTTTTACTTTCCCAAGGGTAACAGGAGAAATTAGACCACAAAAGTTGTTGTCCAATTTGTCCTGAGTACGCTGATACCCCATATATGGGGGGGACCACTGTTTGGGCGCACGGCAGGGCTTGGAATGGAAGCAGCGCTGTTTGACTTTTTCAAACCAAAATTGGCTGGAATTGAGATTGGACACCATGTCGCGTTTGAAGAGCCCCTGATGCGCCTAAACAGTGGAAACCCCCCACAAGTAACACCATTTTGGAAACTAGACCCCCTATGGAACTTATCTAGATCTGCTGTGAGCACTTTGAACCCCCAAGTGTTTCACAAAAGTTTATAATGCCTGGGTGTGAAAAAAAAAAAATCAATTTTCCACAAAAATGATTTTTTAGTCCCAAATTTTTGATTTTTCACAAGAAAATTGGACCCCAAAAGTTGTTGTCCAATTTGTCCTGAGTACGCTGATACCAAATATGTGGGTGGGGGAAACTGTTTTGGCACACAGCAGGGCTTGGAAAGGAAGTAATAACGTTTTGGAATGCAGACGTTGATGGGGGTCATGTTCCGTTTGCAGTGCCCCAGATGAGCCAACAGTGGAAAACCCCCACAAGTGACCCCATTTTGGAAACTAGACCCCCTAAGTAACTTATCTAGATCTGTGGTGAGCACTTTGAACCCCCAAGTGTTTCACAAAAGTTTATAATGCCTGGGTGTGAAAAAAAAAAAATACATTTTCCACAAAAATGATTTTTTAGTCCCAAATTTTTGATTTTTCACAAGGAAATTGGACCCCAAAAGTTGTTGTCCAATTTGTCCTGAGTACGCTGATACCAAATATGTGGGGGGGGAACTGTTTTGGCGCACAGCAGGGCTTGGAAAGGAAGTAGTAACGTTTTGGAATGCAGACGTTGATGGGGGTCTTTTTCCGTTTGCAGTGCCCCAGATGAGCCTAAACAGTAGAAAACCTCCACAAGTGACCCCATTTTGGAAACTAGACCCCTAAGGAACTTATCTAGATGTGTGGTGAGCACTTTGAACCCCAAAGTGCTTCACAGAAATTTATAAACGCAGGGTCGTGAAAATAAAAAAAATTTTTTTCCTCAAAAATGATTTTTTTAGCCAGCTATTTTTTATTTTCCCAAGGGTAACAAGAGAAATTAGAACCCCAAAATTGGTGGGCAGTTTGTCCTGAGTGCTCTGATACCCCATATGTTGGGGTAAACCACTGTTTGGGCGCACGGCAGGGCTCGGAAGGGAGGGAGCGCCATCTGACTTTTTGAACGCCACGTCATGTTTGGAGACCCCCTGATGTGCCTAAATAGTGGAAACCCCTCAATTCTAGCTCCAACCCTAACCCCAACACACCCCTAATCCCAACCCTAACCCTAATCCTAACCCTAATCCCAACCCTAATTGTAACCCTATCCCTAATTGTAACCCTAACCCTAATTGTAACCCTAACCCTAATTGTAACCCTAAACCTAATTGTAACCCTAACCCTAATTATAACCCTAACCCTAATTATAACCCTAACCCTAAGGCTGGGTTAATTTTGCGTTTTACCAGCCCGTTCAACATATAGCGTTGACGGGCTGGTAACGGTATAGCATAACGCGGTCGCGTTATGCTATACCCGCTAGCGCAGAGGAATCAGCAGATGATTCATCTGCGCTAGCGGTGACGGAGCCCAGACACTGCAGCCCGCGTCCGAGGCTCCATCACTGAATGATGGCACGTCGCGAACGCATGCCGCTTTACGGCATTCGTCGCGATGCGCCCTCAAATGGGGGTGAATGGCAGCGTTAACGGACTGCGTTACACCGCGTTATACCGCAAATTTCCAACGGATGAGAGATGATCTTAACTGGGATGATATCCTGAGACATAAAAATACACAAAGAAAATGGGAGACGTTTATTAGCATCCTGAATAGGACCTGTGCACAGTATATACCCTATGGGAATAAACATGCTAGAAACAGGAAGAAACCACTATAGCTAAACAGAGCTGTAAGGGGCGCAATAAGTGACAAAAAGAAAGCTTTTAGGGAATTAAAGCAAATAGGTAATGATGAGGCATTAAATAAATACAGAAGATTAAATAAATTCTGTAAAAAGCAAATCAAGACAGCAAAGACTGAGACAGAGAGACTCATTGCCAGAGAAATTAAAAATAATCCCAAAATATTCTTTAACTACATAAATAGTAAGAAACTAAAAAATGATAGTGTTGGTCTCCTTAAAAATAGTCTGGGTGAAATGGTGGATGAGAATGAGGAAAAAGCCAATATGCTAAATTACTTTTTTTCAACAGTATTTACACAAGAAAATCCCATGATAGGCAACATGATCAGTGATAACAAAAATTCTCCATTAAATGTCACCTGCTTAACCCAGCAGGAAGTACGGCGGCGTCTAAAAATCACTAAAATTGACAAATCCCTGGGCCCGGATGGGATACACCCCCGAGTACTGCAGGAATTAAGTACAGTCATAGATAGACCATTATTTTTAATCTTTAAAGATTCCATAATAACGGGGTCTGTACCACAGGACTGGCGTATAGCAAATGTGGTGTCAATATTGCAAAAAGGGGACAAAAACTGAACCCTGAAATTATAGGTAAGTGAGCTTAACATCTACTGTGGGTAAGATCTTGGAGGGTTTTCCAAGGGATACTATATTCGAGTATCTGAAGAAAAATAACCTCATGACCCAATATCAAAATGGGTTTATGAGAGATCGTTCCTGTCAGACTACTTGGATGAGTTTCTATGAAGAGGTAAGTTCCGGACTAGACCAAGAGAACGCAGTGGACGTGGTGTATATGGACTTTTCAAAAGATTTTGATACGGTGCCACACAAAAGGTTGATACATAAAATGAGAACAATGGAGATAGGGGAAAATATGTATAAGTGGGTAAAGAGCTGGCTCAGGGATAGGAAACAAAGGGTGGTTATTAATGGAGCACACTCGGACTGGGTCACGGTTAGCAGTGGGGTACCACAGGGGTCAGTATTGGGGCCGCTTCTCTTTAACATATTTATTAATGACCTTGTAGGGGGAATACAGTAGTAGTATTTCAATATTTGCAGATGACACTAAACTCTGCAGAGTAATTAATACAGAGGAGGACAATTTTATATTACAGGAGGATTTATGTAAACTAGAAGCTTGGGCTGATAAATGGTAAATGAGCTTTAATGGGGATAAATGTAAGGTCATGCACTTGGGTAGAACAAACAAGATGTATAATTATGTGCTTAATTGTAAAACACTGGGCAAAACTGTCACTGAAAAAGACCTGGGTGTATGGGTGGACGACAAACTCACATTTAGTGGCCAATGTCAGGCAGCTGCTGCCAAGGCAAATAAAATAATGGGATGCATTAAAAGAGGCATAGATGCTCATGAGGAGAACATAATTTTACCTCTATACAAGTCACTAGTGCGACCACACTTAGAGTACTGTGTGCAGTTCTGGTCTCCGGTGTATAAGAAAGACATAGCTGAACTGGAGCAGGTGCAGAGAAGAGCGACCAAGGTTATTAGAGAACTGGGGGGGGGTTTGCAATACCAAGACAGGTTATTACACTTGGGGTTATTTAGTTTGGAAAAACAAAGGCTTAGGGGTGATCTTATTACAATGTATAAATATATGAGGGGACAGTACAAAGACCTTTCTAATGATCTTTTTACTCTTAGACCAGTGATGGGGACAATGGGGCATCCTCTACGTCTGGAGGAAAGAAGGTTTAGTCATAATCACAGACGCAGATTCTTTACTGTAAGAGCAGTGAGACTATGGAATTCTCTGCCGTCTAATGTTGTAATGAGTGATTCCCTACTAAAATTTAAGAAGGGACTGGATGCCTTTCTTGAAAAGTATAATATTACAGGTTATATTCACTATTTTTCTTGATATTGCGTTGATCCAGGGAGCTAGTCTGATTGCCGTATGTGGAGTCGGGAAGGAATTTTTTTCCCCAATGTGAAGCTTACTATTGCCACATGGGTTTTTTTTTTGCCTTCCTCTGGATCAACATGTTAGGGCAGGTTAGGATAGGATATGGGTTGAACTAGATGGACTTAAAGTCTCCACCTCAAAAACATCTCTAGAATTCGACCTTTTCTTACTTTCGACTCTGCAAAAACTCTTACTGTTTCTGTTATTCATTCTCGTCTGGACTATTGTAACTCTCTACTAATCGGTCTCCCTCTTACCAAACTCTCCCCTCTCCAATCTGTCTTGAATGCTGCAGCCAGGATCATATTCCTCACCAATCGTTATACCGATGCCTCTACCTTGTGCCAGTCATTACACTGGTTACCCATCCACTACAGAATCCAGTACAAACTTATCACCCTCACTCACAAAGCACTCCATGGCTCAGCACCATCCTACATCTCCTCCCTCGTCTCAGTCTACCATCCTACCCGTGCCCTCAGTTCTGCTAATGACCTGAGGTTAGCATCCTCAATAATCAGAACCTCCCACTCCCGTCTCCAAGACTTTTCACGTGCTGCGCCAATTGTTTGGAATGCACTACCCAGGTTAATACGATTAATCCCCAATCCCCACAGCTTTAAGCGTGCCCTAAATACGCATTTGTTCAGACTGGCATACCGCCTCAACGCATTAACCTAACTATCCCTGTTGGCCCATTCAAAAAAAAATTTTCTACCATAATCAGGTACCTCTTATTATGTTCTCACCCGCTTTATGCATTTAATAGCCCTTTGTGTCTGTACTGTTACATACATTGGCTGTTAACTGGTTCATGCAGAATTACATGAACACTCGATTCTTACACTATGGCTGGTCTGAACAATGAAAGCAATTGTTACCATCCACCTTTTGTGTCTCCCCTTTTTTCCTCATAGATTGTAAGCTTGCGAGCAGGGCCCTCATTCCTCTTGGTATCTACTATGATCTGTGTTTATTGTTATGCTGTAATGTCTATTGTCTGTACAAGTCCCCTCTATAATGTAAAGTGCTGCGGCATATGTTGGCGCTATAGAAATAAAATTATTATTATTATTCCTTCAACCTTAATAACTATGTTACTATGTTACCTGGTCGTGCCCACTCTCTTTCATGCACACTTACTGTATGGACATTATAAGTATAGGAGACAGACCAGCTCCTTTGTAATGGAAACAGATTTTTAAGCAGACTTCCTTCACGTCTCTTCCAAGTGGTATTTGGGTGCGTCCAAATTTGTTGCAGGTCTTGCATTCACTGCATAGGCAAACAATATGGGAGACCCACTTCCTAATAATGTGAACTTTGTTGGTTGTTCATCTTCAACACTGCAATGCAGGGTCTTCAGCCTCACCACTGCAATTCACCAATGCAGTTTCTTCAGCCTTAACATTGCAATTCTCCACTGCTGGTTCTTCAGGCTCAACACTGAAAGGCTCCACTGCTGGGTGTTCTTGCTCAACACTGCAATGCTACAATGCAGGTTCTTCGGGCTCAACACTGCAATGCTCCACTGCTGTGTTTTCATCCTCAACACTGCAATTCTCCACTGCCGGGTCTTCAGCCTCAAAGCTGTAATTGTCCACTGCAGGTTCTTCTGGCTCAACACTGAAATGCTCCACTGCCGGGTGTTATTCCTCAACACTGCAGTGCTACAATAAAGGTTATCCAGTCTCAACACTGCAATGCTCCACTGCTGGGTCTTTAGCCTCAACACGGCAATTGTCCACTGCTGGGTCTTCAAGCTCACCACTGCAATTCAACAATGCAGGTTCTTCAGCCTCATCAATGCAATTCTCAACTGCTAGTCCTTCAGCTTCAACACTGAAATTCTCCACTGCTGGTCCTTCAGCCTCAACACTGACATTCAGCAATGCAGGTTCTTCAGCCTAAACAATTAAATGCTCCAATGCCAGGTGTTCCTTAGCCTCAACACTGCAATTCTCCACTGCAGTTTCTTCAGCCTCAACACTGAAATTATCCACTGCAGGTTTTCCAGACTCAACACGAACATTCTCCACTGCTGGTTCTTCATCCTCAACACCGACATTCTCCAATGCAGGTTCTTCAAGCTCAACAATTCACTGCGTAGCCAAACAATGTGGGAGTACCAAATTAATAGAAACAATGCTTTCAGGTAGGGATCCAGTACGTTGGTTCAAAGGGTTATTGGTGTGCGTGTAACGTTGGGGCAGGGCAGGCCTTGCATTCAATGCCTAGGCAAAACAGTATGACAGTACCAAATAAAGCTTAATGGGAAGTTTGGTTGCATGTGGCCATTCAGGACATCTGTTCCAAGTGTTATTGTGGTGCGTGTTACTTTGGTGCAGGGCAGGCACTGCATTCAATGCCTAGGCTAACAGTATGGCAGTACCAGATGGAAAAAATGGGAACTTTGGTTTCATGTGGCCGTCCAGGACGTCTGTTCCAAGGGTTATTGTGGTGCATGTTACTTTGGTGCAGGGCAGGCCTTGCATTCAATGCATAGGCAAACAGTATGGGAGTACCAAATGAATAATGTGAACTTGGTTTTCATGTGGCCATTCAGTCATGGTTTAAAAGGCTTATTGGGGTGCATGTAACTTTGGGATAGGGCAGGCCTTGCATTCAATGCATAGGCAAACAGTATGGCAGTACCAAATAACGCCTAATGGGAACTTTGGTTTAATGTTGCCATCCAGTACGTGGCTTCAAAGGGTTATTGGGGTGCGTGTAACGTTGGGGCAGGGCAGGCCTTGCATTCAATGCATAGGCAAAAAGTATGGGAGTACCAAATGAATACTTGGAACATTAGTTGCATGTGGTCATCCATGATGTCTGTTCAAAGGGTTGTTGGGGTGCATCCAAATTTTGAGAAGCCCTGCCACTCACTGCATACGCAATAACAGTATAAGGGACCCACTGTTGGGAACAACAAAGCATAGCCGGCTGATCGCTCTCTAAGAAAAGTGAGGGCCCACTGCTGGCACTATAAAAATAGAATTTCAGAGTCCCTCCTTCATAAATGAAACAGGATGTGTCTGATGATGTGTCACACACTACATGGCCAAATAAGGTTATAAAATGTTAAAATGACATTTCCGAATAAATGCATTTGTCTTGGTTGAATGCAATGGTAAAGTTGAAAAATGCATAAAAAACGCTAAGGCTGGAGTCACACACAACGTATAAAAAAAAAAATCGGTCCGTTTTTGACAGATGAGAATCGCACAAATGTTTCCTGAACAGTGATCCATCTGTCATTAGAATGCGAGGATGCGATTTTCTCGCATCTGTGCGTCCGTTTGATATCTGTCTGGCGAGATTTTGTTGGCAGCTTGTAAAACCAACATATAATGGATCCAAATGACAGGTTTTAAATCACAAAAGAAAGAACAGATATATACACATAGAATACATATATATATATATATATATATATATATATATATACATGTCATTGTGACACACACACACATATATATATATATATATATATATATATATATATATTTATAGTCCATACACTTTTACATAGCATAATAGCCGCTAATTCAATTGTCGGCTTCTGCAAAATCATTACAGAACCCGACATGAAATGACATATGGTTTACATACAGTAAATCACTTCATTTCATTTAGTTTGATATATGGTTTTGATTAATAATCAGATGAGTGTATGTGTGCAAAATTTCATACATGTAGGTGTTAATTTAATGTGTAATTTCGTTGTGGGCTGGCGCGGTATTTTCTCCACCAGACAGGGAAAGCCAGTGAGTGAGGGCAGATATTAATAGCCTTGAGAGGGACCATTGTTTTTGGGCCCCCCCTGGCTACTAACATCTGCTCCCAGCCACCCCAGAAAAGGCACATCTATAAGATTTCACCAACTCTCATGGCAGGCTGTTCTACTCAATGATCACCCTCACTGTCAAAAAGTTTTTCTAATATCTAATCTGTATCTTCTCCCTTTCAGTTTAATTCCATTGCTTCTGTTGTTTCCATGTGCAAATGAGAATAAGGATGATTCCTCTATACTGTGACATCCCTTTAGACATTTGTAGACAGCTATTAAATCTCCTCTTAGTCTTCGTTTTAGTATGCTAAACATTCCCAGATCCTTAAACTGTTCCTCATATAACATACTTTGCAGTCCACTCACCATCCATACATTGCACAGAGTGAAAAATAATTTCCAGTAGGTAAGATTCCAACAAAGAAACTTAAAGGGAACCTGTCACCTGAAAAATTCTATTAACCCCTCTCCTACATCCGACGTACTATCCCGTCCATGAAACCCGTGACAATCTGACCATGGACGGGATAGTACGTCATAGCGATCAGCTGCGCTCCCGGGGAGAGCGCAGCTAATCGCCGCCGGGTGTCAGCTAATTATCACAGCTGACACTCGGGACTGTGTGCCAGGAGCGGTCACGGACCGTTCCCGGCACATTAACCCCTGGCATACAGCGATCAAACATGATCGCGGTGTCCTGGGGGCACAGGGGAGCATCGCGCAGGGAGGCTTCCTCCCTCCCAGGACCCGGATCCAAGATGGTCGCCGGGTCCTGCAGGGAGGCGGCTTCCTCAGTGAGCAGGCACTGAGAAGCCTGCAGCGCTGCCTGTGAGATCGCTGGTCTCACAGTGTGCTGTGCACACTGTGAGACCAGCGATCTGACATTTTACAGTGATGTCCCACCCTGGGACAATGTAAAAAAGTAAAAAAAATAAAAATAAACATGTGTAAAAAAAAATTCCAAAATAAATAAATAAAAAAAAAATATTCCCCAATAAATTCATTTCTTCCTGTAAATAAAAAAATAGAACAATAAAAGTACACATATTTGGTATCGCCGCGTCCGTAACGACCCCCCCTTTAAAACTGTCCCACTAGTTAACCCCTTTTGTGAATCCCTAAAAAAAAAAAAAGCAAAAAATCAGTGCTTTATCATCATACCGCTGAATAAAAAGTGGAATAACACGCGATCAAAAAGACCGATATAAATAAACATGGTACCGCTGAAAACGTCATCTTGTCCCGCAAAAAACGAGCCGCCATATAGCATCATCAGCGAAAAAATAAAAAAGTTATAGCTCGCAGAATAAAGCGCTGCAAAAATAATAATTTTTTATATAAAATTGTTTTTATTCTATAAAAGCGCCAAAACATAAAAAATGATATAAATGAGGTATCGCCGTAATCGTACTGACCCGAAGAATAAAACTGCTTTATCAATTTTACCACACGCGGAACGGTATAAACGCCTCCCCCAAAAGAAATTCATGAATTGCTGATTTTTGTTCATTCTAACCTCCCAAAAATCAAAATAAAAAACGATCAAAAAATGTCACGTGCTCAAAAATGGTACCAATAAAAACGTCAACTTGTACCGCAAAAAATAAGACCTCACATGACTCTGTGGGCCAAAATATGCAAAACTTATAGCTCTCAAAATGTGGCGATGCAAAAAACTATTTTTTGCAATAAAAAGCGTCTTTTAGCGTGACAGCTGCCAATCATAAAAACCCGCTATAAATAGTAAATCAAACCCCCTTTTATCACCCCCTTAGTTAGGGAAAAATAATAAAATTAAAAAAATGTATTTATTTCCATTTTCCCATTAGGGTTAGGGTTAAGGTTAGGGTTGCGGCTAAAGTTAGGGTTAGGGTTGGCGCTAAAGTTAGTATTAGGGTTATGGTTGGGATTAGTGTTAGGGGTGTGTTAGGGTTAGGTTTGTGGTTAGGGTTGGACTACGGTTAGGGGTGTGTTGGGGTTAGGGTTGGAGTTAGAATTGGGGGGTTTCCGCTGTTTAGGCACATCAGGGGCTCTCCAAATGTGACATGGCGTCTGATCTCAATTCCAGCCAATTCTGCGTTGAAAAAGTCAAACGGTGCTCCTTCCCTTCTGAGCTCTGCCATGCGCCCAAACAGTAGTTTACTCCCACATGGGGTATCAGCGTACTCTGGACCCCAAGAGTTATTGTGCAATTTGTCCTATTTCTTCTGTTACCTTTGGGAAAATAAAAAACTGGGGGCAAAAATATCATTTTTTAAAAAAAAAATGTTTTTTTGTTTTGTTTTTACGGCTGTACGTTATAAACTTCTGTGAAGCACTTGGGGCTTCATAGCGCTCACCACACATCTAGATAAGTTCCTTGTGGGGTCTATTTTCCAAAATTGGGTCACTTTGTGGGGGTTTCCACTGTTTAGGCGCATCAGGGGCTCTCCAAATGCGACATGACGCCCCAGACCATTCCATCAAAGTCTACAATCCAAAACGTCACTACTTCCCTTCCGAGCCCCAACGTGTACCCATACAGTAGTTTTCTCCCATATATTGGGTATCCGCGTACTCAGGACAAATTGGACAGCAACTTTTGGGGTCCAATTTCTCCTGTTACCCTTGTGAAAATAAAATATTGGGGACGAAAAAATCATTTTTGTAAAAAAAAAAAAAAAAAGATTTTTTATTTTACGGCTGTACGTTATAAACTTCTGTGAAGCACTTGGGGGTTCAAAGTGCTCACCACACATCTAGATAAGTTCCTTGTGGGGTCTAGTTTCCAAAATGGTGTCATTTGTCGGGGGTTTCCACTGTTTAGGCAGATCAGGAGCTCTCCAAACACGACATGGCATCCAGCCAATTCTGCGTTGAAAAAGTCAAACGGCGCTCCTTCCCTTCCAAACTCTGCCATGCACCCAAACAGTGGTTTACCCCACATATGGGGTATCAGCGTACTCAGGACAAATTGCACAATAACTTTTGGAGTCTTGTTACCCTTGGGAAAATAAAAATTGGGGTGAAAAGATCATTTTTGTGGAAAAAAATATGATTTTTTAATTTTACGGCTCTACGTTATAAACTTGTGTGAAGCACTTGGGGTTCAAATTGCTCACCAAAGATCTAGATAAGTTCCTTAGGGGGTCTAGTTTCCCAAATGGGGTCACTTGTGGGGGTTTCCACTGTTTAGGCACATCAGGGGCTCTCCAAATGCAACATGGCGTCCAAACTCAATTCCAGCCAATTTTGGTTGGAAAAAGTCAAATGGTGCTCCTTCCATTCCGAGCTCTGCCGTGCGCCCAAACAGTGGTTCCCCCCCACATATCGGGTATCAGCGTACTCAGGACAAATTGGACAACTTTTGTGGCCCAATTTCTCCTGTTACCCTTGGGAAAATAAAAAATTAGTGACTAAAAATAATTTTTGTGGGAAAAAAATAGGATTTTATATTTTCATGCCCGGGCATTATAAACTTGTGTGAAGCACTTGGGGGTTCAAAGTGCTCACCAAAGCTCTAGATAAGTTCCTTAGGGGGTCTAGTTTCCAAAATGTGGTCACTTGTGGGGGATTTCTACTGTTTAGGCTCATCTGGGGCACTGCAAACGGAACATGACCCCATCAACGTCTGCATTCCAAAACGTTACTACTTCCTTTCCAAGCCCTGTTGTGCGCCCAAACAGTTTTCCCCCCCCCACATATTGGGTATCAGCGTACTCAGGACAAATTGGACAACAACTTTTGGGGTCCAATTTCCTTGTGAAAAATCAAAAATTTGGGACTAAAAAATCATTTTTGTGGAAAATTGTTTCTTTTTTTTTCACACCCAGGCATTATAAACTTTTGTGAAACACTTGGGGGTTCAAAGTGCTCACAACAGATCTAGATAAGTTGCATAGGGGGTCTAGTTTCCAAAATGGTGTCACTTGTGGGGGTTTCCACTGTTTAGGCGCATCAGGGGCTCTCCAAATGCGACATAGCATCCAATCTCAATTCCAGCCAATTTTAGTTTGAAAAAGTCAAACGGCGCTCCTTCCCTTATGAGCTCTGCTGTGCGCACAGACAGTGGTTTTCCCCCCCTTATGGGGTATTGGTATACTCAGGAGAAATTGCACAACAACTTTCTGTCCATTTTCTTCTTTTACCCTTGTGAAAATAAAAAAAAAAGTTTGTAAAAGTTCATTTTTGTGGCTAAAAAGTTAAATATTCATTTTTTCCTTCCACGTTGCTTCAGCTCCTGTGAAGCACCTGAAGGGTTAATAAACTTCTTGAATGTGGTTTTGAGTACCTTGAGGGGTGCAGTTTTTAGAATAGAGTCACTTTTGGGTATTTTCTGCTATATAGACCCCTCAAAGTGACTTCAAATATGAGGTGGTCCCTAAAAAAAATGGCTTTGTAAATTTTGTTGTAAAAATGAGAAATCGCTGGTCAACTTTCAACCCTTATAATTTCCTAAGAAAAAAAATTTTGATTCCAAAATTGTGCTGATGTAAAGTAGACATGTGAGAAATGTTATTTATTAACTATTTTGTGTGACATATTTCTCTGTTTTAAGGGAATAAAAATTCAAAGTTTGAAAATTGTAAAATTTTCAAAATTTTTGACATATTTGCATTTTTTTTCAAAAATAAACGCAAGTTATATCGAAGAAATTTTACCAATAACGTGAAGTACAATATGTCACGAGAAAACAATCTCAGAATCGCGAAGATCCGTTGAAGCGTTCAAGAGTTATAACCTCATAAAGAGACAGTGGTCAGAATTGTAAAAATTGGCCCGGTCATTAACGTGAAAACCACCCTTGGGGGTGAAGGGGTTAACCTGCAGACATGCAGGTCAATAAGAGCTCAGCTTTAGGGACTGCTGTCAGTCAGTGCCGGGTCACGGTTCTAGCTGCTGCTCCCTATACACAGAGCGGTGACTGAACTCGCGCCAGCCACTGTGACTAAAACAGGAACATTCCCAGGGGGGAATAATGTTAATTTCCTCCCAGCAGCGGGGGTGCTGGCGCAGCACAGGTTCCCCAATGCTTTTAACCTGCAGATTAACCCCATATCATAATAGCATTTTTTTCAGGTGACAGGTTCCCTTTAAGTAAAGCCTGTGAGGTCCACACACCAAGAACTTTTAAAAGTGTGGGACCTCTTCTGTGAACCGAGATGACGGTTATTTTCAGAAAAGGAGCCATGGATCATTGGAAAATAGTGATCTGTGGTTTTACAAATACTGCTCAGACTTGGGAATGACTTGTCATATTTCATTTCCCCTTTAAGCGCAAAACATGTTAAAAGAATGTCCAAGCCCCCCTTTAGAGCAAATAGCAAGGGGGCTTCATGGGATTGCAGCACCAACTCCCCCTGTTTACTAAAGCCTAGTCTAGTAGGGTTTAGTTTTGGCATCTCCCCATAGTTATCTCGGTAGTGGGCTTCTATTCCTTTTCCCCCACCCCTTTTCTTTGTTATGTAATGACTAATGGTACTTACCTTTTGTAGATTGGTTTCTTAAGCCCCCGTAAAACTAAGCGAGATCGCTAGCGAGATCGCTGAAGCGTCATCGATTTTGTGACGCAACAGAGCCTAGCCAGCGATCTCGCTTAGTGTGACACGCAGCGACGACCAGCCCCCCTGCTGGGTATCGCTGATCATTGTCGAATGGCCTGGACCATTTTTTCATCGTTGGTGTCCAGCTGACCAGCGCGCATCACTGCGTGTGACAGTGGGAGACCAACGATCATTGAGCTGGGATCCAATGTACACATGGGGTAACTAAGCGCTGCATGAGTCTGCCCATAAGACATCTCACCAGCGATCAGCTAATGATGTCCCAGCGATCCCATTGACGTCGTATTGTTGGTGGGATCACTGGGACATTGAAGTGTGTGACAGGACCCTTAGTCTTCAGGTGCCAGGCAGAAATTAGCGACAGGAGCCTGATTGGTGGACAGATTTCGGTGTGAAGCAAAAGGGCCTTTTAAGTTCTGCATTCATGTCAGGGGCAGCCGGGATTTTGAAGAAACAGCTGTACCTCGGTCCATGGATCATCTCCTCAAGCTTGTGGCACAGCGTGCAGGGAGGAGTGGAGGAGAAGAGTGGCTAAAGAACATCCAGTAGTGAAATCTTCATCTTGAGATAATAACAGAAGTCCAGGATGTGGATGTTGTGGCTGAGACCCAGGCAGGAAGAAGATGGATCTGTGCTGGATGATAGAAAGTTTGAGAAGTGAGACCCGGAGAACCAAGAAGCAGAGCAGGAGATATTCACCTCTGGGGACACAGAGAACCAAGAGGATCCTGTTGTGAATACATTGGAGGCGACTTCTGAGCTGGGGCTCCCTCCAGTGGTTGTTGAGTGTAATGAACTAATTACTGAATGGCCTTCAGCTGGCTCTGAATGGTATGATATAAGTGACCTGAGTTCCCAGCAGCCTTGCCGGTAATCAATTGTTCCTCCTGCTCTTGCTTGGAGCACATCTTGCTTTCCTGCTCTCATTCAGATAAGTGTTTTGCTTTTTTTTTCCTCTGTTGGATTTTCTCTGCTGGTTTGCTGCTTGCAGTGGACTGCAGCCTGGTCCCCTTTTGGGTTCTTGCGCTGCAATTGTGCTCATTGTGCGTTTGCATTTTTGCTTTGTTCCTTTGTCACTTTTTATTTTGCTGTGTTGCTGTGTGTTACACCAGAGATCTGATTTAGGTGGTAGAGATCGTGTGATCTCAGGTTTTTTGTTTATCAGAAGTGTTGGTATTTTTGTCAGGGTTTTTTTTGGGTTGCAGTCAGAATTCTTTCCTATACTTTTCTATCTAGACAGATTGGGCCCCAGCGTTTGCTCATTCTATTTTCTGTCTGTGTCCGTGTTTCCTTCTTGTCTAACCGCCATTACATGTTCAGGGGCTTCCTATTTCTTTGGGGATTCTGCTCCGGGGCAGATAGCATTCATCTTTCTGCATTTAGGTGTAGCTATCTCTCCGGCTGTGACGAGGCATCTAGGATCACCGTAGGTACGCTCCACGGCTACTTCCAGTGTGGCGGTTAGTTTAGGTTACTGCAATCCAATCGTTTCCAGCCTCTCTGGTGTAATGCTACTTTGGCTATTTTTTGCATTTTCTCCTCAGCTACGGAAACATAACAGTATTACCGGCCCGACTGAAAATTATATGGTACTCACAGAAGGGAAAAATAGTAAAGAGGAAAAAGTTTGGTACATTTTTTTTTCCCTCTATTTCTCTGGGTGCTTAGGAGGAATTTTTTTTTCTCTCAATGGAGTTTGCACAGTTGTCTAGCCGTGTGGAGCAGCTTGCCACTGAGGTTCAGAGTATTGCTACCTATCTTGCTAGGTTGCCAGTTGTGGAACCTAGGATCCCCATGCCAGATTTATTTTTAGGGGATCGGTCTAAATTTCTGAATTTCAAAAATAACTGTAAGTTGTTTTTTGCCTTAAAGCCTAAGTCCTCAGGGAACGCAGCACATCAGGTTCAAATTGTCATCTCTCTGCTGCACGGCGACCCTCAGGATTGGGCTTTTTCCCTGACACATGGGGATCCTGTTTTGAATGATATTGATGTATTGTATTTTTTCAGGCTCTGGGGTTATTGTACGATGAACCTAATGTCACTGATCAAGCTGAAAAGACCTTGTTGGCATTAAATCAGGGTCGTGAAGACGCTGAGCTCTACTGTCAATAATTTCTAAAATGGGCAGTCCTGACCAAATGGAATGATGATGCTTTGGCAGCCCTTTTTCGGAAGGGTCTGTCAGAAAATGTAAAGGACGTTATGGTGGGATTCCCTGTTCCCTCTGGTCTCAATGATTCTATGTCTTTGGCTATTCAAATTGACAAACTTTGCGGGAGCGCAGAGGTATGCATGAGATAGTGTTGCCTTGTGAGCCAGCTCCTGAGCCCATGCAGTGTGATTGGAGTGACTTCTGGGGCTCAGCGTCGTGAGTTTCTACTGTGGTGACGCTTCCCATGCTATTTCCGTCTGCCCTAAGCGGGGAAGACGTTTTGTGCGCTCAGTTGTCTTGTGTAGTGTTCAGACTAAATTTTTGTTGACTGTTACCCTGATTTGCTCCCTGTCCACATTTTCGGCTCAGACTTTTGTTGATTCAGGAGCAGCTATTAACCTGATGGATTTTGACTTTGCCAAACGTTGTGGGTTTCCCATGATACCCCTGCGGAAGTCTATTCCTTTACTGGGCATTAATTCTACCCCTTTGGCGGAGAATAAACCCCAGTTTTCTACTCAGGTGATAATGAGGGTTGAACCAGATCATCAGGAGAGTTGAAAATTTCTGGTGTTGCAAAATCTGCATGACATTATTGTACTGGGTTTCCCTTGGTTACAGACTCATAATCCTGTTTTGGATTGGAAATCTGTGTCTGTGACCAGTTGGGGTTGCCAATGTGTTAATACTGACACTCCTGCTCTGGATGTCCCTGACTTTTTGACTGATTTTTCTGATGTGTTTAGTGAAAGTAAATCTGCATCCTTACCTCCTCACAGGAGCTATGGTTGCGCTATTGAGTTAGTGCCTGGTGGTAAATTTCCTAAAGGTCGCCTTTTTCATTTATCTGTACCTGAACACGATGCTATGCGACCTTATATCAAGGAGTCATTGGAGAAGGGTCATATCAGACCATCCTCTTCACCCTTGGGCGCCGTTTTTTTCTTTGTGGCCAAAAAGGATGGTTCATTGAGGCCGTGAATTGATTATCGCCTCCTGAATAAAATCACTGTTAAATACAATATCCGTTACCTTTGATTTTTGACCTATTTTCCAGAGTGAAAATTGGTAGTTGGTTTACCAAGCTTGACCTCAGGGGGGCGTATAACCTTATTCGCATTAAGCACGGGGATGAATGGAAGACGGCGTTTAATACCCCAGAGGGGCATTTTGAGTACCTTGTGATGCCTTTTGGGCTCACTAATGCCCCTTCCATCTTCCAATCCTTCATGAATGATATTTTCAGGGATTTTGTGGATAAATTTCTGCTTGTTTATTTGGATGATATCTTGATTTTTTCCAATGACTGGGACTCTCATGTGAAACATGTTCGGACCGTGTTCCAGATTTTGAGAGAGAATGCACTGTATGTGAAGGGATCAAAGTGTCTTTTTGGCGTACAGAAGGTCTCATTTCTGGGATTCATTTTGTCTCCGTCTGTTATTGAAATGGACCCGGTCAAGGTTCAGGCCATCTGTGATTGGGTTCAACCTACTTCATTGAAGGGTCTTCAGAGATTTTTGGGTTTTGCCAATTTTTATCGCAAATTTATTGGTAATTTCTCCGGTATTGTTAAACCATTGACTGATTTGACCAAAAAGGGTTCCGATGTGGTGAATTGGCCTCTTGAGGCAGTTTCTGCGTTTCAGGAACTTAAGCAGAGATTCATTTCTGCTCCTGTTCTACGGCAGCCTGATGTTTCTTTGCCGTTTCAGGTGGAGGTTGATGCCTTTGAGATTGGGGCAGGTGCCGTTTTGTCCCAAAGGGATCCAGAGACCTCTAAGAGTAACCCTTGTGCCTTTTTCTCTCGAAAATTTTCTGCAACTGAACGTAATTATGACGTGGGTAATCGGGAGTTATTGGCCATGAAGTGGGCCTTTGAAGAGTGGAGACATTGGCTGGAAGGAGCCAAACATCAGGTGGTGGTCCTCACGGACCATAAGAACCTGGTTTATCTCGAGTCAGCCAAGCGACTTAATCCTAGACAGGCCAGGTGGGCCTTGTTTTTCACACGTTTTAATTTTGTGGTTTCTTTTCTTCCGGGCACTAAGAATGTTAAGGCGGATGCCCTCTCGAGGAGTTTCTTTGCGGATTCTCCTGAGTTATCTGATCCTGCTGTTATTTTGAAAGAGGGTGTAGTTCTTTCCGCCATCTCGCCCAATTTGAGACTGGCTCTGGAGGTGTGTCAGGAGGATAAACCTGAGCGCTGCCCTGTTGGGAAATTGTTTGTCCCAGACCAGTGGAAAAAGAGTGTGATGTCTGAGATTCATTGTTCCGCGTTGGCTGGTCATCCTGGGATTTTTGGTACCAGAGACTTGGTGAGTCGGTCCTTTTGGTGGCCTACTTTGTCTCGTGACGTCAGGGACTTTGTGCAGTCCTGTGGGACTTGCTCTCGTTCCAAGCCTTGCTCTCGTTCTAGTGGTTTGTTAATGCCATTACCTGTACCCAAGAGGCCATGGACCCATATTTCTATGGATTTTATTTCCGACCTTTCTGTCTCTCAGAGAATGACCGCTATCTGGGTAATCTGTGATAGGTTTTCCAAGATAATACATCTTGTGAAATTATCTAAGTTGCCTTCCTCCTCTGAATTGGTGCTTTTGTTCTTTCAGCACGTGGTTCGGTTACATGGCATTCCTGAGACTATTGTGTCTGACAGAGGAGTCCAGTTTGTTTCCAGATTTTGGAGGACATTTTGTTCTAAACTTGGTGTTCAGTTATCTTTCTCCTCTGCATTTCACCCTCAGACCAATGGACAAACCGAGAGAACAAACCAGACCTTGGAGACTTATTTGAGATGCTTTGTGTCTGTTGATCAAGATGACTGGGTCTCTTTTTTGCCTTTGGCTGAGTTTGCTCTTAATAATAGGGCTAGCTCTGCCACCTTGATGTCTCCATTTTTCTGCAATTCTGGGTTTCACCCTCGATTTTCTTCAGGACAGGCGGAGGCTTCTGTCTGTCCGGGGGTTGACTCTATTGTGCAGCGTATGCAGCAGATTTGGGACCAGGTAGTGGAGAGGTTGTCTCTCTCTCAAGAGAAGGCCCAGCGGTTTGCCAACTGGCATAGGACTGATGGTCCTCGTTTTAAAGTGGGGGACTTGGTTTGGTTGTCCTCAAGAAATATCCCTATGAAGGTTGCATCTCCAAAATTTAGGCCAAGGTTCATTGGACCTTATAAGATCATGGAAATTATTAATCCTGTTTCCTTCCGTTTGCTTCTTCCAGGACATTTAAGATCCATAACGTGTTCCACAAGTCCTTATTGAAGAGGTTTATCGAGTAAGTGGTTCCTATGGCTGCGCCTCCTGACCCTGTTTTGTTTGAGGGCAATTTGGAGTATGTGGTTGAGAAAATATTGGATTCTTGTTTTGCTAGACGGAAACTCCAGTATTTGGTTAAGTGGAGAGGTTATGGTCAGGAGGACAATTCTTGGGTGTTTGCTTCGGACATCCATGCTGGGAGACTTATCCGTGCCTATCATCGAGCTCATCCTGATCGGCCTGGTTGCGCAGGTGAGGGTTCGGTGACCCCTCCTCAAGGGGGGGGTACTGTTGTGAATACATTGGAGGCGACTTCTGAGCTGGGGCTCCCTCCGGTGGTTGCTGAGGGTAATGAACTAATTACGGAATGGCCTTCAGCTGGCTCTGAATGGTATGATATAAGTGACCTGAGTTCCCAGCAGCCTTGCCGGTCATCAATTGTTCCTCCTGCTCTTGCTTGGAGCACATCTTGCTTTCCTGCTCTCATTCAGATAAGTGTTTTGCTTTTTTTTTCCTCTGTTGGATTTTCTCTGCTGGTTTGCTGCTTGCAATGGACTGCAGCCTGGTCCCCTTTTGGGTTCTTGCGCTGCAATTATGCTCATCGTTCGTTTGCATTTTTGCTTTGTTCCTTTGTCACTTTTTATTTTGCTGTGTTGCTGTGTGTTACACCAGAGATCTGATTTAGGTGGTAGAGATCGTGTGATCTCAGGTTTTTTGTTTATCAGAAGTGATGGTATTTTTGTCAGGGTTTTTTTGGGTTGCAGTCAGAATTCTTTCCTATACTTTTCTATCTAGACAGATTGGGCCCCAGCGTTTGCTCATTCTATTTTCTGTCTGTGTCCGTGTTTTCTTCTTGTCTAACCGCCATTACATGTTCGGGGGCTTCTTATTTCTTTGGGGATTCTGCTCCGGGGCAGATAGCATTCATCTTTCTGCCTTTAGGTGTAGCTATCCCTCCGGCTGTGACGAGGCGTCTAGGATCACCGTAGGTACGCTCCGCAGCTACTTCTAGTGTGGCGGTTAATTTAGGTTACTGCAATCCAGTAGTTTCCAGCCTCTGGCTGTATTGCTACTTTGGCTATTTTTTGCAGTTTCTCCTCAGCTACAGAAACATAACAGGATCCATGGCCATCAGTCAGTTTCACCTGTTGCATACCTCCCAACCGTCCCGGATTGAGCGGGACAGTCCCGATTCTGACCCCCTCGTCCCGTTGTCCCGCTGAGGACACTATGTGTCCCGCAGTGAGATGAGCCGCCACACCCCTCATGCACCCCTTCTTGCCCTCCGTCTCTACAGCTCAGCCTCACAGCAGCTAGCAATGACGCTGCTATTGCTGTAATTTTCTGTGCCCACAGGACCTTTGATGAGGTCACAGGAGGGGAGGAGTCAGGGGTCACATGATCAGTGTCCTCGTTGTGTGCAGGACTCTGCTGTGATGGTTGTCATGGTGCTGGATGAGGGTAAGTGTATGTGGGGGTCGGGACTCGGGTTTACAGTGTGGATGTAGCAGTGCTGTAGTGTGTACAAGTTGGATGTAGCAGAGTCGTGCGTGTACGAGTTGGATGGAGTGGAGCCGCGCGTGTATGAGGTGCACGGAGCTAAGCTGCACATGTACGAGGTGCACAGTGCAGAGCCGCGCATGTACGAGGTGCACGGAGCGAAGCCGCGAGTGTACGAGGTGCACGGAGCGGAGCCGCGCATGTACGAGGTGGACGGAGCGGAGCCGCGTGTGTACAAGGTGCACGGAGCGGAGCCACGCGTGTACGAGGTGCACGGAGCGGAGCCGCACGTGTGCGAGGTGAATGTAGCAGTGCTGTAGTGTGTACGAGGTGCACGGAGCGGAGCCGCACGTGTTCGAGGTGGAAGTAGCAGTGCTGTAGTGTGTACGAGGTTTACGAAGCTGAGCCATGCAGCGAGTGTACGAGGTTTACGGAGCAGAGCCGTGTGAACGACGTGGATGTAGCAGTGCTGTGTGTGTACGAAACGGAGCCCTGTGTGTGTGTGAAGTGTACGGAGCTGAGCAGCTCAGATCCGTACACACAGGGCTCCATGCTTGAGCTGTGTGTCTACAGAGCGGAGCAGAGTCATGTGTGTATGGAGTGGAGCCTCGTGTGTATGTAGCGGAGCCGCCTGTGTACGAGATGTACGGAGCAGAACTGCGTGTGTACGAGGTGTATGCTGCAAAGCCGCATGTGTACAAGGTTTACGGAGTGGAGTCGTATGCGTACAAGGTGTACAAAGTGTGGCTGCGTGTGTACAAGGTGTACGGAGTGGAGCCTTGTGTATACTGAGTGGAGCCTTGTGTGTGCGAGGTTAACAGAGCTGAGCCGTGTGTGTACGAGGCATACAAAGAGGAACCGTGTGTGTATGAGGTGTACAGAGCCGTGCGTGTACAAGGTGTATGGTAGGGAGCATTCATACCTCCCAACCATCCTGAATTCAGCGTGACACTCCCAATTTTGGGAGTCTGCCCCGCTGTCCCGACCAGGAGCTTTTCCCGTGGACACAGGAGTACATGCCGGAGCCCCGAGGAGCACTTTAAAATTCGCACGTGATGTTCCACCAGAAGTGATGCGCTGGAAGATGACCGGAAATGAGGTAATTTCGGGAGGAGATTGTGACGGAACCATGGAGGCACTTCAGGGAATGCTTCAGATCCATCACCGTGTCCTCGCCTTGGAATCGGGGATGATGGCCATGTGAGCGGATCATGATATGTCCTGCACCGGGAGGCTCAGGTGGGCACTACAATAGGAGCCGGGCTGCTATAGTATCTTTATAGAATCTTTATTTCTCTCTGTTTCTTTCTCTCTCTCTGTTCTTTCTTTCTTTTCTTTCCCATCTTTCTTTCTCTCTGTTCTTTTTCTTTCTTTCTCTCTGTTCTTTCTTTCCCCTTTCTTTCTATCTATCTCTGTTCTTTCTTTCCTTTATTTCTTTCTCTCTCTGTTTCTTTCTTTTTCTCTATCTCTCTGTTCTTTCTTTCCCCTCTTTCTTTTTCTCTCTCTGTTCTTTCCCCTCTTTCTTTCTCTCTGTTCTTTTTTCTTTCTCTCTCTCTTTCCCCTCTCTCTCTCTCTGTTCTTTCTTTCCCCTCTTTCTCTGTTCTTTCTTTCCCATCTTTCTTTCTCTCTGTTCTTTTTCTTTCTTTCTATCTCTGTTCTTTCCCCTTTCTTTTTCTCTTTCTTTCTCTCTCTTCTTTCTTTCCCCTTTCTTTCTTTCTCTCTGTTCTTTCTTTCCCCTTTCTTTCCCATCTTTCTTTCTCTCTCTGTTCTTTTTCTTTCTTTCTCTCTGTTCTTTCTTTCCCCTCTTTCTTTCTATCTCTCTGTTCTTTCTCTTTCTTTCTCTCTGTTCTTTCTTTCTTTCCCCTCTTTATTTCTGTTCTTTCTCTCTCTGTGTTCTTTCTTTCTCTTTCTTCTCTCTCTGTTCCTTTCTCTCTTTGTTCTTTCTTTTCCCTTCTTTCTTTCTCTCTCTCCCTCTGTTGTTTCTTAACCCTCTTTCTTTTTTTCTCTCTGTTCTTTTTTTCTGTCCCCTTTCTTTCTGTTTCTTTTTCTCTATCTCTCTGTTCTTTCTTTCCCCTTTCTTTCTTTCTCTCTGTTCTTTCCCCTCTTTTCTTTCTCTCTTTCTTTCTCTCTCTGTTCTTTCCCCTCTTTCTTTCTTTCTGTTTTCTTTCCCCTCTTTTTCTTTCTCTCTCTATTCTTTCTTTCTTTTTCTCTCTGTTCTTTCTTTGCCCCTCTGTCTTTCCTTCCCCTCTTTCTCTCTGTTCTTTCTTTCTCTCTCTGTTCTTTCTTTCCCATCTGTCTTTCTTTCTCTCTGTTCTTTCTTTCCCCTCTTTCTTTCTCTCTCCCTCTCTGTTCTTTCTTTCCCCTCTTTCTTTCTTTCTCTGTTCTTTCTTTCCCCTCTTTCTTTCTCCCTCCCTCTCTGTTCTTTCTTTCCCCTTTCTTTCTCCGTCTCTGTTCTTTCTTTCCCCTTTCTTTGTTTATTTCTTTCTCTCTCTACTTTCTCTGTTCTTTCTTGCTTTGCCCTCTTTCTTTCTCTTTCTCCTTTCTCTCTGTTTTCTTTTTCTCTCTCTGCTCTTTCTTTTACTCAGTACCAGTGTGCCCACAGTACCAGTCACTGTGCCCTCAGTACCAGTTAGTGTGATCACCAGTGCTAAATGGGTGTGGTTGGGGCGTGGACATGGGTGTGACTAGTTGGGAAATGGGTGTGGTCGGGGGCATGGCCTAAAATTTGCCGCAACCTTTGTCCCTCTTTCCCGTCTTCAAAAGTTGGGAGGTATGCCTGTTGGATGCCTATTGGCACAAACAGGCTCAGTGGACGAGCGGAGCAATGAGCAAGGATGTCAGGGGCTACACGCCGCGCCAGAGACATCAACATCGATCGGTGAGAGCAATTTTCTTATGATTGATCAAGCCCCAAGTAAGATGATACCTGCAGTGTAATCACTGCCAGGTATGCAGTCTTTATTTCAAAGCTTTGGGGATTTTATGAATAATTCAAGGAATGCTGTCAATTTGCCTGTCAGCCCTTTAGTTACTGGGTTGTCTGGGACTGACAGTGTTAATGTTTCTCAAGTCAGTGGAGTGCTTTATGATGCTATGGTTCCAGAAACCAGAGTTAATCCTCCAGCTGAGGTGAGAGAAAGTTTATTTTGTTCAGCAGCTCATACTGCAGCTTGGGTTAAACCTCCTCTCACTGAGAGGGAGGGGGAGATTAGAGCTCAGAGTAGCTCCAATTTATCTATACCTTAGATTTGTATGAAGGATTCACTGACTTGTGACGTCTCTCTTCTTGATTTGCATTTGTCAATAGCAGTGAAAGAAAAAATTTGGAGAGGTGATTATGCTGATTTATTTATTTTTGTTGCCTTCAGGCAGGGAATTAAAAAATAACAAGAAGGATGAGAAAGAGGATGATCGGAAACGTAGTGCTTTCAGGTCATTTCACAGTTGGCTCCAAGCGTTCTGTATTTTTGCTGCTGTTTTGGGTCAGCTGGTAACTGCTCAGGTCTATTCCAGCATTTAGATATAGTACTTGAAGCCTATAGGAACTTTGTAGGGTCTGCGTGGTGCACGTATGACATGTTTCGTCAGAAGATGGTGGTGCATCCCTCAATGAAAAGGGGGCAAATAGATGTTGGCCTGTGGATCAGTCTTATGAAACAGCACCGTGCTATAGCACCTAGGCAGACACAAGGGCAAAGTTTGTTTCGAAAAAGGAGTCTGCTTTGCCTTTAATGAAGGTCAATGTAAATGGATCAACAACTGTCGGTATAAACACGAGTGTTCATTTTGCGGGTTTCCACACTCCGTGGTTAAGTGTTTCAAAAATGCAAATCAGTCTGGACAGCAGCCTGGTGTAAAAAGCGGTGACTCCAGTGAAACTACGATGGGCACACATCGGGGCTCGGAACGGAAGTAGTGATGTTTTGGATTGCTGACTTTGATGGAATGGTCTGCGGGCGTCATGTCGCGTTTGGAGAGCCCCTGATGTGCCTAAACAGTGGAAACCCTCCACAAGTGACCCCATATTGGAAAATAGACCCCCCCAAGGAACTTATCTAGATCTGTGGTGAGCACTTTGAACCCCGAAGTGCTTCATAGAAGTTTATAACGTACAGCCGTAAAAATAAAAAATATATATATTTTTTTTTTAACAAAAATTATTTTTTTGCCCCCAATATTTTATTTTCACAAGGGTAAACAGGAGAAATTGGACCCCAAAAGTTGTTGTCCAATTTGTCCTGAGTACGCTGACACCTAATATGTGGGAGTAAACTGTATGGGCACACGTCGGGGCTCGGAAGGGAAGTAGTGACGTTTTGGATTGCAGACTTTGATGGAATGGTCTGCGGGCGTCATGTCGCATTTGGAGAGCCTCTGATGTGCCTAAACAAAGGAAACCCCCCACAAGTAACCCCATTTTGGAAAATAGACCCCACAATGAACTTATCTAGATGTGTGGTGAGCGCTATGAAGCCCCAAGTCCTTCACAGAAGTTTATAACGTACAGCAGTAAAAACAAAAAAAATATATATTTTTTTTTACAAAAATATTTTCGCCCCCAATTTTTTATTTTCCCAAGGGTAACAGAAGAAATTGGACCCCAAGAGTTATTGTGCAATTTGTCCTGAGTACGTTGATACCCCATATGTGGGGGTAAACTACTGTTTGGGAGCATGGCAAAGCTCAGAAGTGAAGGAGCACCGTTTGACTTTGTCAACACAGAATTGGCTGGAATTGAGATCAGACGCCATGTCACATTTGGAGAGCCCCTGATGTTTCTAAACAGTAGAAATCCCCCAATTCTAACTCCAACCCTAACCCCAACACACCCCAAAACCCTAGTCCCAACCCTAACCATAACCCTAACCACAAACCTAACCATAACACACCCCTAACCCTAATCCCAACCCTAACCCTAACTTTAGGCGCAACAATAACCCTAACTTTAGGTGCAACCCTAACCCTAATGGGAAAATGGAAATAAATACATTTTTTAAATTTTATTATTTTTCCCTAACTTTTGATTTACTATTTATAGCACGTTTTTATGTTTGGCAGCTGTCACGCTAAAAGACGCTTTTTATTGCAAAAAAATTGTTTTTGCATCACCACATTTTGAGAGCTATAATTTTTGCATATTTTTGCCCACAGAGTCATGTGAGGTCTTATTTTTTGCGGTACGAGTTGACGTTTTTATTGGTACCATTTTTAAGCACATTTTAAGACATTTTTTGATTGCTTTTTATTTTGATTTTTGGGAGGTTAGAATGAACGAAAATCAGCAATTCATGAATTTCTTTTGGGGGGGCGTTTATACTGCTCGCGTGTGGTAAAATTGATAAAGCAGTTTTATTCTTCGGGTTAGTACGATTACAGCGATACCTCATTTATATCTTTTTTTTATGTTTTGGCGCTTTTATACAATAAAAACAGTTTTATATAAAAAATAATTATTTTTGCATCGCTTTATTCTGCGAGCTATAACTTTTATATTTTTTCGCTGATGATGCTGTATGGCGGCTCGTTTTTTGCGGGACAAGATGACGTTTTCAGCGGTACCATGTTTATTTATATCGGTCTTTTTGATCGCGTGTTATTCCACTTTTTCTTCGGCGTATGATGATAAAGCATTGATTTTTTGCTTTGTTTTTTTTTTAAGGTGTTCACTTAAGGGGTTAACTAGTGGGACAGTTCTATAGGGCGGGTCGTTACAGACGCGGCAATACCAAATATGTGTACTTTTATTGATTTGTTTCTTTTATTTACAGGAAGAAATGAATTTATTGGGGAATTTCTTTTTTGGAAAAAAAATTTTTTACACTTGTTATTTTTTTTTTTTTAACTTTTTTACTTTGTCCCAGGGTGGGACATTACAGTATAGGGTCAGATTGCTGGTCTCACAGTGTGCACAGCACTCTGTGAGACCAGTGATCTCACAGGCAGTGCAGCAGGCTTCCTCAAGCGCCTGCTCTCAGCAGGCACTGAGGTAGCCGCCTCCCTGCAGGACCAGGCGGCCATCTTGGATCCGGGGTCCTGCAGGGTAGAGGCCTTCAGAACAACGCGGTCACATCGCGCTGTTCTGAGGGCCTCAGGGGAGCAGCATCAGTGACGTCAGAGGGAGTCCCCAGCTGACCTGAAGTGAACTGATTACTGTGGGAAACAATTAACCTTCCCAGCTAATCACTTCATCTCCTGTCAGCCGGGAGATGAGCTCATTTATTCGGGGGTTTACAGCGATGCTGCCAGCATTAGCAGCGGTCCCCGCTGTAAACCTGTTAACCCTTTCAGATGGATTGCAGCGTGGGACCTGACTGAGCGCTGGAGAGGTAAGAATATAGTTGCTTTATTATTATTTTTTACAGGAGAACAAGGGATTCAGAAGGATTACCAGTACAATAAAATATGGTCAAAAACTGTGTGTAATTTTTTTATTAAAATAATTTTTAATTAAAGTGTGTGTTTTTTTTAACCACTTAATACAATAGGATTAATAATGGATAGTTGTCCAATTAACGTTACATTATTAACCTGGCTTAAGGTCACCTTCCAATAGCAAGGTGGCCTTAACCCATTATTAACCCATTAGCCACCGCTACAGGGCAATGGGAATAGACAGGCTAAGTGCCAGAAAAGGCGCATCTAATAATAGATGTGCCTTTTCTGGGGTGGCTGAGGACAGATGTTAGTAGCCAAGGGGGGCACAAAAAATGGTCCCTTTCAGGGCTACTAATATCTGTCTTCAGTCGCTGGCTTTCCCTGTCTGGTGGAGAAAATACCGCGGGAGCCCACGCATTTTTTTTCAACGAATTTACACATTTAATTAACACATACATGTATGAAATTTTGCACACATACACTCATGTAATTGTTAGTGAAAACAATATATCAAACTACATGAAATGACATGGTTTACTGTATGTAAACTATGTGTCATTTCATGTCGGGTTCTGTAATGATTTTACAGAAGCCGGAAATTGAATTAGTGGCTATTATACTATGTACAAGTGTATGAACTATTAATATATAGTACAGACCAAAAGTTTGGACACACCTTCTCATTCAAAGATTTTTCTGTATTTTCATGACTATGAAAATTGTAGAATCACACTGAAGGCATCAAAACTATGAATTAACACATGTGGAATTATACATTACACTTTACAAAAAAGTGTGAAGCAACTGAAAATATGTCTTATATTCTAGGTTCTTCAAAGTAGCCACGTTTTGCTTTGATTACTGTTTTGCACGCAGAGAAGGTGAATGGCTGGACTTTACATGCCTAGTTCCCACCGTGAAGCATGGCGGAGGTGGTGTGATGGTGCTTTGCTGGGGATTTATTCAAAATTGAAGCGGTGAGCGGTCCAGCTCACCCGAAACCATCTCGATTGGGTTCATGTCTGGTGAGTGTGGAGGCCAGGTCATCTGGCGCAGCACCCAAACACTCTCCTTCTTGGTCAAATAGTCTTAACCAGTCTGGAGGTGTGTTTGGGGTCATTGTCCTGCTTAAAAATTAATGATGGTCCAACTAAACGCAAACCGTATGGAATAGCATGCTGCTGCAAGATGCTGTAGTAGCCATTCTGGTTCACTATGCCTTCAATTTTGAATAAATCCACAACAGTGTCACCAGCAAAGCACCCCCACATCATCACACCACCTCCTCCATGCTTCACGGTGGGAACCAGGCATGTAGAATCCATCCGTTCACCTTTTCTGCGTGCAAAGCTGTAATCAAAGCAAAAGGTGGCTACTTTGAAGAACCTAGAATATAAGACATATTTTCAGTTGTTTCACACTTTTTTGTAAAGTGTAATGTATAATTCCACATGTGTTAATTCATAGTTTTGATGCCTTCAGTGTGATTCTACAATTTTCATAGTCATGAAAATACAGAAAAATCTTTGAATGAGAAGGTGTATATATATATATATATATATATATATTTATATGTCACAATGACATGTATATATATATATAGATGTATTCTATGTGTATATATCTATTCTTTCTTTTGTGATTTAAAAACTGTCATTGGGATCCATTATATGTCGGTTTTGCAAGCCAGCGAGAAAATCTCGCCGTACGGATGCCATACGGATGACACACAGTTATTTTGATGCAAGGAAATCACATCCTCGCACTGCACACGGACGACATACGGATCATTGTTCAGGGGCTATTCTGCGTATTACGGCCGTATAATATGGTCCGATTTTTATACGTTGTGTTTGACCCCGGCCTTACATGAAGTACAATATGCCACGAGGAAACAGTCTCCGAATCGCCAAGATCCATTGAAGCGTTCCAAAGTTACAACCTCATATAGGAACAGTGGTTAGAATTGTAAAAATTGTCCTGGTCATTAACATGCAAACCACACTTGGGGTTAAGGTGTTAAAGAAAGGCTAAAATTCAGAAACAGTAGCTGCCTAGTAGGAGGGCAAGGTACAGAATTTAACTGTACAAGAGTACCTCAGGGTTCACCCACAGATTTAGGGTCTACAAAAGGAATGCCCCCTATTCCTGGGAGTTAGTGGGAAAATTGTGCGGGAATTTCTGCACCCACTGCTGGATCAAAGAAGCCTCACCCAGCCACTAATATTTGACAGTTAGGAAGGTGGGATCCCAGTACTTATGAAACTGATGGTGCTCATATCGCACCAGGTCAACATATCCCCGGTGAGGTTCCCCAAACTGCAAAGAAGGGAAGAAAGCAAAAAAGGTGCAGAGTATTCTCCAAGAGGGGAATACGAAAAGGACACAATTTAACATTGTGAAACCTGGCCTTTGCATTAAGGACTGATCCAAAGGGTATCACAGGTCCATAAATTGATAAAATTTGGATTTACATTGTTGACACAACACACTTTTATAATCTGATGTACTCTGCACCACTCTAGATAATTCCTTGCGGGGTGCAGTTTCCAAAAAAATAGGGTCACTTGTGGGTTTCCACTGTTTACACACATCATGATAATGTGTGCAAACTGTAAAGCGCTGCGGAATATGTTAGCGATATATAACATAAAGATTATTATTATTATCAGGGATTCTCTAAACACAACATAAGCCTGCAGACTATTCAATCAAAATCTGTGCTCCAAAACATCACTTGTTCCTTTTGGAGCTTTGCAGTGTGTCCAAACAGTAGTTTTCCGACACATAAGCGATATCCGCGCACTCAGAATTTGCACAGCAAATTTTGGGGTCGATTTTCTCTTGCCACCATTGGGAAAATGAAAACATTTGAGGCAAAAGCATCATTTGTGGGAAAAAAATATTTCTTTTTCATGGTTTAAAGTTGTAAAATTCTGTGAAGCATCTGTGGGTTCAAGGAGCTCACCATTCAGGTAAACACATTTCCTGATGGGTGTGGTTTCCAAAATTGGGTAATATGTGGGTATTTCCACTGTTTAGACACATCAGGGGCTTTCCAAACGCAACATGGCACCAGTTCTCGATTGCAGCCAATTTTGTGATCAAACGGTGCTCCTTCCCTTTCAAGCCCTGCTGTGTTCACAAAGTTTTCCCACACATATGGCGTACCTGTGTAATCGGGAGAAATAGCACAACAAATTTTGGGGTCCATATTCTCCAGTTACCCTTGTGTAAATAAAAAAAACTTGTGGCTAAAATAACATTTTTGTGAATAAAAGTAAAATATTCATTTTTTTTTTCCACATTGTTTTAATTCCTTTGAAGTACCTGAAGGGTTAAAAATCTTCTTGAATGTGCTTTTGAACAACTTGAGGGGTGCAGTTTTTAGAATGGTGTCACTTTTGAGTATTTTCTGTTATGCTGATGCAAAGAACACATGCGGTAAATGTTAACTACCGTATTTTGCGGATTATAAGACACACCCCAAATTTTGAGGAGAAAAATATGAAAAAAAACTTTTTTTTAATAAAATGGTGGTGCTTCTTATAATCCATGCATCTTATTGCTTGCCGGGGGTAGTGGCTGCAGTGAAGCAGGTTCCCAGGGTCGCTGCTGGAGGAGGCAAGAGTGGAGCGTAGCTGCAGGCTGGGACAAGGGGGTGTTCCGATGTGCACCGCTTCGGGTGTGCGGTGGCTCTGCCAAAATTTTGTGACAGCCCAGAGCTCCCACACTTACAGTGGGGAAAAAAGTATTTAGAAAGCAACCAATTGTGCAAGTTCTCCCACTTAAAAAGATGAGAGAGGCCTGTAATTGACATCACAGGTAGACCACATCTATGAGAGTCAAAATGAGAAACCAAATCCAAAAAATCACCTTGGCTGATTTGGCAAGATTTATTTTACAAATTATGGTGGAAAAAATGTATTTGGTCACCTAAAAACATACAAGATTTCTGGCTCTCACAGACCTGTAACAACTTTTTTAACAGGCTCCTCTGACCTCCACTCATTACCTATAGTAATGGCACCTGTTTGAACTTGTTATCAGTATAAAAGACACCTGGCCACAACCTGAAACAGTCACACTCCAAACTCCACTATGCTGAAGACCAAAGAGCTGTCTAAGGACATCAGAAACAAAATTGTAGCCCTGCACCAGGCTGAGGAGACTGAATCTGCAATAGGCAAGCAGCTTGGTGTGATGAAATCAACTGCGGGAGCAATAATAAGAAAATGGAAGACATACAAGACCACTGATAATATCCCTCGATCTGGGGCTCCATGCAATATCTCACCCCGTGGGATGAAAATGATCACAAGAACGGTGAGCAAAAATCCCAGAACCACATGGGGGGACCTAGTGAATGACCTGCATAGAGCTGGGACCACCCTAACAAAGGTTACCATCAGTAACACACTACGCCGCCAGGGACTCAGATCCTGCAGTGCCAGACGTGTCCCTTGCTTAAGTCAGTACATGTCCGGGCCAGTCTGAAGATTGCTAGACAGCATATGGATTATCCAGAAGAGTATTGGAACAATGTTATATGGTCTGATGAAACCAAAGTAGAACTGTTTGGTAGAAACAAAACTCGTGTTTGGAGGAGACAGAATGCTGAGTTGCATCCTAAGAACACCATACCTACTGTGAAGCATGGGGGTGGCAATATCATGTTTTGGGGCTGTTTCTCTGCAAAGGGACCAGGACAACTTATCCGTGTACATGAAAGAATGAATGGGGCCATGTATCGTGAGATTTTGAGTGCAAATCTCCTTCCATCAACAAGGCCTTTGAAGATGAAACATGGATGGGTCTTTCAGCGTGATAATGATCCCATGCACACCACCAGGGCAACGAAAAAGTGGCTTCGTAAGCAGCATATGAAGGTCCTGGAGTGGCCCAGCCAGTCTCCAGATTTCAACTCCATAGAAAACCTTTGGAGGGATTTGAAAGTCCGTGTTGCCCAGCGACAAAATATTGCTGCTCTAAAGGAGATTTGCATGGAGGAATGGGCCAACATACCACAAACAGGGTGTGGCAACCTTGTGAAGACTTACAGAAAACATTTGACCTCTTGTCATTGCCAACAAAGGATTTATAACAAAATATTGAGATGAACTTTTGTTAATGACCAAATACTTATTTTCCACCGTAATTTGCAAAATAAATCTTTTAAAATCAGACAAGGTGATTTTCTGGATTTGTTTTCTAATTTTGACTCTCATAGTTGTGGTCTACCTATGATGTCAATTACAGGCCTCTCTCATCTTTTTAAATGGGAGAACTTGCACAATTGGTGTTTGACTAAATACTTTTTCTCCTCACTGTACATGGTTAACTGTGCGGTGGACTCCGGGAAAGTGGCATGCGCAGATACAGATGTTGGCACCAAGATCTCGGGAGATTAAAGTCTTACTTTTCCTTCTAAACACCCTCTGGGTAGTTTCTCGCTTATCAATATCTCCTACTGTAATTGTCTGTTATACAATTAGGCCCACAGGACTGCTGGAATGCTTAAGGATAGGGGCCAAAACAATTACATTACCGTTAGGAGTGTCAAGGTAGGACTGTTCACTGCCAATGATTCTAGGGTTTTTACTTTGTGCACTCACTCCCCATATCGAGACAGGTCCAATTCACTTAATTCAAGGCCTAAAATGATAACTTTTGATGGCGTTAGCATTGATTTCCTTAGGTTCAACAGCCAACCTAATTCATCTAGGATGGCTCTTACCCTTGTAAGCTGAAAGCTGCAGTATTCTACTGAGCTGCCTACCACCAGGAAAACATCCAAGTATGGAATTATTAGAGTATCCTGTCATTCACTGTCATTTCCATTATGATTTTTGTAAATACTCTCTGAGCCATGGACAGACCAAAGAGCAAGGTCCTGAACTGGAAATGTCTAATACTTTTGTTTATGGATAGGGCTACTCAAACTTTTGATGAGGAATTTGTACAACCCTCTCAAATTGACGATGGTTTTGAAGGTGCCATCTGTCTTAATTATTAAGAAAACGGGGGAATAGAATCCCCCTTCCTCCTTCTACTGGCACCTCCATGAGGACTTGTTTCTGAACTAAATATAAAACCTCTGCTTTAAGGGCTAACAGCTCCACACAAGACTTCCAGACAGATGTTACAGTGAAGATTCATGGATGGACAGGCCAAAGATTCCAATCTCAGTCTTGTTTTCACTATCCCTAGAATCCAGCCATTGGGTAACATTTTTCCTCAGGCAGGGAAGAAGAGGGAATGCCTTCCTCCTATCCAGGTAATGGCATCACTGGGAAGACTTTTTTCCCTTTTGTTGAAGGACTCCATACATAAAATCTATTTTTTGCTCTTTGGTAATCCCATTTTTCTTGATCCCTAGGTCTTCTCCGGCAGTATTTTCTTTTATGAAAGGATCTTCTGTACTTCCGGATAGACAAACTTGGGAATCCCTTATTTTTATCACTTTTGTCCAGGATGTCATCCAGAACTTGACCAAAAAGTAACTCCCTGTCAACTGGAATTTAACATTGCTTGGTCTTAGACTGGAAATCCCCCGGACAGAATGTTAGCCATAGTGCAAAACCAGCAATGTTAAGAGAGGCTCGCTGACCTGTCCGCCGGCCTCAACAAGTCTGCTGAGGCGTCTGCAAGAAAGGCTGCTGCTCCCGGTATCAATGATAGACTGGCCAGGATGTTTTCCCTTGGGATATTATATTTTAGTTAACTTTCCAGTTATTCCAACCCGATCATCATAGACCTGGCTGTACATGTTGCCCAGACACCTGGCTTCCAGGCACCCGTCGAGGCATCCCAGGTGTCTTAAGTAATCTACCACCGCCTTTCTATCCAGAGGGTCTTTCAGGATACCCATATCTTAAAAAGGCAATGTAGATTTTCTGGACCTTTTGCCTACTGCTATGTCAATTTTTCGGATCTTATTCCACAGGGCTCCTTCTCTTAGAAGATGAGGGTGGTGAACCCTTTTTTCTCTCTGGTCTTTACATTCCCTCTTAATGAGAGCTTGAATCTTCCCATTAATTGGGAATTTGTAACTTTTTTGCTCCAATCCACCAAACATAAAATCCTGTATTTACTTGTGAGGTCTTAGCACCCAAGTTGGCCTTTAAAACCATAAGCATTCTGTGTCTCCTATACGAAAGCAAGGCCTACTCCTTGTACCACTGTCAGAGGAGGAAGAAGAATCAGATCCACATTAACCTTCTGACTTCATAGATTCATTTGAATCAGTTGATAATATGGACCTCTTTCTTCCCTTCCCATCACTTTCCTTAAGAATAAGAAACTTAAGAGAATCATTAACTTCTGATCTGATAACCAATATGAAATACCTGGCAAAATTGGGGTTTATTTTCAGAGGGTTTTTAGATACATGCTAAGCAGAATCTTTTCTGCAATGAGTCAGGTAACGTTCCCCTGAAAAGTGCATACATTTTGAAGTTTTGTGTTACATTTCCTAGTCCTTTCCTAGTAATAACCGTAAATGACAAGAAAAAAAGGACCTAATTAACATGGTGAACTTTCAAAGATCACTCACCCTTCCTGACGTTTAAGTAGATTTATCTGGTTTGGAGACTGGACAAAATCACACGTTTGTTCTCCTCTAGAGAGGGTGGATTCAAGATCCACTCAGCTTTTCTGTCTGGCCTTAGCGTCGTTTGTCACTCGTGCAACTGCTACTGCTGCGCCCACTCGGACGCTGCTGCTCTTACTCCAAAATCACCAAGGGAAGGAGAGCTGGAGTAAACATGCTCTTTTGGAGGTCAGACCCCATTGTAAATGAGGGACCAGTCACAGCAACTTCTCCATGTATGACTCCTCCTGACTCCCCAGAAGTGAAGTTAACACTTGTGGGTCATTATGCTTGTCATCACGGTGCATCATTCCCAGTGCACCCTGCGCATGCACTGACCCGGGATGACGCAGCGTCCGGCAGACATCTAGAAAGTCTCTTCAGCTCGCATCCGCACGAGCCCCCATGGTAACAGAAGTGGTGCATCCAGGACCCTACACCGCCACTTCAGGAAAGGAGCCGTTCTTCCAGACAACCTGGCTTGGCACATTCTTATCCTGATCCTTTTCCGCTCCTGATGCCTTCAGTTTTAAGTTCTATGACATGAGTCACTACAGTAAATATAGGTCCCAGAGGTGGAGAAGAAAAACTACAATAACATAATAAAAATATGTATTACTTACCGAATAAGTAACGGCAGGTCAAAGAATCTGAGGTCAGGTCCAGGAAATGGCACAGTACGACAAAGGGAAGTCAGAGACGAAATCCAATATGCGAGCCGAGGTCAAGAAAGCCACAGAGACAAAACAGTTTACAGGGAGCAGGCACAAGAGAAGTCAGGTCACAAGCAAAGGGTCTGAGTCCGGACAGAGAATCAAGTCAAGCTAGGTCAGGCACAGAGGGATCAATGTTACACAGGCAACAGCAGTACAATTGAAACTGGGTGGAGGAGCTAGCCTGCTTAAGTAGAAGACTAATAAGGGAAAGTGAACACATGACAGCAACACAGACCCAGCACAACCAATACACAAAGAAACACATCAGACAGGAACAGAGTGGAGATCGTGATAGGTTCCCTCAAGGACAAGAAACCAACTGATGCGGGGGAGAGGTTATGCCCTTTTATTCAGTAGATTTTCCTGTCTTTCATGGACGGATCTGGTCTCTTGTGTGGTGCTGTCATGGAGTAAAGTAAAAAAAAGAAAAAATACCACGAACCTCCCCATAATTTGATATTTACGAGGTCAGAAAAACATTTTATTTCAAAAGAAGCATTTGTACTATTCACAAATAAATAATCACTTCCACCGCCAGGTACATTTTTATTGCATAGTAATCCGCAAGATGTCTATTCAGAAATGATCTACTGATATATTAAAGGAATTCTGTTGCAGCCCATGAGTTTGGACCACCAAACAATATCCAGAAGGAATAGGCTGTTGGAATTATTCGGAGTTCCCGGTCAATGGAAATCTATAACAGTTTAAGCAAACATTTAAAATAAAAAATTTTATTTCCATGGTTTGCGATACAATTACATTTTAAAGTTAGCAGTTTACAGAGTGAATGCTGGGACCTACTGATCCATCTGTGTGGTTTCATATCTACGTTTGGGGCATATTTCATATGGCTTTTGGTCAGCAGCTGCAATGGAACACATCAGAAACCTGTATGGCTATAGTCTACCCATAAGCTAATGGATATTTAACACCCTTTATATCTTAGACGTATCCATATGGCCAGGTTGCCTGGCACTTACTGACCTTGGATACGTCTGGATGTAGGGATACCTCTAGGTGACTGTGCGCGATTGCTGCCTGGTGTCATTTGACTCTTATAGCTGGCACCCGGCTCTCCATTCCAGGAGCGGTGACCACACCGCTCTCGGCACTCTAACTCCCTAAATGCTGTGATTGCAGCATTTAGCAAGCAGGAAAAGGAAAGAAAAGCCCCTCTGCCCTTGGATCGGAGAAACTGCAATGTCAATGTGGGGTCCCAATCATTGCCATAAAGACATCCAGGTCACCAGGCACTAGGAAATTAGTTAGGTCATGTGAAGTACATGATCCAACTAACTTGTGTCTGGCGGCAAGCCTGTCTATAAGGTGTAGCAATACTCCTGCATTGCTAGACCTTATAACTGCGATCAGACTGCAGAAAGTGAAAGTCCCATAGTGGGATGAAGTAAAAAAGTGAATAAAGTGAAAAAGGAAAAAAAAAATTTATAAGTATATATAAATCACAAAATGGAAAAATATATATTTTACCCATATAAAATAAAAAAGTACATACACCCACTAGATAATCCATTCAGTGAACACCGTAAAAAATAAATAAAAATGAGGCAAAACAACAAAGCTTTATCATCTACCGATGAACAGTGGAAAAAAATGTGATCAAAAAGACAAATTTAAATAAAAATGGTATTGCTGAAAACGTCCTCTTGTCCCACAACAACAGGCCACCTTACAGCTTCAGTCAAATATAAGTTATAGCTCTCAGAATAACATGACAATGAAAATTGTAAATTCACACTGAAGGCATCAAAACTATAAATTAACACATGTGGAATTATATACTTCACAAAAAAGTGTGTAACCACTGAAATTATGTCTTATATTCTTGGTTCTTCAAAGTAGCCACCTTTGCTTTGCTGACTGCTTTGCACACTCTTGGCATTCTCTTGATGATCTTTCAAGAGTTAGTCACCGTAAATGGTTTTCACTTCACAGATGTGCCCTGTCAGGTTTAATAAGTGGGATTTCTGGCCTTATAACTAGGGTTGGGACCATCAGTTGTGTTGTGCAGAAGTCTGGTGGATACACAGCTGATAGTCCTACTGAATAGACTGTTAGAATTTGTATTATGGCAAGAAAAAAGCAGCTAAGCAAAGAAAAACGAGTGGCCATCATTACTTTAAGAAATGAAGGTCAGTCAGTCCGAAAAATTGGGAAAACTTTGAAAGTGTCCCCAAGTGCAGTTGCAAAAACCATCAAGCACTACAAAGAAACTGGCTCACCTGAGGACCGCCCCAGGAAAGGAAGACCTAGAGTCTGCCTCTGAGGATAAGTTTATTCGAGTCAACAGCCTCAGAAATCGCAGGTTTACAGCAGCTTAGATTAGAGACCAGGTCAATGCCACACAGAGTTATAGCAGTAGACACATCTTTACAACAACTGTTAAGAGGAGACTTTGTGCAGCAGGCCTTCATGGTAAAATAGTTGCTAGGAAACCACTGCTAAGGACAGTCCACAAGCAGAAAAGACTTGTTTGGGCTAAAGAACACAAGGAATGGACATTAGACCAGTGGAAATCTGTACTTTGGTCTGATGAGTCCAAATTTGAGATCTTTGGTTCTAACCACCGTGTCTTTGTGCGATGTAGAAAAGGTGAACGGATGGACTCTTGGTATGTTTCGGTAGCTGAGGAGAAATAGCAAGAATAGCCAAAGTAGCAATACACCAGAGAGGCTGGAAACTACTGGGTTGCAGAACTCTAAACTAACCGCAACACTAGAAGTAGCCATGGAGCGTACCTACGGTGATTCTAGACGCCTCGTCACAGCCGGAGAGATAGCTACACCTAAAGACAGAAAGATGAAAGCTATCTGCCCCATAGCAGAACCCCCAAAGAAATAGGAAGCCCCCAAACATGTAATGGCGGTTAGACAAGAAGAAAATACGAACACAGATAAAAAATAGAATGAGCAAACGCTGGGGCCCAATACTGTCTAGATAGAAAAGTATAGGAAAGAATTCTGACTGCAACCCAAAAAACCCTGACAAAAATACCAACACTTCTGATTAACAAAAAACCTGAGATCACACGATCTCTACCACCTAAATCAGATCTCTGGTGTAACACACAGCAATTCAGCAAATAAAAAGTGACACAGGAACAGAGCAAAAGTGCAAACAAAACTGAGCACAAATGCAGCGCCAGGCCCCAAAAGGGGACCAGGCTGAAGTCCACTGCTAGGCAGAAAACCAGCAAGGAAGATCCAACCAGAGGAAAAAAAACACAGCAAGTCACTTATCTGAATGGAAGCAGGAATGCAAGCTGAGCTCCAACCAAGAACTGGAAGAACAATTGATTACCGGCAAGGCTGATGGGAGTTCAGGTCACTTATATCAGACCATTCGGACCCAGCTGAAAGCCATTCAGCAATTGGTTCATTACCCTCAGCAACCAACGGAGGGAGCCCCAGCTCCGAAGTTGCCTCCAACGTGTCCACAACAGACTCTACATGCCTGGTTCCCACCGTGAAGCAAGAAGGAGGAGGTGTGATGGTGTGGGGGTGCTTTGCTGGTGACACTGTTGGGGATTTATTCAAAATTGAAGGCATACTGAATCAGCAGGTCAGTCACCAGATCTGAACCCAATCGAGATGGTTTGGGGTGAGCTGGAACGCAGAGTGAAGGCAAAAGGGCCAACAAGTGCTAAGCATCTCTGGGAACTCCTTCAAGATTGTTGGAAGACCATTTCCGGTGACTACCTCTTGAAGCTCATCAAGAGAATGCCAAGAGTGTGCAAAGCAGTCATCAAAGCAAAAGGTGGCTACTTTGAAAAACCTAGAATAGAAGACATAATTTCAGTTGTTACACACTGTTTTGTTAAGTATATAATTCCACATGTGTTAATTCATAGTTTTGAGGCCTTCAGTGTGAATTTACAATTCTCATAGTCATGAAAATACAGAAAAATCTTTAAGTGGAGTGTGTCCAAACTTTTGGTCTGTACTGTGTATAAATATATATATATATATATATATATGAATATATATATATATATATATATATATATATAACACACACACTGCTCAAAAAATAAAGGAAACACTCAAATAACACATCCTAGATCTGAATGAATGAAATATTCTCATTGAATACTTTGTTCTGTACAAATTAGAATGTGCTGACAACGACAATCACACAAAAATCATCAATGGAAATCAAATTTATTAACCAATGGAGGCCTGGATTTGAAGTCACACCCAAAACTAAAGTGGAATGTAATGTCCTTAAAACAAGTCAAAATGATGCTCAGTAGTGTGTGTGGCCTCCACGTGCCTGTATGACCTCCCTGTGCCTGTATGACCTCCCTACAATGCCTGGGCATGCTCCTGATGAGGCGGCGGATGGTCTCCTGATGGATCTCCTCCCAGACCTGGACTAAAGCATCCGCCAACTCCTGGACAGTCTGTGGTGCAACGTGACAGAGGATGGAGCGAGACATGATGTCCCAGATGTGCTCAATCGGATTCAGGTCTGGGGAATGGGTGTGCCAGTCCAAAGCTTCAATGCCTTCATCTTGCAGGAACTGCTGATACACTCCAGCCACATGAGGTCTGGCATTGTCCTGCATTAGGGGGAACCCATGGCCAACAGCACCAGCCTATGGTCTCACAAGGGGTCTAAGGATCTCATCTCGGTACCTAATGGCAGTCAGGCTACCTCTGGCGAGCACATGGAAGGCTGTGTGGCCCTCCAAAGAAATGCCACCCCATACCATTACTGACCCACTGCAGGCAGCAGATCACTCTGCACGGTGTCTCCAGACTCTGTCACATGTGCTCAGTGTGAACCGGCTTTCATCTGTGAAGAGCATAGGGCGCCAGTGGTGAATTTTCCAATCCTGGTGTTCTGTGGCAAATGCCAAGCATCCTCCACGGTGTTGGGCTGAGAGCACAACCCGCATCTGTGGACGTCGGGCACTCAGACTATCCTCATGGAGTCGGTTTCTAACCGTTTGTGCAGACACATGCACATTTGTGGCCTGCTGGAGGTCATTTTGCAGGGCTCTAGCAGTGCTCCTCCTGTTTCTCCTTGCACAAAGGCTAAGTAGCAATCCTGCTGCTGGTTGTTGCCCTCCTACGGCCCCGTCCACGTCTCCTGATATACTGGCCTGTCTCCTGTTAGTGCCTCCAGGCTCTGGAAACTACGCTGACAGACACAGCAAACCTTCTTGCCACAGCTCGCATTGAAGTGCCATCCTGTTTAAGCTGCACTACCTGAGTTAATTTTGTGGGTTGTAGAGTCCGTCTCATGCTACCACGAGTGTGAAAGCACAACCAACATTCAAAAGTGACCAAAACATCAGCCAGAAAGCATTGGTAATGAGATGTGGTCTGTGGTCCCCACCTGCAGAAGCACTCCTTTATTGAGTGTGTCTTGATAATGGCCAACAATTTCCATCTGTTGTCTATTCCATTTGCACAACACCATGTGAAATTGATTGTCAATCAGTGTTGCTTCCTAAGTGGACAGTTTGATTTCACAGAAGTTTGATTGACTTGGAGTTATATTCTGTTGTGTGTGTTCCCTTTATTTTTTTGAGCAGTATATATACAGTACAGACCAAAAGTTTGGACACCTTCTCATTTAACCCCTCTCTGACATCTGACGTACTATCCCGTCCATAAAACCTGTGACAATCTGACCACGGACGGGATAGTACGTCATAGCGATCAGCTGCGCTCCTGGGGGGAGTGCAGCTGATCGCCGCCGAGTGTCAGCTGATTATCACAGCTGACACCCGTGACATTAACCCCTTGCACACCGCGATCAAACATGATCGCGGTGTACTGGGGGCACAGGGGAGGATCGCGCAGGGTGGGGGCTCCCTGCGCGCCCCCCTGAGACCCTCAGAACAGCGCGATGTGATCGCGCTGTTCTGAGGGCTTCCTCCCTCCCAGGACCCGGATCCAAGATGGCGCCGGGGTCCTGTAGGGAGGCGGCTTCCTCAGTGCCTGCCGAGAGCAGGCACTGAGAAGCCTGCAGCGCTGCCTGTGCACACTGTGAGACCAGCGATCTGACATTTTACAGTGATGTCCCACCCTGGGACAATGTAAAAAAGTAAAAAAAAATAAAAATAAACGTGTAAAAAAAAAAATTCCAAAATAAATAAAAAAAAAAATAAAATATTCCCCAATAAATTCATTTCTTCCTGTAAATAAAAAAAATAAAACAATAAAAGTACACATATTTGGTATTGCCGCGTCCGTAACGACCCCCCCCTATAAAACTGTCCCACTAGTTAACCCCTTTTGTGAACCCCTTAAAAAAAATAAATAAAAACAAAGCAAAATATCAGTGCTTTATCATCATACCGCTGAACAAAAAGTGGAATAACACGCGATCAAAAAGACCGATATAAACATAGTACCGCTGAAAACGTCATCTTGTCCCGCAAAAAACGAGCCATCACACAGCATCATCAGCGAAAAAATAAAAAAGTTATAGCTCGCAGAATAAAGCGATGCAAAAATAATTATTTTTTATATAAAATTGTTTTTATTCTATAAAAGCGCCAAAACATAAAAAAATGATATAAATGAGGTATCGCCGTAATCGTACTGACCCGAAGAATAAAACTGCTTTATCAATTTTACCACACGCGGAACAATAAAAACGCCTCCCCCAAAAGAAATTCATGAATTGCTGATTTTTGTTCATTCTAACCTCCCAAAAATCGAAATAAAAAGCGATCAAAAAATGTCACATGCTCAAAAATAGTACCAATAAAAACGTCAACTCGTACTGCAAAAAATAAGACCTCACATGACTCTGTGGGCCAAAATATGCAAAAATTATAGCTCTCAAAATGTGGTGATGCAAAAACTATTTTTTGCAATAAAAAGCGTCTTTTAGCGTGACAGCTGCCAATCATAAAAACCCGCTATAAATAGTAAATCAAACCCCCCTTTGTCACCCCCTTAGTTAGGGAAAAATAATAAAATTACAAAAATGTATTTATTTCCATTTTCCCATTAGGGTTATGGTTAAGGTTAGGGTTGCGGCTAATGTTAGGGTTGGTGCTAAAGTTAGTATTAGGGTTATGGTTGGGATTAGGGATAGGGGTGTGTTAGGGTTAGGTTTGTGGTTAGGGTTGGGACTAGGGTTAGGGGTGTGTTGGGGTTGGAGTTAGAATTGAGGGGTTTCCGCTGTTTAGGCGCATCAGGGGCTCTCCAAATGCGACATGACGCCCCCAGACCATTCCATCAAAGTCTGCAATCCAAAACGTCACTACTTCCCTTCCGAGCCCCAACGTGTACCCATACAGTAGTTTTCTCCCACATATTGGGTATCAGCGTACTCAGGACAAATTGGACAACAACTTTTGGGGTCCAATTTCTCCTGTTACCCTTGTGAAAATAAAATATTGGGGGCGAAAAAATCATTTTTGTAAAAAAAAAAAAAAAAATTTTATTTTACGGCTGTACGTTATAAACTTCTGTGAAGCACTTGGGGGTTCAAAGTGCTCACCACACATCTAGATAAGTTCCTTGAGGGGTCTAGTTTCCAAAATGGTGTCATTTGTGGGGGGTTTCCACTGTTTAGGCAGATCAGAAGCTCTCCAAACACGACATGGCATCCAGCCAATTCTGCGTTGAAAAAGTCAAACGGCACTCCTTCCCTTCCAAACTCTGCCATGCACCCAAACAGTGGTTTACCCCCACATATGGGGTATCAGCGTACTCAGGACAAATTGCACAATAACTTTTGGAGTCTTGTTACCCTTGGGAAAATAAAAATTGGGGTGAAAAGATCATTTTTGTGGAAAAAATATGATTTTTTAATTTTACTCTCCACTCTCCAAATGCAACATGGCGTCCAATCTCAATTCCAGCCAATTTTGGTTGGAAAAAGTCAAATGGTGCTCCTTCCATTCCGAGCTCTGCCATGCGCCCAAACAGTGGTTCCCCCCCACATATTGGGTATCAGCGTACTCAGGACAAATTGGACAACAACTTTTGTGGTCCAATTTCTCCTGTTACCCTTGGGAAAATAAAAAATTAGTGACTAAAAATAATTTTTGTGGGAAAAAAATAGGATTTTTTATTTTCATGCCCGGGCATTATAAACTTGTGTGAAGCACTTGGGGGTTCAAAGTGCTCAACAAAGCTATAGATAAGTTCCTTAGGGGGTCTAGTTTCCAAAATGTGGTCACTTGTGGGGGTTTCTACTGTTTAGGCTCATCTGGGGCACTGCAAACGGAACATGACCCCCATCAACGTCTGCATTCCAAAACGTTACTACTAACTTTCCAAGCCCTGCCGTGCGCCCAAACAGTTTCCCCCCCCCCACATATTGGGTATCAGCGTACTCAGGACAAATTAGCCAACAACTTTTGGGGTCCAATTTCCTTGGGAAAAATCAAAAATTTGGGACTAAAAATCATTTTTGTGGAAAATTGTTTTTTTTTTTTTTCACACCCAGGCATTATAAACTTTTGTGAAACACTTGGGGATTCAAAGTGCTCACAACAGATCTAGATAAGTTCCTTAGGGGGTCTAGTTTCCAAAATGGTGTCACTTGTGGGGGGTTTCCACTGTTTAGGTGCATCAGGGGCTCTCCAAACGCGACATGGCGTCCGATCTCAATTTCAGCCAATTTTAGTTTGAAAAAGTCAAACGGCGCTCCTTCCCTTATGAGCTCTGCTGTGCACATAGACAGTGGTTTTCCCCCACTTATGGGGTATTGGCGTACTCAGGAGAAATTGCACAACAACTTTATCTGTCCATTTTCTTCTTTACCCTTGTGAAAATAAAAAAAAAGTTTGTAAAAGATCATTTTTGTGGCTAAAAAGTTAAATATTCATTTTTTCCTTCCACGTTGCTTCAGCTCCTGTGAAGCACCTGAAGGGTTAATAAACTTTTTGAATGTGGTTTTGAGTACCTTGAGGGGTGCAGTTTTTAGAATAGTGTCACTTTTGGGTATTTTCTGCTATATAGACCCCTCAAAGTGACTTCAAATATGAGGTGGTCCCTAATAAAATGGCTTTGTAAATTTTGTTGTAAAAATGAGAAATCGCTGGTCAACTTTTAACCCTTATAATTTCCTAAGAAAAAAAAATTTTGATTCCAAAATTGTGCTGATGTTAAAGTAGACATGTGGAAAATGTTATTTCTTAACTATTTTGTGTGACATATTTTTCTGTTTTAAGGGAATAAAAATTCAAAGTTTGAAAATTGCAAAATTTTCAAAATTTTCGCATATTTGCATTTTTTTCAAAAATAAACGCAAGTTATATCGAAGAAATTTTACCAATAACGTGAAGTACAATATGTCACGAGAAAACAATCTCAGAATCGCGCAGGTCCGTTGTAGCGTTCCAGAGTTATAACTTCATAAAGAGACAGTGGTCAGAATTGTAAAAATTGGCCCGGTCATTAACGTGCAAACCACCCTTGGGGGTGAAGGGGTTAAAGATACTTCTGTATTTTCATGACTAGGAAAATTGTAAATTCACACTGAAGGCATCAAAACTATGAATTAACACATGTGGAATTATATACTTAACAAAAAAGTGTGTAACAACTAAAATTATGTCTTATATTCTAGGTTCTTCAAAGTAGCCACCTTTTGCTTTGATGACTGCTTTGCAAACTCTTGGCATTCTCTTGATGAGCTTCAAGAGGCAGTCACCGGAAATGGTCTTCCAACAATCTTGAAGGAGTTCCCAGAGATGCTTAGCACTTGTTGCCCTTTTGCCTTCACTCTGCTTTCCAGCTCACCCCAAACCATCTTGATTGGGTTCAGGTCTGGTGACTGTGGAGGCCAGGTCATCTGGCGAAGCACCCTATCACTCTCCTCCTTGGTCAAATAGCCCTTACACAGCCTGGAGGTGCGTTTGGGGTCATTGTCCTGTTGAAAAATAAATGATGGTCCAACTGAACGCAAACCGGATGGAATAGCATGCCGCTGCAAGATGCTGTGGTAGCCATGCTGGTTCAGCATGCCTTCAATTTTGAATAAATCCCCAACAGTGTCACCAGCAAAGCACCCCCACACCATCACACCTCCTCCTCCATGCTTCACGGTGGGAACCAGGCATGTAGAGTCCATCCGTTCACCTTTTCTGCGTCGCACAAAGACACGGTGGTTGGAACCAAAGATCTCAAATTTGGACTCATCAGACCAAAGCACAGATTTCCACTGGTCTAATGTCCATTCCTTGTGTTCTTTAGCTCAAACAAGTCTCTTCTGCTTGTTGCCTGTCCCTAGCAGTGGTTTCCTAGCAGCTATTTTACCATGAAGGCCTGCTGTACAGTCTCCTCTAAACAGTTGTTGTAGAGATGTGTCTGCTGCTAGAACTCTGAGTGGCATTGACCTCGTCTCTAATCTGAGCCATTGTAAACCTGCGATTTCTGAGGCTGGTGACTCGGATACACTTATCCTCAGAAGCAGAGGTGACTCTTGATCTTCTTTTCCTGGGGCGGTCCTCATGTGAGCCAGTTTCTTTGTAGAGCTTGAGATTTCTCACAAGAACAGGACCCCTACATGACACGCACCATTACCTCAGAGAAGCTCCCCACGAGGCAAGATGGCGCCGGACATACCAAAGGGCAAGAAAACGCTAAATCTTCACAGGCCTTTTAAAGATGCACAGGAGCATGAAGTAGTAGGAGAGGGAGAGGTGTGCATAACTAATTTAAATGTTTCTTGCAAAACATTAGCAGCTGAAGTTGCCAAATTGCTTGCTCCAGAGATAAAACAATCTCTGAAATCTACAGTCACCATTACACTGAAGCAGATGCAGGGCGATATATCAAATCAAAGTGAAATACTTGATAAAGCTGAAGATAAAATCAGCAATTTGGAGGATGAACTGGAGAGAGCCTGTACAGATCTTGAAAAAGCCAATAAACTAACTCATCAACTGGTTGATAAAGATGACGACCTGGAAAATAGGTCCCGGAGAAACAATCTGAGGATATTTGGCCTTCCAGAATCCATTACTCCCAGTTAGTTCATATTGATATGCACAGAAGACTTTCCTAAGGCACTGGGCATCAATGCACTGTTAAAAGTGGAAAGGGCTCACAGTATAGGTCCCCCGCATCAGCCTGGGCAGGGATCTGTCTCAAACAGGCCCAGACCAATTATAGTGAAATATCTTGACTATGCAGACAAAGCTAACATCCTGTAAAGATACAGAAAATCCTCATCACCACCTTTGAGATTAAAGGGAAAAAAAGTGTTGATCTTTGGAGATTACTCAGTAGAAGTTGAAAAAGAAGATGGGTGTTCAGTGGAATCTGTACTGAAATGGTAAAGAAGAAAATCTGCTTTTCACTACAATTCCCAGCCATTCTCAAAGTATTTTCACCAGGAGGTGGTACAGAATCATTCTCAGTTCCAGACCAAGAACTGGAATTCCTGAACAATATGGAGGACTATCACAAAGAAACACGGATTTTGGTAAGAACTTACCTGTAAAATCCTTTTCAGCGAAGGAAGGAAGAGAGACACAGTATTCATTACTGATGGGTAGGCGGAGCCCCAGATCAGGATGTTACCTCAGATCAAAAGAGTGCTGACTGGCTGGCCCCTCCAGCTCGGGCTCCTCCTACTCAGCTCCAGTCGTACCAAAGCTTTTAGGAAAAGAGCCAAGATCACCAGCGGAGCAACATAACCCCTTCTGAAGGAACTTCAGAGAAAAAACACAAGGATACAGGTTATGCATGCAAAGAAAGCCAAAAACCACAGAGTTCCAGGTACTACTCACGGAACCTGACTACTGCGATGAGCTGGCGATGCTGGAACAGAGCCTTAACGCGCTGACCTCAGCCCAGATAATCGCTATCAGATAAGGGTCGCGCTGCATCTGAAAACATCAACACACTTCTGCCTTGGGAGGGTGCTGTGTCTCTCTTCCTTCCTTCGCTGAAAAGGATTTTACAGGTAAGTTCTTACCAAAATCCGTGTTTCAGCTGCAGATGGAAGGAAGAGAGCCACAGTATTCATTACTGATGGGACGTCCCAAAGCAGTTCAAAAATAAGGGTGGGAAAACCAACAAAAGGCAGAAACCCAACAACCTTAACAAAAAAGCGCAACCAGCGCTAAACACAAGTTCATCTAGAACTTTAAACTACAGCCGCCTGCAGGACCCTACGTCCGAGGGCTGCATCAGCGAAGCACTGACGTCCACTTTATAAAACTTTGTAAACGTGTGGACAGAGCGCCAAGTTGCCGCCCGGCAGAGCTGCACTGCAGAAGCACCTTGGTGAAAAGCCCACGATGAAGCCACAGCCCTCGTGGAATGGGCTTGAATCTTAATCGGGCAAGATTCACCCTGAAGACGGTAAGCTTCCAATATAGCTGACCGAATCCAACGAGCTATAGAATCCTTGGAAGCTCATTGACCACGCCGACGACCGACTGGAACCACAAATAGGGAGTCCGTCTTACGAAAACCTTGAGTAATAGATAGATAAAACTTCAAGGCCCGCACTAAATCCAATGTGTGTAAAGCTCGCTCTTTCACATTCTTCGGATCCGGGCAGAATGAAGGCAACACAATATCCTGGTTGACATGAAATTGTGACACCACTTTAGGCAAAAAATCACCCCGAGTGCGAAGCACTACACGAACCGGAAAAAACTCCAGAAAAGGAGGCGAACAAGAAAGAGCTGCCAACTCAGAAACTCTCCTCAAGGAAGTGACTGCAACAAGAAAAGCCACCTTCCAAGAAAGTAAAGAAAGGCTAGCAGAAACCATAGGCTCAAAAGGTTTATGCTGAAGAGCCTCCAAAACAAGGTTGAGCCGCCAAGGAGACACGGGAGCCTTCCGCGGCGGGAACTTACGAGATATACCTCGGAAAAAGGAGAGCACGTCTCTATTTGAAGCAATGGTTCTCCGAAACAATAAGGACAGAGCAGAAATCTGACCTTTCAGGGTGCTGACTGCCAAACCCTTGTCTAGCCCATGCTGCAGAAAAGCCAACAGGTTGGGAATGGAAAATTTTCTCGGGTTCCGAGAAGACCCCAAACACCACGAAAAGAAGGTTTCCCAAATTTTGTGGTAAATCCTAGTAGTAGCCGGACTTCTTGCAGCACGAAGGGTAGCAATGACCTCGGCTGAGAAACCTCTACGGGTCAAGATTTCGGTCTCAAGAGCCACGCCGTCAAACGCAGGGACATCAAGTCCGGATGGCAAACGGGCCCCTGAGTCAACAAGTCCGGTTGAAGAGGGAGTGGAAAAGGAGGTGCCGCCAACAGCGACATTATTGTCGAGAACCACACCCTTCTCGGCCAGTCTGGAGCTATCAAAATAGCTGGAATTCTCTCTAGTCTGATCCGACGCAGTACTAGAGGAAGTAAGGATATCGGCGGGAATACATAGATCAGCTCGAACTGATCCCACTGAGCCACTAGAGCATCCACCGCCACAGCCTTCGGGTCCTTGCACCTGGACATGAACGTCGGTAACTTGGCATTGGACCTGGATGCCATCAAATCCACTTGTGGGGTTCCCCAGCGAGAGCACAGGAGTGCAAAAACTTCCGGGTGGAGACTCCATTCCCCGGGATCCATCCTTCTGCGACTGAGAAAGTCCGCTGTAATATTCTGAACCCCTGGAATGTGAATCGCCGAAATGGCTGGTACACTGGCCTCTGCCCAAATCAAAATTCGGGACACCTCTACCATGAGTCTGGAACTACTTGTCCCACCTTGGTGATTGATATACGCGACAGCCGTCGCATTGTCTGTCTGCACTCGGACTGGCAGACCGCTCAAAGGGACCGTCCAATGTTGGAGGCAAAGGAAAATCGCCCTCAATTCCAGGATGTTGATCGGAAGAACAGACTCTTCCGATGACCATACCCCCTGAATCCAGAGATTGTTCCAAACACCCCCCCAGCCCGTCAGGCTGGCATCGGTGGTTATGACTGACCACTTCGGAGGGAGGAAAGACTTCCCCAGGGAGAATGCCCCTGGACGTAACCACCATTCTAGAGAATCCCGCACCGCGCGAGAAATGGTGACACTGCAATCCAGCGATTGCGACTGGTTCCATCGACTCAAGATGAACCTTTGGAGAGTCCTGGAATGGAACTGGGCAAAAGGAATTGCCTCCATGGACGCCACCATCAGTCCCAGAAGACGCATACACTTCCGAAGGGACATTGCCGTTGAGGATTTCATAATCTGTACATGTCGAAGAAGACATGACTGTTTGTCTGGTGGTAGGGAAACTACCGACCGAAACGTGTCAAGATGCATTCCCAAAAAGAGGATTGTCCTCGATGGTTCCAGGGACGACTTCTCCCAATTGACCAGCCAACCGAAGTCCTTCAGAAACTGAAGAGACAAATCCCGAGCCGTCAACGCCTCCTCCTCCGAGGAAGCCACGATCAAAAGATCGTCCAGATAAGGGAGAATCATAATCCCCTGTCTTCGAAGGATTGCCATGAGGGGCGCCAGAATTTTTGTAAAGACCCTTGGCGCTGAGGCTAAGCCGAACGGCAGAGCCACGAACTGGTAATGATTCTGACCTATGGCAAATCGAAGAAAGCGCTGATGAGCCTTTCCGATGGGAATATGCAAATAGGCGTCGCGAATGTCGATTGACACCAGAAAATCGTTCTGTGACAGAGCTGCCACAACGGAGCGAAGCGACTCCATGCGAAATTTCCGGGCATGGACATGCCGGTTTAATCGCTTGAGATCCAGAATCGGGCGAAATTTGTTCTCCTTTTTGGGAACTATAAAAAGGTTGGAATAAAAACCTTTCCCTCGGTCCTCTGACGGAACCGGTATCACTACACCTTTTGTAGCAGAGATTCGACCTCTCGCTGTAGAGCGACAACAAGCTCGGGTTCCGACGGAACGCGAGACTGACAAAAAACATTTGGGGGTCGAGAAGCAAACTCTATGAAATAGCCTGCCGACACTATCCGCGTTGCCCAGGAATCTGGAACGCGAGCCATCCAAGTCGCCTTGAAAAGAAGCAGGCGACCCCCCACTCGAGAATCCTCGAGTGGACCCCTGGCGTCAATTCGACTTTGCGGGCTTCTTGTCAAGTTCCCGCTTGTCCTGGCGGAAACTCTGCTTCCAGGGAGTACGAGTTTTCTGAGAGGATTTCTTTCCTGAGAAGGAAGGACGACCCGATCCCCACGAGGAGTGACTAGATCGTCCTCGGCCCCGAAAGGACCGCCGACCACTATAGACACCAGGCTTACTGGACACCGAGGCCATGGCCCTACGCTGTGGTAATGCTGATTCCTTCGCCTTAGCCTTGGAAATCAGCTCTGTGAGGTCGGATCCAAAAAGATGGCCACCTTTGTAAGGTAAGGCCAACAACCCTTGTTTGGAAACTGCGTCCCCGGCCCACTGTCTGAGCCATAAAGCTCTTCTGACTGTGACCGCTGAAGCTTGCGCTTTGGCCAGCAGAGATGCCGTATCCAGACCGGCATCAAAAATGTAACAGGCTGCCGTTTCTAACCATTCACAAGTTTCCCGTATCTCAGATAACGGAGATTCATTTTGCAACTCCGTCTTCAGACGTGCCAACCAGCCTAGAGAAGCTCTAGCAGCACACATGGATCCAAGCACCGCTCGGAATCCATGACCCGCAGCCTCATAGCTTGCTTTTGCCGCCAATTCTGTTTTTCTATCCAAAGGCTCCTGTAAGCTCGCTTTTCCCTTAATAGGGAGTAGTGAGGATTTACTAAGCTGAGATAAAGACACATCCACCTCAGGAGCAGAAGTCCAATTAGCCTTTGACTCCGCAGAGCAAGGATAAAGTGTATCCAAGAAATGCGTTCCATGAAAACGCTTATCTGGACATAGACGTTCCTCCTCTATTACACTATTAAGCTCATCCAGAGCTGGCAATGTTGTACGCGAAGCACGGGACTCCTGGAACATGCGTGCTGATTTACCAGGACGACTAGTTACCTCCTCCGGTAACTGTAATATATCTCTCATGGCTTCAATTAATGCCTCCGTACGCTTCGCCATAGAGGAACGCCCCTGCGGCTCGTCCGCATCTGAATCGGATATTTCTCCATCCGAATTTAAAGGGGAACTCTGCCCAATATCAGATACGTCTGACCCGCTCCGTGTAGAGGCCGGTAACGGCCTGCGTCGCTTCCTCTGAGAGGAATTAGCAGACACATATTGACCTAAAAGGTCAGACAAGTTGTTGATCGATCGAGCGATATCATCCAATTTTTCACCGCTGTCGACCGCAGCGCTAGACGCTGTGGAGGTCTGCGTATCTGATTGCCGCAATGGCACTGGGACGTGGTCCGCGGCATCTGAACTCTGTTCAGACATGTCTCACCTGTATGAGCAGGTCAAAGCGGTAATACCAGCAAAAACTATGCGGTTTTTTTTTTTTTTTTTTTTTTTATACGCTGAAGGGTTAACGCTCCACCAGGCAGGGTTACCCCAGCGGTATTCAGTCAAAAAATTTAGCTGGTAGAAATAACCCTCAGAGGGGTTAATATTGCAAACTCACCACAATATATATGTTTGTGAGCCCCAGCCAATTTTATGTCTCTAATGAGACTGCAGCTGCAGGATAGCGATCGCTGCGCTGCGGGTGAGGAATCAGCACTCACCCAGCTGGCCGTGGTGTCTTATGAGGAGAGGAGCGGTCTGAGGAGCCCAGGAGCCTGTGTAATGGCCGCCACAGTGAGGAAGTCGCAGGAGAAACGCCAGAGCGCGCGTCTTCCTGCTCAGAAGACCGGGAAAAGTTAGGCCACGCCCCCCGCCAGCTCAAATATTGAGCGCGAACTCCCCCGCTCCTGCTCCCTCTCTGTCCTGCAGCTATCTGCCTGCGGACAAAACATCACCACATCTACTTGTAACAGCGCTGTCACCGCAGCGCTGAAGCACTCACACATTATTATAATAAAAATTGTGTGGAGTACTCACCAGCTTAGCGCCACAGGGACCCTCAGGGGTTTCTGGCGCTATGCCCATGCTTCCCCCCAGGGCGGGAAGCGCAGTGACCCCAGTGTGTGGTTTGCGCCCCCGCCAGGGAAAACTCTCCTCATCCCCCAGGGCCGGCAAGGATTCTGCAGGGACCATTATGTAGTTACAGATCCGCCAAGGGAGAGGCTGGTGAAATACGCTGATAAACATGTAATAGCGCTGTCACCGCAGCGCTGAAGCATACTGATATACATGTAATAGCGCTGCCATCAGACGCTAAAGCACTCACACATTAATAATAAAATTTTGTGTGGAGTACTCACCAGCCAAAGCGCCACAGGGACCCTCAGGGGTTTCTGGCGCTGTGCCCATGCTTCCCCCCAGGGCGAAGAACGCAGTGACCGCACGTGTGGTTTGCGTCCCGCCAGGGAAGCTCTCCTCATCCCCCAGGGCCGGCAAGGATTCTGCAGGGACTTTGAGTAAATACAGATCCGCCAAGGGAGAGGTTGGGGTACAGCAGCGCTGGTACCCCTGAGACCTCTAGACCAACTGGTGATCCAAGTCTCCTGTCCGAATATAAAATAATAAAATCTTCTGAGGAGCTGCATTAGCAGCGACCATCCTCTGGACCTCAAATCTTAGACTGGAGCTGAGTAGGAGGAGCCCGAGCTGGAGGGGCCAGCCAGTCAGCACTCTTTTGATCTGAGGTAACATCCTGATCTGGGGCTCCGCCTACCCATCAGTAATGAATACTGTGGCTCTCTTCCTTCCATCTGCAGCTGAAAACAGTACAAGTGACAATTACCAAGCTGACTGAACACCAGTGGGGGTCTTCTTGCTGGCCTGGTAACTTTGGTCCAGGTTCATAAGATCTGATATATAGTCACGGTATAAAATGGTGAAAAATAGATCATAAAACATGCATTATAATATACCAGGAGCTGTTGGGGAGATGATACGTTGAAAATTGTTTTGTATTTATCATTAACATTCTGATAATGATAGTAGGAAATGCAGAAACTGTGAATCTACTCACGGTGAAGGTTATTTTTATTATACAGTTTTATATATAAAGTCAGGGAATAGACAGACTTCCCATAAGTGTACGAAAAAAGTGAAGTCAATAAGATAAATACTGTTTCTGTTAAAGGGTTAGGAAAACTTTTAAGGTTAAAAGGTTAGAGTAGGCAAGAAAGATGTATATCTTTCTTGGCAAGCCTACAACCAGCAGTGATCCTCAGTCTACTGAACCGCTGCACAACCAGTTCTACCCTCTCCTAGTGTATCCTCACCCATCCCCTATAGATTGTGAGCCTTTGCGGGCAGGGTCCTCTCTCCTTCTGTATTTATGTGTGTCCTGTATTGCTCATATTTATTGTACTTGTCTATACTCGCCCCCTCTCACATGTAAAGCGCCATGGAATAAATGGCGCTATAAAAATGAATAATAATAATATCTTTGTACCGTGTTAGCCAGTAGATAGAAAAAATTTAGAATTAAGAGTCCTCAGTGGTTGATACCTTTTAATGGCTAACTGAAAAGAAGGTAACAAATTGCCAGCTTTCGAGACTACTCAGGTCTCTTCATCAGGCTAGACTAATACAAAATCCGAAGAATCACATATTTATACACAGCACAGCAACAATCCAATAGATAAGACGTGAAGTGAAGCAGAACTGTCATTATGGGAGATAGAGATGAACATAAATACTGGAACATTTCATAGATAAGGAGTGTGAAAGTTTTATTGCCCTCTGATTGGGGTTCTGGTATTGTGTTGTTATGCCCCCCAGAAGATCTGAAGAGCAAATTCCTTAATTGATGTAAAAAGACATAAATTCATGCGACACTTGTCTTATCTATTGCATTGTTTCTGTGCTGTGCGGTGTATATGTGATTTTTCACATTTTGTATTAGTCTAGCCTGATGAAGAGACCTGAGTAGTCTCGAAAGCTTGCAATTTGTTACCATCTTTTCAGTTAGCCATTAAAAGGTATCAACCACTGAGGACTCTCAATTCTAAATATTTTTCTAGAGTAGGCAAGACACTCTACTAAAGAAGGAGAGAGAGTTAAAGAGGGAAAGGAGTTGTGTTTTTTTTTCTTCTCTTTTGTACTTCTATTTTCTAAAACAACCAAATGATCTGTCCAATAACATATGAAGTTAGTTACACGGAATGTAAAAGGTCTTCAATCGCCACAGAAAAGTCTGATAGTACTGAGGCATTTAAAAAAGCTTAAAGGGAACCTGTCCTCAGGTCTAGCCGATACGAGTTGCGTGCACCACCTTTCAGGGCTTAGCTACAGCATTCTATAATGCTGTAGATAAGCCCCCAATCTGGCCTGTAAGAGAAGAAAAATAACTTTTATTATATTCACCCGGGGGGCGGTCCGGTCCAATGGGTGTCGCAGGTCCTGGTCCGGTGCCTCCCATCTTCATGCTATGTCGCCCTCTTGCTTGCTTCCTGGCTCCCTGGCATCACGTTCCGGCGTACTTATCTGCCCTGTTGAGGGTAGAGCAAGATACTGCAGTCCGAAGGCGTTGGGCCTCTCTGACCTTCCCCAGCGTCTGCGCACTGTAATACTTTCCTCTGCCCTCAACAGGGCAGATAAGTACGCCTGCGCAGGAGTGCGATCTCGGGGAGCCATGAAGTAAGCAGGAGGGTGGCATCGCAAGAAGATGGGAGGAGCCGGACACCCATCAGACCCGACCACCCCCAGTTGACTATAATAAAACTTATTTATTCTTCTCTTGCAGGTCAGCTTGGGGGCTTATCTACAGCATTATAAAATGCTGTAGATAAGCCCTGAAAGGCAGTGGCCATAACCCTCAAGCCAGATTATACACAACAGAATTTTTGCTCCAATCGTTCTCTTTGGAAAAAGGTACTAGGCAGGTTTGCTGCCTTTCACCCTTGTTTGACCTTGCCATTGAACTCCTGGCTTGACACCTTGTTACTTGTTATCTCAGAAGTATTTAAAGGGAACCTGTCAGCAGGATTTTGCATAGTAACCTACAACAGCGTCAGGTCGGTGCCGTTATACTGTATAAAATGATACCTTGGTTGATGAAATCCATCTTGTGGTTGTTTCTTAATATTTATTTTTAGTTTTATGTTAATGAGATTCTCGCGCCCTAAGGCGGGGCTGGTGTATGTGGTGCTCTGATTAGATATTCATAATTCAGACTTGTGACAGGTCACTGATCCCTCAGTGACCTGCCCCCGAGTTTGAATAATTTATACCATCACATACTGAATGAATAAAAATAAAAAAAAAATTGCTTCTGCAGGCAGGTGACGGCCATGGCTTCTGCGCTGCAGCATAATCGCATGATTACTGTGCACTTAATCCCTTTCGCAGATTTACTTGAGAGAGGATAACAAAAACCCAAAAACTCATTTTGAAAATAGAGCCAGCTGCGCCTGTGCAGTAGCAGCTATTGGTTTGTATAGAGATCCGATAGCTGTTGTTGCGCAGGCAGCACCATTTTGCTGGAGAAGAAAAAAAATGTCCTGCTCCAAGATGGTGCAGCCCGTGCAGTAGCAGCTGTAGGAGATCGCTGACAACTGCTACTGTGCTGGCGGCGTCATCTTGGTGGAGGTCATTTTTCTTCTCCACCAAGATGGCGCTGCTGGGGCATGCGCAACAGCAGGTATCGGATCTCTATATAAATCGATAGCTGCTATTGCCATTTTCAAAATGGCTTTTTTTTTCCTCCTCGCTAAAGTAAATCTGCAAAAGGGATTAAGTGCACAGCAACCATGTGATTATGCTGCAGCGCAGGTGCAACAAGCAGCACCTGCCTATAAAAGCGTTTTTGTTTTTTTAAATTCAGTATGTGATGGTATTCATTATGCAAACTAGGAGGCAGGTTACTGAGGGATCAGTGACCTGTCAGCAATCTGCATTATGAATACCTAATCAAAGCACCACATACCCCAGCCCTGCCTTAGGACACGAGCATATAATTAACAAAAAACTGAAAATAAAGATTAAGAAACAGCCGCAAGACGGATTTCATCAACCAAGGTATCATTTTATTCAGTATAGTGGCGCTGACCTGACACTGTGTGTAGGTTACTATGCATAATCCTGCTGACAAGTTCCCTTTAAAGGTATCCAAATAGGAAGTGAAGTTAAATTAACGTGCTTTGCTGATGACATGTTGCTTTTTCTCTTTGATATAAAACAAGATTTAACCCTTTAACGACCGCCGATGCGCCATTTAACAGCGGAAGTTAAGGGTACTTAAACCACAGTGCAGTTAATTAACGGTGCTGAGTAATAAGGGTATAGCTCCCCTCAGAGTCGGAATTTCTCTGGGGTCGGCTACCGGGGTTAGCCGAGACCCCAGAAAACATGATTTGGGTAGGTTTTTACCAACCTCGGTGTTACGATCGCCATTATTAACGGTATAACGGCGACCGCAAAAAAAGTCTGATTTTCCATTTAATTTCTATTTTCTCTGATGTGATCGCACATCAGAGGAGAAATAGGGTCCCCCGACCATCCCCCCATACCTCTGATGTCCCCGTGAAGTCCCCCGGGCCACCGGCGTCTCCTTCTTGGAGAAAATGGCAGGCGCATGTGCAGTGCGCACGCCGAGATCTGCCACCAGGCAACATTAGGAAATTCTTCCTATTGGTTCATTTTAATCACTGTGATAGACCCTATCACAGTGATCAAAATTAAAAAAAAAAATGGTAAATCAAACCCCCCTGTATCACACCCTTAGGTAAAAATAATGAAATAAAAATAATGTATTTAATTAAATTTTCCCATTAGGGTTAGAGTTGGGCTAAAGCTAGGGTTGGGGCTAACGCTAGGGTTGGGTTTGGAGCTGGGGTTAGGGTTGGGATTACGGTTAGGGGTGTGTTAGGGTTAGGCTTGTGGTTAGGGTTATGGTTGGAATTAGAATTGGGGGGGGTTTCCACTGTTTAGGTACATCAGAGGATCTCCAAACGCGACATAGTGGCACCATTGATTCCAGACAATTTTGAGGTGAAAAAGTCAAATGGTGCTCCCTCCCTTCGGAGCCCTGCCAAGCAGCCAAACAGTGGCTTTTCCCCACATATGGGGTATTGGCGTACTCAGGAGAAATTGCACAACAAATTTTGTGGTCCATTTTCTCCTGATACCCTTGTGAAAATAAAAAAATTAGTTCCAAAGTAAATTTTTTGTGAAAAAAGCAAAATGTTCATTTTTGTCCTTCAACATTGTTTTAGTTCTCGTGAAGCACCTGAAGGGTTAATAAACATCTTGAATGTGGTTTTGTGCACCTTGAGGGGTGCAGTTTTTAGAATGGTGCACTTTTGGGTATTTTCTGTTAAACTGGTCCCCCAAACTCAGTTCAAATGTGAGGTGGTCCCCGAAAAAATGGTTTTGTAAATTTTGTTGGAAAAATAAGAAATCGCTGGTCAACTTTTAACCCGTATAGTGTCCTAACAAAAAAAAATGCATTTCCAAATTGTGCTGATGTAAAGTAGACATGTGGGAAATGTTATTTATTAACTATTTTGTGTGACACCACTCTCTGATTTAAGTGTACAAAAA